>CM053031.1:170748083-171193083 GCA_028564925.1 Lithobates sylvaticus | reverse complement strand
TATATCAGTTTGATTGTATGCACAGACAAAACTTTTGTTTTGTATCATCTGTAGTTCCATTCTATTTGAGCAAATAACCAGTAAAGAAAATGCAGAGAATCTCACTTCACAGAATCGTGCATCGTCTTACAGACATGGAGCAGAGCATTCAGCATGACTGGATCCTTAGTTGCTTCCTGATGATTCCTATTAGAAAGATATTTAAAACATTATATATATATATATATATATATATATATATATATATATATATATATATATATACACACACACACACACATACAGAGTACATACCAATCAAGAGCATAATAATCGTGATTGCAATATAAATTAGACTTTACCGCCACTGTTACTATATATGCAGTATTTGTGAATTAACAAATATATTTCAGCTTAGATGAAGGGAGTTGCAGTAAGTCATGTCAACCAGCTTTATGTTTATTTATGAGAGCTGGATTCTGACTTGTTGCTTTACTATGCAGATTATGATTTGTTTTATTAAACTGGAGTTCCACCTCAATGTTTTTTTTTTTTTTTTTCTTTTACTCTCCTCTAAATGCATGTTGCTAGGGGGTCCCTCGTAGTCTGCCTCCTTTGGCGCCTGGGCTCTTGACGTCACTTCCCTAGGTGCAGGAAGGGAGATCACCTTCTCCCTCCCTCTTGTCAATCATCTGGGACGCGTGACAGGTTCAAGATGATTGCGAGGCCAGTCATGACGTGCGGCTCATGCATGCGCAGTGGGTGCCCGAATGTGAAGCCACAGCCAGGCGCCCACAGTTAAAATACTGGCGCGGCCGAGTGAAGGGGGAGACAAGCGGAGCTTCGATCCCCCACATCGCTGGACCCTGGGACAGGTAAGTGTCCGATTATTAAAAGTCAGCAGCTGCAGTATTTGTAGCTGCTGACTTGTATTTTTTTTTTTTTTAAGCGGAACACCACTTTAAGTTTGTTAACACCCTGCAAGCACAACAAATACTTTTAGGTCCATTAAATATTTTTGCTTTAATCAAAATCTGAGCATGTGTCAATTTTAAATACAGGACAAAAAAACAAAAAACAGAGCAGAAAAACAAACCAATTAATAGCAAGTGCATAAAGCTTAATCTCAAGAAACACTAACAATGCAGATAATTTGTCAACCAATTTTAAATGGCATGTGTACCAGCTTATGAGATGTGGAGGATTTCCCCAAGAAGACCCATGAATCAAGATTGGAGATTCATACACTGAAGAGATAGAGTTCCAAGTACAAGGGGTCCCCTACTTACAAACATCCGACTTACAAACGACTCCTACTTACAAACGGGGGGAGACAACAGGAAGTGAGAGGAAATCCACCCCTAGGAAGGGAAATTCACTCCTATAAAGCCCCATACACACGCTCGGACAATCCGCGGACCAGGTCGGTCGGATTTTGTCCGTCGTACTTTGTCCGATGTTGGTGTTGCGTACACACGGTCGGACTACGTTGTCGGAATATCCGGTCCGGAAGAACGTCGTGACGTAAGTCGTCGTCCACGAGATTACAAAAGGGAAGTTCAGCACCACGTCAGGCACCCGTTGGGCTCCTTCTGCTGATCCCGTGTTTATCGAGAGTTAGTGGAAGTTTGGTGACTTAAGATTTGCGCTTCTCAGTTTTCTGACTCAGATCGTTACTGCTCTTCAGTTTGTGCTTGTCGTGCGTATCTGTTTATTAGTGCGTGTAGTCAGTTCGCATTTGTTGGTCATTGCGGCCTATATCTTGATATAGGACGCTTTGATTTTCACTGCTTATTGTCTGCTCGTTGCTGGTATTCAGTTCGTTCTTTCAGGCCTTGCTGTTTATCGGTGCTTTCTGTTTGTCCGTTCTGACCAGCCGACCTTTTGTGACCTTGTGAGCGATGTTTCCCGTGCGTACTCGTCGCCGAGTTCGTGCTGTACGCTGAATTGGTGTCGGGCTTTTAGCTTTGACCCAAGACCCGCCCATGAACAGAGTGACGAGGAGTATGTGGACCACAAATTGGTTGCTTCAGCGTGACCAGTTCTCGCACATGCCTTTGCTTCGTGAGATCCGGGAGAATAATCCTGATGATTTCAGGAACTTTCTCAGGATGACGGACCCCGATTTTCACCGTCTTTTGGCTTTGCTGACCCCCTTTATCAGCCGGCAGGATACCTGCATGAGACAAGCCATTACTCCGGGGCAGAGGCTTGTTGCTACGTTGAGGTACTTGGCGACAGGGAGAAGTCTTCAGGATTTGAAGTTCTCTTCAGGTATCTCTCCCCAGGCCCTGGGACTCATTATTCCAGAGACCTGTTCTGCCATCATTCAGGTCCTGCAGGAGGACTATATTAAGGTAACATTTCTACTTGACTATTCCCTTCTATGTATGCTCTGTTTGCTAATGTCTTGTATTTTTGACCTCCTTCCCTAATTACCATGATTGCAATATGTTCTAATATGCTGTGCCCCTTTTCTCCTTCATGCATTTTTCCCTTCACTTACCTTACCAGCATGCTCTTCTGCCCCAATAGACACCTATGGCCTAGTCACTTAATCAATGTCTTTTGTCTGCTGCATAGTATTGTTTGCCCCCAAACACCCCCTAAAATATGCACAAATGTTTGCTGTGTGGTTTACTTCATGTAGAGCCCCTTTAGAATTTTTTTTTTTTTTTTTTTTGGTGGGGGGGGGGGGGGGGGGGGGGTGGTGGCAAACTCATTAGGAACCCTCTCCCCCAACTGCTCTGTCAGATGGTACCAATCCTTTATCTGCTGGCTTTCCCAAGGTCCATACACACTATATACCTACCTCTTTATAGTGGGCATCTTTAGGGATGAATTCAGCAAAGCATGTAGTGCAAGGGGCTGCCTCCATACATTCCATTTCCTAATTTTTTGTCTTCTTTCCCTCCTATTAGCTTGCTTGGTAATTTCATAATGTCACAATGTGCCTGCCTTTTTTTTTGGGGGGGGGGGGGGGGGGGTTGAAATGTTATTTTATCTTTCCTGGGGGCTGCCAATAGTGTTAAGTACAGAGGGTCTGGCCAAACTAGCACACATTATTGAGCCATTTGCCAATCAATGAAGTGCAGAGGGTTACCTGTCCCCCCCCCCCCCCAAAACCCTAGTTATTGCCAATGGCCCATCAGAAGTGGGGGGATTGATGGGGGGTGAGTCATCTGTGAAGGGGAGCCTCTACTTTTCTGTGCAAATACTTTCCAGCCTCAAATTTTATACAATGCTCTTGTTCCAAGATGTTGATTGTCTAATCTGCTTGCAATGTTTAGGTGCAAAGTGACTAATTTTTTTTTGCTTGTTTCACTCCACAGTTCCCTTCCACGCCACAGGAATGGCAGACTGTGGCCTCCCACTTTGCCAGCCGTTGGGACTTTCCTAACTGCGGAGGGGCAATTGATGGGAAACACGTCCGCATCGTCCCACCGCCCAACTCGGGGTCCTACTATTATAATTATAAAGGGTTTAATAGTGTAGTGATGTTGGCGGTGGTGTCGGCAACATACGAGTTTATGTATGTGGACGTGGGGATGAACGGCCGGATCTCGGATGGTGGTGCCATTACGCACACGGAGTTCTACTGGCGTCTCCAAAGTGGCAGTCTGTGCTTGCCACCTCCAGAGGAGAATGCCGAAGGACTCCCCTTCGTCTTTGTCGCAGATGAAGCGTTTGCGTTGACTCCCCATGTGATGAGGCCGTTCCCGATGAGGACCCTCACCCCGGACCAGAGGGTCTTCAACTACAGGCTGTCCAGAGCCAGAAGAGTGGTGGAGAACACTTTTGGCATCCTGGCCAGCCGCTTCCGCCTGTTCCTGACGGCATTTAACTTGGCGGAATACAAACTGAACCACATAGTTCTTGCCTGTTGCATATTGCACAACTTCCTCAAAAGACATAACAGGAACTATGTGGTGCCCGTTGGCCCAGATGTGGAGGGCAATCCAAATGCGGACCTCACAGCCCTTCAAGTGGCACGTCCAGGCTTGCCCCCTCTAAATGCCCGCGTGGTCCGTGAGCAATATATGGCGTACTTTGTGGGTAGGGGGGCCATTGCTCTGCCTGACGATGTGTGAGAGGCATTTTTTAATAAATCTGATATTTTAACCAACCTCTGATTTCTTGTCATTTCAGTCTTCTTTTTAGCTTATTTAACTTTGACATTTTTTTCCCTTTGACAGTGGGAATGCACTTTCTGGGCTAAAGGAGGTAACAGTCTCTTCTTCCCAAAAAGATTATTCTCATGTTGTGTGTTTGCTACCTAATCTTTGGTCTAGAGAAGGTTTGTCCTGCATAACTGACAGACAAAATACTCCTTTTCATCACCAGGTCTGACATGTGTGTGTATTCTCAAAAATGCTGTGCTCCGTGTTTTCGTACAAAGCACTGTGGGTGTCATTTACATAAGTCAAATCCGCTATGCTCTACAAGTGCATTGAAAAAGTTCCCTGGGAAAGGAAATTGCAGTGCAAAGTGGATTTGCCTTTAGTAAATAACACCCATTGCCCCCCATATCCTTTACATTTTACATACATAATGCATTGTTTTTTAAATAAGGAAGCCACACATTTTGAAAAATAAAAAAGTTTACTTGGAAAACATTCACAAGTGCGTTTACAATCTTCACGCCAAAACTGACAACATCTTGGTTATTTACAACATTGTTTACAAACATTCCGCAATTGGTAAAACCAGGCATGGAGCTAACCAGAACCTATGAACTAGGAAAGTTCAACTTTGTAAAGTGAAGACAAGATCAGACATGACTATATGTTCAAAGTGTGTTTGATCTTGCCTTCATCACATGGGGGGGGGGTCACCCCCGAAAAGTGGAAATTTCGAACATGCACACAATTTCGGACTGAAAATGGTCATTAGATGGTAAAACACATGCCTAGAAGCTTCAAAAGTGCCATTTTCCATCATGGGGATGAATGGACGTTTTTTGGGGGTGCAACCCCTTCACCACAACCACTTTCGTAGTTCGTAAAGTGTTTGCACCCCCAAAAAAACGTTGGCATTCATCCACCATGATGGGAGCTAGTACATGTGGACACAATGTGTGCATGTTCCAAATTTCACACAGTTTTTAAGTTGCAAATGTGTTCAGAAGCTGGCACAAATGTGTGTTAATTACTTGGTGCGTTTTCATATTTTTCCTAAAACATCAATGATGTTCTTCAATTTTTGTTGAACATCATTGATGTTTTGCTTTATGTAATCTAGATCTCTATTGCAGACCATTATCTCTCCGATGAGTACGTGGGCACTCTCTGTGGTAAAGTGCGATTTTTCTTCCACAACATCCACGTCACCTAAAAACCACAAACAAACAAAAATGGGGTGTTGGAAATGAGGCAGCCATACATGGATTAGCTTACCAGTAGCTGTGTTCTCCCACACTCACCTGTTGTGGTGACAATTTCTCCAAGTTCGATGATCTCTCCTTCCTCCTCCTCCTCCTCCTCCTCTGCTTCTGCTCTTTCCCCTTTTTTGGGAGGTGTTGGTTTGGGGGTTTCCTCAGACGGCCCAAGTTTTCGCTCCCCTATGAGAATGTACAAAAGGAAGATTTAGCAACACAATCTATTGAGGGCAGAAATAGGAAATGACAAACATTGGTTGAAAGTGACGGACACTATTTTAGTTTGGCCAGTTACAAATGCCAACTACATGAATGTAGTCACTTTGTAAAGGTGCTAAACTGACTAGCTTTTTGGTAGAAGTTTGTGTGATGGAGACACCCCTCTAGTATCCACTGGAGCACATGTGTGGAAAAGCCTAATAAAAAGGGGGTTTGGGTGTCCCAGCACTAGTGCTCTAGAGTCCAGATGGGTAAACAGCTACTGGGTGACCTCTCCTTTACATTGAATAAATTGGCTTTACATTCTTGATGACATTTCTAGTGAGAACAAACTTCCTTTCCCCAAAAAAAACACCAAACATCGTATTATAAGTGGCCGAACGATCGAGGTTGCGTACGATCGAATGGACACACACACACGACCATGACAGTGGCAGAAAGATCGAGGCTGAGTACGATCGAATGCACAGACGAACCTGAAAGTGGCCATTTTGGAATGTACAACTTTGTAAAAATCAAACCACAATGGAGCAGTATGCAAGCAAGAAATCAAACACAAAACACAACTACTTACTTTTTTGAAGAATTCGCTTGATCTTTCTGTACTGATCGGCCTCCCTCAGTTTCAGGTCTGACCAGCGTTTCCTCAGTTGCTCCTTGGATCGTTGTACCCCAAACTGATTGTACAGCCTCCTCACAACTTTAGACATGATCTTGGCCTTGCAGACATTGGGGTTGAGGTAAGGCCCATACTTTCCATCATAGTCGCTCCTCTTTAATATGTCCACCATCTCCAACATTTCTCCAAATGACATATTGGAGGCCTTGAATTTCAGGCTCCGGGATCGGGACGTTTCTGCCTCCGGACTTTCCTCGTCCTCCTCCTCGTTGGTGGGATATTTGGGGCGCACCTGCTGTGTCCACGCCATGTGCTCTCCCCACTGCGCCGTAAAGAGAAGGGGTGGGGAATAGACGAGAAAGATCGTCAGGGGCGGGCGGAGTTTGACGCATGCGCACTGTATATAAAACGTCACACGCCTGTGTCGTAGCCACGATCTGGGAGACGAGGGGAGAGAAAACTCACACGAGACGATCGCTACAAACGAAGGTACAATTTGACGTTGGTACATAACTAGCCTAGACTGATTTGAACTTGAGGCTTCTTTATGGAGAAGATTAGGAGAGTTTAGCCTGACATAATTGAGAGGGTTTTGTGTGGTGTTGTGTCTTGCAGAGATTATGCAGGGATTCAACGACATGAGTTTTCTCCCCCTCTTCATTGCCAAATTCAGGGTATTTCCCGTTTTATGGCAGGGTAAACACCCACATTACACCAACAAACCAAAGAGGCACGCAGCCCTGGAGGAACTTGTGGAATTTGTCAAGCCAAGGTTCCCCACGGCAACTGTTGATGATCTAAGAAAGAAAATTGGCAGCCTGAGGAGTGCGTATATCAGGGAGCGGAAGAAGGTCGTGAAGTCTGAGGAAACTGCAACTTCAGCAGATGAGGTCTATGTCCCCAAGCTCTGGTACTATCAGAGTCTCCATTTTCTGAAAGACCAGACTGATGTCACGGAGCCAACCTCGACTCCTCCTTCCACGCTTCCTTGCGCACAGCCCACCCCTGTTGAGGCTTCCGAGGAGCAACCTGGGCCTTCCAGTATGGAAGAGGTGGAGGAGCCCAGCTTGTTCCAGGTATAGTAGTTTTGTTACCATTTCTGGGAATAATGAATGATGTTCACTTAATTCAGGATCCCCAATTGCTTAGTTCCTAACGTGTTTGACATATCAACTGACAGTAGTGTTGGAGACATTTGGGGCCAGAATCTAAACTGCAGGGCTGAGAATTGTATGGTTTTCTATTTGTAAACATTTTGCAACAGTCACAAGATGAGAATTGTGTGTGTTTGATGAACAAATAACTGAAACTATGTCCCTTTTTCATACACAGGAAGACCTCAGCCAGGAGGTGGCTGTGGAAGGTGGCAGTCAGGAGGAGGCAGGGGTTAGTGGCAGCCACCAGCTGGGTAGTGGCAGCCAAGAGGGGGCTAGGCCGCGGAGCCTGACTGACACCCAAACCCCTCCCCTCCGCCTTCCGTACAAAAGGGCGAGAAGGGGGGGTTATGCGGCACAGTCAGCGCTCCGCATGATCAGAGAGGCTTCAGACTCCCTACATGCCACACCCGCCGACGAGGAGACCTTTGGCTCGGTGGTTGTCACAAAAATGATGGGTATGGAGGTGAGGCAACGCAACATGTGTGAGGGGCTCATCCTCCATGTCCTAAATAAGGGTAGGGCTGGGGAGATGACCCCAGTCACACATGTTTGCCATAGCTACCATGCTCCGCCTCCTCCTCCTCCTCCTCCTCCTCCTTCTGCCACCCCACCAGCACGACAGCCACAGCGTGCAAGGAAGCGTGGAAGGAAGACCTGAGAGTGACGACCTGCAATCAGTCTGGTCTGAGAGAAGATGGAGCCTCTTGTAGTACCAGAGCCTGGGGACCTAGATGGCATCTGCTGCAGTTCCGGATACTTTGGACTTCACGACCAGATTGCACTCCCCTTAATATACGTACTCCTCAGGCCCCCAATTTTCTACGCTTGAACAATGATGGTTGCCGTGGGGGGCCAAGACTTTGCAAATTCCCCAAGTTTCACCATGGCTGCGTTCCTCTTTGGTTTGTTGGTGTGACCTAAATAAAGTTTTTTTTGATTTGAAATAATCATTGACTATTGTGTTTTACTTTTCTACAATGACAGTTTTTCTTTGACTAGGCAGGTACATTTCACTAATCCTAAAGTAGAATTAACAAGGGGCACCAACAACAAACAACCTCCTAGTAAATGTAAGCAAGAAATACAAATGTTAATAATGTGTTTTTGGTAATTTGAGACACACAACCCCCCTCAAAAAAAAAAAAAAAAAAAAATTCCAATATGTATTCCCCAAAAAAACAAAAAAAAAAAGACAAATCATGGTAAAAAAATAACAAAGATTCTTTTCCGTTCACAGTCAAAATAAACATGTAGTGTATAAATGCTGCAAAGTAATAAAGAAGTAAGTTTGTGAGAAGTGCAGGTGAATAGGAGCAGCTAAAACATGTCATTCTTGTTGCATTGTAAAGAAAAAGAGAATGCGCTGCATTAAAGACATTTTAACATTGCAGCGTGACGAATGTGCTGTGTCGATTAGGAAAGGTAGTTTTACCTGACCGAGCGCTTCTGTCACAGAATTGCTTCTGAGCATGCGTAGCACTTTGTCCGTCGGACAAGCGTACACACGCTCGGATTTGGTGTGATCGGACCGTGTTGACGGCAAATCTTTCCAGCAGGAGATAAGACTTTGTCCGTCGGACAAACCGACGAACACTGTCCGATGGTGCATACACACGGTCTGATTTTTCAACAACCTTGTCCGATCGGACAAAATCCATGAAAAAGTCCGACCGTGTGTATGGGGCTTAAGAGTTAATATGGGAAAAAGGTGTCTCCACTAATGCTTTATCACCAGTTCATGCTTCCCTAACAACCCACAATTTTCAAAATCCAATTGTCATTGGGACAGAAGGTGAGGTGAAATCTTCTGAACAGGGGGACAGACAGCAAAACAAATGTTACAGGGGTGATAACCCTTCTCTATGTTATCTAAAAAAACTTAAAAATAGATTTTTTGTCTGGAGCGACACTTAAAAAATGTACCTGTTCCGACTTAAAAACAGATTCAACTTAAGAACAAACCTACAGTCCCTATCTTGTTTGTAAAACATATATATATATATATATATATATATATATATATATATATATATATATATATATATATATATATATATATATATATATATATATGGCACTGTTGCTCTGTATTCGATATTTTGCAATTCCCTTATGTTAAATAACAAATAGCATAACAGAACTATCATAGTATGTAAACGTATTTTGTATTCTACAAGAAATAATGATAATGGAGGGAACAAAACCTTTGATCTGTGACATGCAAGCTAATTAACAGTCCAAGGCAGCCTTCAGAACGGGAAGTTGAGAGCAAACTCCAAAGTACATGTAAAAGAAAGCACAGAAGAGAGGCGCCACCGAGTTAAGATAGTAAGCATTTTATTCCACAAAAATAAGGTGCATATAACCACTTACATTTAAGTAGAGGTAATTCAGCACAATAAGAAAGTCCTCTGGGGCGTCATGTGTGCACCAAGTCCGTTTGTTTTAGTCCAGTGCGGCGTCCTGTCCAGCAGGATATCCTAACGTTGGTGATACTGGCTTGTTGGACCGAGAGCGAGGCTTGGCTCCGGTCAGATGATTCAAACAAACGTCGGGCGTGATGACATCACAGCTAAGCCTACGGCGTTTCGGAGCATGCGCACTGTAGATGGAAGGAACAGGTGCACTCCATCAGAGCTGGGGGAAAGACAGGCTGATTTTCGGCCTTATATTGGTGCTGAGGTTATGGGGCCATCTAGAGGCTATTTAAAAGAAGACCTGCTCTAAAGGCATGGACATTCTTTTACACAATAACAAGACATATTGATTACAATTTCATATATATTGATTACAATTTCATATATAGCGATTATAAATATATGAAGACACATAAAAACACATGATAACATATGATTACAAATTAACCCAAAAATAAATATTTGCTATACAAATTTAGAAAATAAAGTACAATACATCGTGAATAAACAATTATATTATTGAATGGAATAAATTGGGATGGAATTAACTAGTTATGTATCATAAATTGGAACGCAAACAAAAAAATAAAAAAATATATAATAATGAAATGATATTACTAGATAGAAACCATAACAGATCATAAAATGATTTAATATTGCGGACATATTTTTTAAAAAAGATAAATAGATTAGATATATGCTTAAAAGATTTTTTTTATATTATTAAAAAGATTATTATGTGTATATATATATATATATATATATATATATATATATATATATATATATATATATATATACACATATACATATGCATACATGTATGCACATCTGCAAATGCATACACACACATACATACACACTAAAATACACGTCTCTTGTTTATATACCTATATTTTAAAAACCTATTTTTAAAAACTCTATATGTTTACGATTTACAAAATTGTGGATAATTCCAAAGCTTCATTGATTCCGCCAGGAGACAATGCGTCTAAAGAATAAATCCAATAGGTTTCACGCTCACATAACTTAAAAAATCGCAATATTAAATCATTTTATGATCTGTTATGGTTTCCATCTAGTAATATCATTTCATTATTATTATATATATTTTTTTATTTTTTTGTTTGCGTTCCAATTTATGATACATGATACATTCACGATGTATTGTACTTTATTTTCTAAATTTGTATAGCAAATATTTATTTTTGGGTTAATTTGTAATCATATGTTATCATGTGTTTTTATGTGTCTTCATATATTTATAATCGCTATATATGAAATTGTAATCAATATATATGAAATTGTAATCAATATGTCTTGTTATTGTGTAAAAGAATGTCCATGCCTTTAGAGCAGGTCTTCTTTTAAATAGCCTCTAGATGGCCCCATAACCTCAGCACCAATATAAGGCCGAAAATCAGCCTGTCTTTCCCCCAGCTCTGATGAAGGAGTGCGCCTGTTCCTTCCATCAACAGTGCACATGCTCCGAAACGCCGTAGGCTTAGCTGTGATGTCATCACACCCGACGTTTGCTTGAATCATCTGACCGGAGCCAAGCCTCGCTCTCGGTCCAACAAGCCAGTATCACCAACGTTAGGATATCCTGCTGGACAGGACGCCGCACTGGACTAAAACAAACGGACTTGGTGCACACATGACGCCCCAGAGGACTTTCTTATTGTGCTGAATTACCTCTACTTAAATGTAAGTGGTTATATGCACCTTATTTTTGTGGAATAAAATGCTTACTATCTTAACTCGGTGGTGCCTCTCTTCTGTGCTTTCTTTTACCTATCTTGTTTGTAACCCGGGGACCCCCTGTAGGATATATTTTTTTACACCCAAATAAATTGGAAATTGGATTACATATTGGAAAACAGGTGTAGGCTAATGCCTCATACACACAATCAGATTTTCCGACAGGAATTGTGTGACAGGCTGTTGGCGGAAAATCCGACTGTATGTATGCTCCATCGGACAATTGTTGGCGGATTTTCCGCGGACAAATGTCTGTTGTCAGATTTTCTGAGCGTGTACACAAGTTCGTCGGACAAAAGTCCAAAGTACAAACACACATGCTCAGAAGGACGAGCCGGAAGCAGTCGGTCTTGTAAAACTAGCGTTCATAATGGAGAATTCAAATTTGTGACATGGCAAATTATGAAATCTAGAATTGCAGCGCAGATTCTCTTCTTCTTTATAATGGTGGGATAATAGTGAAGCTGCTTTGCTGGTGATACTGACGGAGTTCTGCCAAACTTATTTAAAATGGCTTTTTTTTCCTAGCAATATCAAGAAGATTTTTTTTTTTTTTTTTTTGGGGGGGGGGGGGGGGGGGGGGGGTCAAGTTACCACAACACCATTATCCCATCGTTTTTCAAATCAAAGATACAACTATGTTGGTGTGCCTTGTAAATTTTACATTGTATTTTTTAAATGCATCTGCCAACTCCCAAACTGTCATTTTAAGTAACACACAGCCAAGTATTTTTCAAATTAATTTTTATTTTATTTAATAGGGATCACAAGAAGGTCCTATAAAAATCAAGAGGAAGGCGGTGATGGAGAAACTGTTGGAATTGGTAAAGCCTTTGTACCCCAGGGCAGACCTCAATTCTGTGAAGAGCAAAATTGGGAACCTGAAAAGTACATTTAAAAGGGAGCTCAAGAATGTCCTGGAGAAATCGTAAGCAGCGGCAGATGACTGGTATGTCCCCAGGCTGTGGTATTACAACAGCCTGCGGTTTTTGACAGACCAGACCAAACCCAGGCCATCGCTGTCAACGCTCACTTCCAAGGCTGAGGCCATTTTTTTTCTTGTGCATTATTTGAAAAATAAACTCAAATAAATTAGACATGTTATCTGCCATCAAAACCAAAATGAAATAACTAACTAAAACAAAAAGTGGATTAATTACATACAAAAAAAAAAAAAAAAAAAAAAGCATAGCAACTAAAATTTAATAAAAAAAAGAAAAAAATAAAGAAATGAATTGTATGGCTAAAAATCCCCAGCCCAGAGGGCTTGTTGGGGGTGTTGGGGGTATTGGGGCTGGAACTGCCAATGCTGCATGCTGCTGTGGTGGCTGTGGAAGTGGGGCATCCAAATCTGACATATGGATTTTTGAGGAAATTTGCCCCCCCCCCCCCTTTGAGGAGATGCAGAATTCCTCACACATCCTCCTTTGCTCTCCATCCATGTCTTAACTTATTCGCTGTCAGACAGCCAAATGCCTCAGCTGCATCTGGGGCTGTACTGATGGCCGCTGTTGCGTGGCTAAGGAAGGCAGCTGTGGCCTCGTCTAGGTTCCTGCTCTTCCTGGCCCTTTTAACAGGAGGGCGTAGGGGAGGGATCTGGGACTCTCTGTGGCTGCTGGCCACTGGCTCCTCCAAACTGCCACTTTCCTGTGTATGAAAATGATAAGAAAGCAGAGTGGGGGGAGCATTTATATATGAAAGGGAGTGGCGGGAGGTGGAGAGGCAGGGAAAAGGGAAGTGGCGGCATGGGGGGAGGGGGATTGGTTGCCACATTTGAGGTTAATAACTCTGATCAGCAACCTGACAGTGAAAGGGTTAAAAGATAAGTTAACCTTTCATAACATGTTACACCCATATCAGGTCAACGTGTAATAAATGCAATACTAATAAAAGTGTGAGATTTTTTTTTTTCCAACTCTGAGCATTCCTGATCCAAGACCACTTCTTACAATGGATTTTCTCTGGTCCATGCCTTGTACCAGCACCAAAATGCAGCATCTGGTCTGAGGAAGTTCTTATAGATATAACCTAGCGCTTACCTGTTAAAAGCCTCCATGATGGACTTGCAAACCTCTACTCGAACACTCTCTTTTTGGAACATATCAAGGAAAGGCAAGAATTTCTCCTAAAACAATCAATATACAAAATGTTTAATGGGAAGGTTGAGCTTTAGTGACCTAGCAAAACAAACAAAGTACTACTCACCACATAAAAAAGGACTGCAAAGTCATGGAAATGTGCAATAACTGTGGTAATTATAGATTGAAGCTAGGGAAAAAAAAAGACAAATTGTTTAAAAAAAAAAAAAAAAAAGACAAATTGTTTAAAAAAAAAAAAAAAACTGTCCAGGACAAAGGACTTGCATTTATAGACCATGGATTATATTCAGCACAGCACTTGCTGGGCAGCCCCTAGTGCACACTCATATACCACAATCTACTCCGTGAGTCTGCAGTTGCAGGAATGGCCTTCCCCAATTCCAGGGCAAAAGATCCACCATGCCAGAGAGAACTTTGGTTAGAAAAATGTGGATGATCCAGAGATTGGATTTGTTTATCCCATGTCGTGAGAATGTTGGATTGAAGAGGTCTGAAGTGAAAATGGGCAAAGTGAATAGCCCCAAAAAGAAGCTACCATTAGGTCTAAAATCCTCATGCAGAAGAAAACTAAAGGGTACTATATGGGTCCACATGTTGAACCTGAGGGAGACAATATTCTCCTGAGGAAGGAAGATTCTGCAGTGTAAAGTGACTAAGATTGGCCCCAAGTACTCCAGACCATGTGAGGAAAGTTTAGTATCCAGTCTATGCACACTATTTTAGTCTAGAAGCGTTTTTGAAGCTACCAATTTTTTTCAGGAGCAGCAAAAACACAAACAAAAACATGTTTGCATTTTTTTTTTTTTCAAACAAGCTTTTATTATAAAGGAACATTGGTACAGAGATCAAGTGAACTACATTAGCATTGAAAACACACCTAACAAATTCAATATAAAAAAAAAAAACATTCCGATGCAGTATCGTCAGACTTTCAACATACCCTGCAAGGAGATACTATTTGTAGTTGAAAACATAGGTTGGTTGAATGTAGTACAAGATTGAAGCTACATTTTCTTCATGTTACATATACTACTTGTGGGTTGAACCCTAACCTATTTCCTCTTGTGTCAAATGAGATATACATGAGATTACAGCGCTACTCAACATTTATTGAATATATATAAATCATACTGTGACGCTTGGGGCATTAGGTATAAATCATTTAAAACAGGGGAATGGGATGGAATCTACGTAGATATGCATTTCTTATATATGGAGATTTCTTAGGAGAGAAATCTGGGTTCAATTATCCAGTGTGTGGTGGTGATGCTATGCGGCCTATTCTCATGCTAATTGTCAGTTATTTGTATGGGTGCGGTCAACAGACCCCTAGCAACCCATACTGAAGAAGAAGCTTATCGGGCATTAAGCTACCTGAATGGGGTGACAAAGAGTAACTACTATATACATTAGAAAAAAGGGGGATGGGATATCGGAAAAGGGCTTGTGTCGGGTAGAATAAGAGGAGTTGAGCGAAACAGCAGACAGGGTGGGGGAGAGGGGAAAAATAGATCTAGTTATTTTACTCTTTGGAGCCTCTCTGCAATAGCTAACCCCCCTCTGGGAAGCTCTATACCGAGGGGGTTAGCTTGCGGGTGCGCTCCCTTTCATACATGCTGCGTCTATAGACACAGAGTGTATGACTCAGTCCAAACCCCCGGCAGCTGTATCATTGGATGTGATTGACAGCAGCGCGGGCCAATGGCTGTGCTGCTATCAATCTATCCTATCTATCTATCCAATCATCGGCCAGACTCGGTTGAGAAGAGGACGCCAGTGGACACACACAGCAGGTGAACAGGCTCAGGTAAGTGGGGGGTGGGGGGGTCATTGCCAGGTGTTCTTTCACCTTAATGCATAGGATGCATTAAGGTAAAAAAAAAAAAAAAAACACAAACCTTTACAACCCCTTTAAGTAAGTTGGGCATTGTGGTATGAGGTTCTGTTAGGACAAAAAGAATGTTGTCTGTAAAAGCAGCTAATTTAAAAGTGGTCTTGTGGATCAAAAACCCATTTGATATTGGGGTTAGACCCGGGGAGGCATAGTAAAGGTTGTAGTCCCAGGCCACTCTATTGAATGCCTTTTCGGCATTTAGGGATAGAAAAAAAAAAGTGGACAAGTAGATATTATCCAGTTGTGGATATAATTGCCATTTAAAAGGCATTGTCTATTGCCTCTCTTCCCGGTATGAATCCTACCTGGTCCAGAGAGACAAGTTTAGATAATAAGGGTAATTGATGATTGACTAGAGCTCTAGCGAAAATTTTGAGGTCTACTTTCAGTAAGGAGATTGGACAGTAGTTGGTAACTAGGGACTATTCTTTACCTGCTGGGGGGGGGGGGGGGGGGGGGGGGGGGGGGATGTCCCGGACGAGAACAAGTTAAGAAGTGTGGTTTAAGTGCTTCTATAAAGGTTTTATAGTATCTAGCCATTAGGCTGTCTGGACCCGGGCTCTTTCCAACCTTTCCAACCTTGAGTTGTTTAAGTGCAGAGTCAATTTCAGCAGAAGAAAGGGGGCGTTAAAGCCCTTTCCCTTCCGTGGTGGATAATGGTTTGAGGTTGTAATTTTTTTAAGAAATCTGGGATCATATGGGTCCTGGAGGCATCTTCAGTTTGTGGGTCTGTAGGGTCCAGATTATAGAGAGGTGTATAATAATGGACACGTTGGTTCGCTATCTCGTTATTGGCTACTATTTTGCTTCTGGTGGGATCAGTGAGGGTGTGTACCGTTGTGATTGTTGTTTTAGATCGGATGGCTCATGCCAGGAATTTTTGGGATAGTATGTAGTTCAGTTTGTTTGTTTTTTTAATCTAGTTCATCAAATAAATCTGTCCTGCACAGATGAGGTCTTGAAGGGAAGCTGCAGCTTGAGTAGCTTTATATGCTTGTTTTAGTGTGTGCATATGGGCCGTCAAGTTGTTTATGTGAGATTGCCTGCCTCACCTATGCTTTGAGGTGATTGGAAAACAAAAAGTGGTCACACACTGGAACCGCAAGATTGCTTAATGAGAGTCTTTATTGTCAAAGTCAGATATGTTACAGGGAATGCAGTTGACACTTTTCACAAGAGTGTATCTTGCTTGTTCACAACAAGTTGACTATGTAAGTTGTGAACAAGCAGGATACACTCTTGTGAAACACGTCAACTGCATTCCCTGTAACTTGTCTGGCTTTGACAATAAAGACTCATCAAGCAACCTTTCGGTTCTGGTGTGCAAGCACTTTGTTTTGATTTCCTATCTACTGTGGACGGTGGTGAGTCAAGGTCTGCACCTGGCACCTGTTTGCACCTGCAGCTAGCCTGGAGCGGTGTGTTATCCCTTGGTTTGGCCTTTGAGGTGATTGCAATCAGTTTCTCTCGAATGATGCATTTGTGAGCTTCCCAACTTATCATTGGAGATATGTCAGGAGAATTATTCCCTCTGAATTATTGAGAGAGACATTCATTCACCTTGGATACTATAGTGTGGTCCGTGAGTAAGGAGGGGTCCAAACGCCATAACAAGGGTCAGACTGGGATAGCTGAAAACTATATAGACATGGAAATAGGGTAATGGTCTGAGAAGTACATGGGGTCTATAGAGGCTGTCTTAAGCATCTGGAGATCTCTTGTGAGCTTTTTATACAGGATTTGTACAGCACCGACAGTTTGCACAGTGCTTTACAATGTTGGGAGACACTACACCAACAGTGCAATTCAAAACAAGAGGGTTAGAGATGCCCTGCTCCTGCGAGTTTACAATCTAAGAGATGAAAAAAATGAATCAATTCTGGAATAGCGATTATGAGGCGCTGAGTAGAATGTGTAGTATTTTACATTTGGATATAATGCATGCCATGTGTCGTGCAGTGTGAGATCCTGAAGTTGTGTTTTGATCGCTCTCAGTGCTTTGTAAGGAAACTTGGAGGTTCCCCTCAAATTGTCAATTAGGGGGACATTTAAATTGTCACCCAGGATTAGCAGCGCCTGTGTTAGGGAGTGGAAGAATGGGACCGGTTTTGTATTTGGTGCGCAAATGCTTTTTTTCTGCATTTTTGGGAGCGTTTTGACGTCAGAAAAAAACAATGCTGAATGTTCCTAACTGGTGCTAAAAGCTGGCACAAAAATGTCATCAGAGTTTTTCTTCCAGTATTTTTCTAGCTTATAGTGTGCATGGAGCCTGAGGCAAATGAATCAACCTCTGAACTTTACCAGAGAAAATTACAAAGAAGTCCTTCAGCAAGAGAATGTCCACATACCTTGTAACATGAATGCCCTTGGTCGGCAAATGAGCCAGAAACACTGAGAATGATCAGAGTGCCCCACAGCAGAATTCAGAAAGTGCTGATGTGAGCGAAAGATGAAAATGTGTATATAAGCACCTACAAAAGGGGTCTATTGATGCTAGAAATCCCCCTTTTCCACATTTTGTCATGTTACAACCAAAAATGTAAATGCAATATATTGGGATTGTATGTGATAGACCAACACAAAGTGTCACATAATTGTGAAGTGGAAGGAAAAAGATAAATGGTGTTCAACAGTTTTTACAAATGCATATCTGAAAAGTGTGGCGTGCTTTTGTATTCAGCCCCCTTTACTCTGATACCCCTAACTAAAATCTAGAGGAACTAATTGCCTTCAGAAGTCACCCAATTAGTGAATAGAGTCCACCTGTGTGTAGTTTAATCTCAGTGTAAACACAGCTGTTCTGTGAAACCCTCAGAGGTTTGTTAGAAAATCTTAGTGAAAAAACAGCATCATGAAGACCAAGGCATTAACCACTTACAGACCGCCCAGCGTCGTTATATGTTGGTACTTTGAAGGAGGATATTGTTGTTATGGTAGCAGCTAGCTGCCATTACCCCAGTATCCTCTTCTTCAGTGAGCGGTCCGGTTTAGGATAAAAGTGGTGTCTGCGGCAGATTCGCCACAAGATCACTTATCAGCGGCGGGAGAGGGTCCCCTCCTTCCCGCCTTGATCCGGTGCCATCGGCAGCAGCGATCGGATCCTTCCTGTGGCGTGACATGGAGACGAGTGAGGGGAAGATGGCCCCCACACGTCTCCATATCATTGCTTGTCAAAACATCACTTCCACCCATAGCTCTTAGACCCCTTTCACACCACAGCGTCAATCGTGTCGGCGGTAAAATGCCGCTATTTTTTGCGGCATTTTACCGTCGGATTTGCGGCACATTTCCCCCGCTGGCGGCCGATAAAGGGTTAAACCCCTCCGGCAAAACACTGCAGCGACTGCAATACACCCTCGGTGTGAAAGGGGTTTTAAAGGGCCATTTTATTTTTATTTTTTTAACCACTTAGCAATCGGCCCATAGCTGAATGACGGCTACAGGGCGGTTGCGTACAGTGACGTCCTCCCAGAATCTTGCTCTCGCATGCCCCCAAGAACATCCATGACCGATAGGTCCACAAGACCCGGCGCATCACGGATCATGGTAAACAGCAGCTGATCGCGGCTGTTTACCACATGATCGCTCCGTCAAATGACGGAGCGATCACATGTAAACAGACCGGCCTGATTTCTGGTTCCTCCCTCCCCTCTCCATCCAGTGTGAGTGGAGAGGGGAGAGATCGGTGGCAGCAGCGATGTAGGCTGGATGTGTAGTGCCCACAGCACTGCTCAGTGACAGATCCAGCCATCCATACTCTGCATGCATACCCAGCCACCCATGCTCTGCATGCATACCCAGCCACCCATGCTCTGCATGCATACCCAGCCACCCATGCTCTGCATGCATACCCAGCCACCCATACTCTGCATGCATACCCAGCCACCCATACTCTGCATGCATACCCAGCCACCCATACTCTGCATGCATACCCAGCCACCCATACTCTGCATGCATACCCATCCATCCATACTCTGCATGCATACCCATCCATCCATCCATCCTCTGCATGCATACCCATCCATCCTCTGCATGCATACCCATCCATCCATCCATACTCTGCATGCATACCCATCCATCCATCCATACTCTGCATGCATACCCATCCATCCATCCATACTCTGCATGCATACCCATCCATCCATCCATACTCTGCATGCATACCCATCCATCCATCCATACTCTGCATGCATACCCATCCATCCATCCATACTCTGCATGCATACCCATCCATCCATCCATACTCTGCATGCATACCCATCCATCCATCCATACTCTGCATGCATACCCATCCATCCATCCATACTCTGCATGCATACCCATCCATCCCTCCATACTCTGCATGCATACCCATCCATCCCTCCATACTCTGCATGCATACCCATCCATCCCTCCATACTCTGCATGCATACCCATCCATCCCTCCATACTCTGCATGCATACCCATCCATCCATACTCTGCATGCATACCCATCCATCCATACTCTGCATGCATACCCATCCATCCATACTCTGCATGCATACCCATCCATCCATACTCTGCATGCATACCCATCCATCCATACTCTGCATGCATACCCATCCATCCATACTTTGCATGCATACCCATCCATCCATACTCTGCATGCATACCCACCCATCCATACTCCGCATACTCACCCATCCATCCTCAACAATACTCACCCATCCATCCTCAACAATACTCACCCATCCATCCTCAACAATACTCACCCATCCATCCTCAACAATACTCACCCATCCATCCTCAACAATACTCACCCATCCATCCTCAACAATACTCACCCATCCATCCTCAACAATACTCACCCATCCATCCTCGGCCATACTCATCCATCCACTCTCGGCCATACTCATCCATCCACCCTCGGCCATACTCATCCATCCACCCTCGGCCATACTCATCCATCCACCCTCGGCCATACTCATCCATCCACCCTCGGCCATACTCAGCTGTACCTGGCCATACTCAGCCATACCCATCCACGGCTCATCCATGCCACATCCATGCCACTACAGTGCCTCACAAAAATGTAATAGGTAGTCAAATTAGATTTGAAACTTATGTCCCAAGAACGCCTGATAGCGCTCCCTGCATGTTGGGCCTCTGTATGTGGCCATGCTGTGTAAAAGTCTCACACATGTGGTATCACCATGCTCAGGAGGAGTAGCAGAATGTGTTTTGGGGTGTAATTTGTGCTATGCATATGCTGTGTGTGAGAAATAACCTGCCAATATAACAATTTTGTTAAAAAAAAAAAAAAAAAAAGTAAAGGAAAGCTTGATTTTTCAAAGAATTGTGGGAAAAACTTCAAAAAAATTCACCATGCCTCTTACTAAATACCTTGAAATTTCTACTTTCCAAAAAGGGGTATTTGTACTTTCCTGGCTTGTTAGGGTCTCAAGAAAGGATAGAACACCAGTACGTCAGGTGTGATAATTTTTTTAGAGATTGGCACCATAGCTTGTGGACTCTATAACTTTCACAAAAAGCAAATATACACCAATTTGGGTTATTTTTACCAAAGATATGTAGCGGTATACATTTTGGTCAAGAAAAAACTACTAATTTGCAAAATGTTATAACCGAAACAAAGAAAAATGCATTTTTTTTTACTGAATTTTCGGTCTTTTTTTTAAATTTTATAGTGCAAAAAAAAAAAAACAGCGGTGATTAAATACCACCAAAAAAAAAAAAAAACTGTGTGAAAAAAAGGACACACATTTCATATAGGTACAGTGTTGCATGACTGAGTAATTGTCATTCAAAATGTGAGAGCACCAAAAGCTTAAAGCGGAAGTAAACCCATCGATTTAACAGTCTAAAAAAAAAAAGGCATGCCGTGAATGCTAACTGCACATTGGCTGTGCTCTCAACCAAACAGTCAAACCATCCAATGGCTGGTGTCATAACGGATCACATGTGCAGCACTGTGGCAGTTGAAGATTAAACAGAGGCAAAGATGGCAGCTTCCTTGGCTGAAAACGATAGGGGGGTTTACTTCCACTTTAACATTGGTCTGGTTAAAGTGGTGTTTCCACCAAAAAAAAAAGCTTAAAATTCATAAAACAATAATGAAAAAAATAAATAAATATTGGAAAAAAAAAAAAATTTACTCACCTCTAAATGCCTGTTGCTAGGGGGTCCCTCATAGTCTGCCTCCTTCAGTGCCCGGGCACTGACATCACCCCTCGCCGCAGTCAGTCATCTGGGACACGTGACAGGTCCCAGATGACTGTGCGGCGTATCACGGCGAGCAGCGCCGCTCGTGCATGCTCAGTGGGTGCCTGGCTGTGAAGCCACAGCCGGGTGCCCAGAGTAAGCATGCCGGCGCTGCGAGCGGAGCGGGGGGAACGAGGGCGGGGGCTTCGTTCCCCCTGCATCGCTGGACCCTGGGACAGGTAAGTGTCCGATTATTAAAAGTCAGCAGCTACAGTATTTGTAGCTGCTGACTTTAAAAAAAAATAAAAAATGAAGGGGCACCCCACTTTAAGTGCCCAGTGGTCAATTGGTTAAGGATGATTTTTATTTTATTTTTTTATAGCATTTTAGAGTATATATGAGATCTGAGGTCTTTTTGACCCCAGATCTTATATTTAAGAGGTCCTGTCATGTTTTTTTTTTTTCCATTACAAGGGATGTTTACCGCAATCAGTACAGCGAGAACAATAATTCTAGCCCTAGACCTCCTCTGTAACCTAAAACATGCAACCTGTAGAATTTTTTAAACTTCGCCTGTGGAGATTTTTAAGGGTAAAAGTTTGTTGCCATTCCACGAGCGGGCGCAATTTGGAAGCGTGACATGTTGAGTATCAATTTACTCGGCGTAACATTATCTTTCACATTAAAAAAAAAAAAAAAAAAATCGGAAATGCTGCCAGCAAAACTCAGATGAGAGCTTTTTGTCGGAAAATGTGACCGTGCGTATGCTCCATCGGTCTTTTGCTGGAGGAATTAAAGCGGTTCTGCACTGCTTTTTTTTTTTTTTTTTTTTTTTTTTGGGGGGGGGGGGATATGCCAAGGCCATCTAGCTAAATTGGGGGACTTACCTGTTCCATCTTCCATCTCGATCGCAGCCGGTTTTCCTCCGATAAAATTCTTCATCTTCTTCTTTTGTGCTGGGGGCCATCTTGCCTGTGGGCATGTGAAACCCCACAGGCACTTTAGATGGCCCAGCATGCACCGCCGTTACTCGCGCGTGCGCAGTAACGGCACATCTGCCGACATCTCACGAGATTTCGGAAGATGTGGCCGAAATCTCGCGAGATTTCAGAAGATGCCCGCACAGACTCCTGGGATCAATGACACCAGATCCCAGGAGACAGTGCGGCGTGACGAGGATCCCCGCACAGACCCCGCCCACCCCCGAAGAGACAGAAGACAGGAAGTCTTCGATTACAAGGTAAGTGAAAAAAAAAAAAAAAAAAAAACACATTTCATTTAGTACTCTTTGCCTGATTTGGAAGGCAAAGAGATTTACTAAATGAAATGTGTGCAGAACCGCTTTAAAAGCATGTTCTCTATTTTTCAGTCGGGAAAAGTTCCTATCCGAAAATGCGATCATCTGTATGCAATTTGGGCGCACAAAAAATCATGCATGCTAGGAAACAATTCAACGCATGCTCGGAAGCATTGAACTTAATTTTCTTGGCTCATCGTAGTGTTGTACATCACCGTGTTCTTGACGGTCCAGAGAACTTTTGTGTGATGGTGTGTATGCAAGCCAAGATTGAGCGGAATTACGTCGAAAAAAAAAAAAAAAAAAAAAGTCAAATTTTTTTGTGTGTATGGAACATTAGAAGAAAACCTGTTAAGGGCCTGAAAAATACTTGAGACTGGGATGGAGGTTCACCTTTCAGCAAGTCAACAACCCTAAACATACAGACAGAGCTACAATAGAATGATTTAGATCAAAGCATATTCATCTGTTAAAATGGCCCAGTCAAAGACCAGACCTAAAACCGATTGAGAATCTGGCAAGACTTGAAAAGTGCCCTTCAGACGCTCTCCATCTAAATTTGACAGAGCTTGAGCTATTTTGCAAAGACAAATGGGCAAAAATTTCCCTCTCTAGGTGTGCAAAGCTGGTAGAGCCATACTCAGACTTGCAGCTGTAATTGCAGAAAAAAGGTGGTTCTACAAAGTATTGATTTAGGGGGCTGAATACAAATAAAAGCCACATTTTTCACATATTTGTAAACAAATTTGAAAACCATTTATAGTTTTCCTTCCAATTCACAATTATGTGCCACTTTGTGTTGGTCTATCACATAAAATCCCAATAAAGAGTGCATGGGTGGCTCTTCAAGATAGTGGAGGCGTGATCCGTGAGCTCCGGACCTGCTCTGCTCTCCGTGACCCCTGCACAGCTACACCGGCATACATTCGCCATGGTGGTAAAACATACAGACCCCTAGAGCCTCCTAGTACCCCATGGTAAAGATGGGGGACCAACAATCTTACTATCAGACCATGCAAGCACTGTGACCTGTAGTCACAATGGACCACTACTTGACTAGGCCTCAATCCCTGGTCTCAATTTCACAAGGAGAACCAGAGGAGTGCGTTAGCACCCCCATGGCAGATGACAACTCCCAGCAAGCCCTTCCCCCACATCTACCTTCACTCTCTCAGTCCTGCTCAATGTCAAACTACAGGCTCTAGCACAGCAGCTCACAAGGGGAATAGCCCAAGGGGTGGGGGAGATTTCTAAGGAACTCAGAGGGGAGATTGACCAGCTTGGTGAGCGCACAACAACTTTAGAAACCAAGTTTGTTGAGACATTACAGTATGCTCAGGCCCTGGAGGAGGAAAATGCCTCTCTTTAAAACTGTGTCCCTGCTACAACTTCAGCAAGAAAGCCTGGAAAATAGAGAAAGGTGCCAAAACATCAGGATTCACAGGGGCTCAGAAAATGTGTCTGACAATAACATCAGACCGTACTAATTAGGCCTGTTTAACCACCCTGCTCCTGACATAGTGGACATACACTGGCATCTTGATCGGGCCCACAGGTCTCTGGCTCCCAAACCTCCTGCAGGTGTCAGACGGCGAGACATAGTGGTGTGGTTCCACTATTATGAGAGTAAAGAGGCACTGACCCTGGCTACCCACAACCAATCCCATATTGAATTATAAAGGGAACAGAATTAAAATATTTAGCGACCTCTCTCCAATCACCCTGGCTAAAAAGCACTCACTATTTACAATCAACTGTCACCTTCAACTACACAAGATGCCTTACTCCTGGGGCTTCCCCTTCCGCCTCAGTGCAACAAAGGATGGCGCCCAACATACCCTCTGGAGATTCCTTCCTCAAAAACCTGGGCCTACCATCATTACCAGCAGATGCATAATCGATCTGGACCCCAGTGCAAGGAAAACAATCAAAGGCTTACTCCACTCCTTAACAGCCTAGGCAACCTACCCAATCTCCTGCGAGTCGTCCTTCAGGAGGTTTTTTTTTTTCCTTGGGATCACAGATCCCCACAACCCCTTCTCACGGGTTTGATTAACTGCTGTTTCTTTGCTGTGTGTTTGCCCTCTTTTACCATCAAGGTGGTTTGCATTGTTGTTTTTTACTTCGTTCTGTTAGAATCTCTGATTCTCTATATAAGGTTGTTGAAGTTTTATGTCTGTTAACACCAGCAACACAGCAGGATCATGTGTTTCTCACCAGTGGGAGTCTGCATTGCTCCTCCATTTGTCCTCTGGCTGTGGCCGAGGACTCCTATGTCGCTATTGCTACTCAGGCCTACACGTTATTAGGTCTACCTTTTTTTAGGCCAACCCGGCCTTTTTGTTATTTCACAGCTACACATCCTCAGAACTTATTTTGGACTTTTTTGGGGGTTATTTTTTTTTTTCTGTTATGTTTTTTCCCCCCTTTCTCTTTTTTTTCCCTTTGCCATTTTTCTAATGCTTTCCACAGTACAGTATGGCATGTTGATAATATAAGGCTATTAACCTATAACCCCACTGTTGGGAAGCTACCTGTTCCACTACATCTACATTGGCTACATTTTACTACCTTGGTATGGCTCTGAAGCTGTTGTCATACAATGTGAAAAGCTTGAACTCCATCAAAAAACAAATTGCTGGCTTTGAAGGAGTTCAGGGCCTCCGGTGCGGATGTGATCCTGATTCAGGAAACCCACTTCTGCACTGGGGGTTCCATTAACTTTGCATCCAAATATTTTCTGATCTCTCACATGGCGTCTGACTCATCTGGTAAGGCTGGTGTCGCAATACTGATAAGACACTCCTGCCCTCTCCAGATCAAGTCCAAGCATTCGGACACACACACAGTCGCTACATAATAATGCAATGCGTTTATATGTCTTGTCCCATTACAATAATGTATATGCACCTAACTCAGGTCAGATCAAATTCTTAACTGAAGCATTTGAACAGCTCCAACACTTTTCACAGCCCTTCATGGTGATAGGCTACAATGCCATACTCTCCCCTACATGAGATAGAAGAGCCCTATTCCACACTAAACTACTCCTCCCAGCAAAATCTTTATTCACATCCTTTTGAAAACTGGCACGTGCCCACCACCTGTTTGACACTTGGCAGATTAAACACCCTA
Organism: Lithobates sylvaticus; assembly: GCA_028564925.1. Classification (NCBI taxonomy): domain Eukaryota; kingdom Metazoa; phylum Chordata; class Amphibia; order Anura; family Ranidae; genus Lithobates; species Lithobates sylvaticus. The sequence goes on along the minus strand of CM053031.1, from coordinate 171,166,948 downwards.
CTAGCAAACCGTTTTTATTCTATTCTCCACCCCCCACAAAATGTTCTCTAGACTTGACCACTTTTTTTTTTGATGGCCTCTCTCTACCCAACACAGTGTCAACTGAATTAGGCCCCATCACCTGGTCGGACCATGCCCCCCTGACTCTAGACCTTTGCCTCACCACTCATACCCTAAGAAATGTCACTGGCAGGCGCATGCACGGCAGCTCGCAAGATGGCCAACGTCTTCTAGAGCTCCGCTCCACCATGGCCCATTAACAGCCACCGGAGCTCTCAGAGCGGTCCCTCACGCCTAAACTCAGACAAATCTATTGCAGATCAGGACCTGATGCCACCACATTCCCCAGGTACTGCTTAACCACCCCTGGCCACATCTCTTGCCTCCACGGAGTCCCTGCTGGGCAGCTTAAGCTCTGGTCTTCCCACCACCCCCATGCTGGACCCTCACAAAGGCATGCTTCTTTCTGTGAGCGGGGCAAATGAGGCTGCCCCCACCCCCAATGACTTCCCCTCTATGATGGAAGCATTCTCTCAATTACTCTCAAAAAAGCCTGGCATTAAATGTGGCTCAAATAACCTCATCCATCCATGCTGATCTGCATCAAATAGGAATGAGAATGGACACTATAGAAAAGAAAGCTGATCAATCAGTGGCACAGATTACCTAACATGCTGTCTTCCATTTAGTGGTGGGTTATAGCTCCCAGAATCCTGCTGGGAGCTATAACTGACACTGTGTGTTTTGCACACAGGGTGATTAGGGTGTGCACACGTGTGTTTTTTATTTTTTCTTTATAAGTGGACTGACTAGTTTTTTTTCTCCAATTTAACCACATGCCGACCGCGCTATAGTCAAAAGACGGCTACAGCGCGGTCGGCTTATCCCGAGTGGACGTCCTACGGACGTCCCCCCAGAAACTTGCTCCCGCGCGCCCTCGGGAACATCCGTGACCGCCGGGTCCCGAGGACCCGGCGCATCACGGTAAACGGACGCTGATAACGGCCGTTTACCACGTGATCGATCCGTCAAATGACGGAGCGATCACATGTACACAAACCGGCGTCACGTCATGACGCTGGTTCCTCCCTCTCCTCTCTGTACCGATCGGTACAGAGAGGAGAGAAGCGGAGAGGGGGAGAGACGGGACCAGCGCTGTGGGCTGGATGTGTAGTGCCCACAGCGCTGGTCAATACTCTGCCACCAACCACTGTGCAATGCTCTGCCACCAACCACTGTGCAATGCTCTGCCTGCCACCAACCACTGTGCAACGCTGGAATACTCTGCCAATACTCTGCCAATACTCTGCCAATACTCTGCCAATACTCTGCCAATACTCTGCCAATACTCTGCAATAAATTTTAATAGAAACAAAGAATTTTTCTTTATTTTTTTTACTGAATTTTCAGTGTATTTTGATTTATAGCACAAAAATTTAAAAACCCAGCGGTGATTAAATACCACCAAAAGAAAGCTCTATTTGTGTGAAAAAAAGGACACATAATTCATTTGGGTACAGTGTTGCATGACTGAGTAATTGTCATTCAACGTGTGAGCACCGAAAGCTGAAAATTGGTCTGGTTAGGAAGGGGGTTTAAGTGCCAGTGGTCAAGTGGTTAAAGGATATGGTTAAAAAAAAAAAAAAAAAAAAAAAGTGCAAGCCCTTTCTGCCCATTCCTTCATACGGGCTGTTGAAAGCTGCAAGGTTTGTGAATGAACTGTGAGAGCACTCATCAATGCCCTTACAGTTCATTCAGAACTATATGCAGTCAGCTGCGGTGGCTGGCCATAATTGTATAATATTCACAGGAAACTGAAGAAATGACATGGCTATGTAGACGGAGAAGATCCTCCGTCCAGTGTCACAACAAAGGGTTTGAGGGGGAACTGGCAGAAGGAGCTTGCTCATGTTACATGTTCCACACTAAATTACCATGTAACATGTTCCAAAAGGTGAAATTAGCCTTTAAATCGTATGCATTGATCTAGGTCAACACATTTCAAAAGTTTATTTTAACATGGAAAAAAAAAAAGGGGGGGGTTTTAGTGGACACTGATTTGCAAACTTTTCCCTAAAGATGAGGTACCTTAACGATCACAACATACAGGGATATACAATTCACTACTGAGATAAACACAAGCGCGCGCACACACACACACACACACACACACACTCTTTTTTTCAACCTTATTGACTATGTAATAATGTGACTATGAGCCTGGGTTAACACATATTCAAACACAGGCATTGCATGTGATTTGTACCCACACTGTTGTGCCAATCACACATGTCTGTGCAATGTGAGTTCAGACATACAGTTATATGGCTGAACTCGCATTGGATTCACACAAAACAGGTTCCTTTATTTCCCCCGCACTGGAATCAGATTGCATGTGTGTTCACACCTATGTAATCTGATTCCTGTCCAAATTCACAGTTGCAATCTATGAACCAATGTGGGGGTGTCAATAACTTTGAATTGACACCCACAGTGGTTCACAGAGGGCAGTGTAAACTGCCTGTGGGGGAGATGCACTGAGGGAACCGGTACTGGAATTAAGCTGGTACCTGCATTGCATATGTGTGAACCCAGGTTCACTGTCACTAGTTTTCAGAGACATTCTTGGTACAATTGGTTAAAAAAAAAACAAAGTGGAAAACCAATAGTTACCTGTGGGTATGCATCTTCAAATGCCCGGTCAGGAGTCATGTGTTTAATGACATCAGCCAGAATGGTATTCATCTCCCGTTTCTATATACATGAATAAAGACATGGTACCAATCAAATAATATCTGATCATTGTGACAGCACAAAATAGCATTAACGAGGTCATCAATTAAAAATGTTCTCAACATATTTTGTGGTCCTGCAGAGGTTAAAGAGGAAGTAAACCTTCCTTGAAAAAAAATAAATAAATAAAAAATGGAACCTGCAAGGCAAAGGCATAATGAGCTAGTATGCACAGCATACTAGCTCATTATGAATGATTTATGAATGATTGAATGATTTTATGAATGATTTACCTGAGAATGAAGCCCCTGAAGCGGTCCTCATCCACGATCTTCGTCGCCATCATTCCCGGAGTGACTTCCGGGTCTCGCCGCTCCAGCGCTGTCATTCGCTGGAGCGGCAATGATGTCACTCCCGCGCATGCACACGAAGGCGGCATAACGCCGTGATCTCGGCATGCGCACTGCGCCTGCGCGCCGCTGTCTACGGCGCATGCGCCGTACACAGTGGTGCCTGTTTTTTTTTCGAAATATCTCCTAAACCATGTAGGTTTAGGAGATATTTATTGGACCTACAGGTAAGCCTTAATCTAGGCTTACCTGTAGGTCAAAGTGGTTTGTAAGGGTTTACAACCACTTTAATAAGCAGTATCAAAACCTAAAAACTGCAACATTTTCATTTCAAGAGGGTATCTGATAATGGGAACTGCTGTATTTCTACATGACATAAGTAAAAGTGTGGGAGGAATATGTAAACCCAATTCATGAACTTTGACCTAAGCACATATATTTGTAGTGTTTTCTTATATCTCTCCAAAGCACTCTTTGGGTCCTGTGTGTTTGCCATTCCGTTGCTCTGTTATCAGCATAATTTCTGACATTCTCTGTCAACCAAGAAAAAAAAACAGGCTGAATTTTGTGTCAGGGAGGTTGCCAAAAATAGATTAGCAGAGACCCTGGCTTGTCACAGCACAGCTATGCCTTTGTAGAGTGGGGGTGTGTGCCTTTCCTACAATCAGCTGTCTTGGCTGTATGCCAATAATCCACACCCAGTGCTGAACAGGAGGATACAATCTCTAACACAATGCACACTGTCTAAAGAATATATAAAGCTGAAGACAGAAGATATGCATGCAAAACTTATGTAGGGAGATGTGTTTCATCCCTGTGTATCATCTGAGACTGTTCACTTCACTGGGTATAGGAGAGGGTTTTCATCCACTTTAAGTGCATTTAGACCTATTGCAAAAGGTCTAAAGGTCCCACAATTGCAGTGAGTACATTTGATTGCTTCACAGTGGTAAATAACAAACACAATCAAACAGATCTGAACATTTGGTTGTTGATTGTTCTTTTGCTGTAGATATTGTGTATTGAAGGATACACTTGCTTTTACATATGTATAAGTAAAAAGAGTTGGTTCTTTGCTCCCTGAAGCTGGCTTGTTACAGATTTAGCTCTTTTTTTGAATAATGGCCTAGAGTTGCTACATACCGTAAATGCTTACACCACTGCATAGACTGAACTCTGCTGCTGCTATCCACCTTATCTAAAGGTTCTGACTTCTGGTTTCTATAACATCTGTAACAGTGGCTCTTTAGTCATTGTATGTGTACTTAGTTATGGCCAATAGCCTATAAACGATATTCCAGATTGGAAAAGTAACTACGCTAAACACTTTTATGGGATTGTCACATTTGTTTATATCAAGAAGTCCTAAATGCCCTCTGATAGTGGAGAACTTGCTGTTTACCTGCAAAAAAAAAAATATATATGTAGGACAAGATCAACTGAATTTCATCTGATGTTTAATAGCTTTAATGGAGTCAACGTATAAAAAAAAAGGGGGGGGGGCAGAATGGCACCGGTGGGCAAAAGGGCGTACAGGTACATCCCCTTTAAGAAGTGGTGCTGCAAACAAAGCATGTCCCCGTTCTGCCTAGTGACAGGACAGAGATCACTAATCTCTGGCATTGAGAGCAGTGATTGCTGTCATGAGTGTTGTAGCCCCTCCCCCACAGTTAGAACCACTCCCTAGTACACAATTAACCCATATATTGCCCCCCTAGTGGTTAACCCCTTCACTGCCAGGGTCATTTACACAGTAACCAATGCATTTTTATAGCACTGATCACTGTATAGATGACAATGGTCCCAAAATGGTGTCAAAAATGTGTCCGCCATAATGTTGCAGTCCCAATAATAATTGCAGATCGCCAACATTACTAATAATAAATTATATAAAAAAAAAAAAATAATAATAATAAAAATGCCATAAAACAATCCCCTATTTTGTAGACGCTATGACTTTTGTGCAAACCAATCATTATACACGTATTGCAATTGTTTGACCAAAAATATGTAGAAGTATACAGATCAGCCTAAACTGAGGAAAACATTGTTTTTTTTTTTATATATTTTTGGGGGATATTTATTATAACAAAAAGTAAAAAAAAATAATGATTTTCTTTTTAATTGTCATTTTTTTGTTTATAGCGCAAAAAAAATAATAACCGTAGAGGTGATCAAATACCACCAAAATAAATCTCTATTTATGGGGAAAAAAAAGGATGTCAATTTTGTTTGGGTACAACGTTGCACGGCCGCGCAATTGTCAGTTAAAGCGATGCAGTGCCGAATCACAAAAAGTGCTCTGGTCAGGAAGGGGGTAAATCCTTCTGGGGCTGAAGTGGTTAACCCAACACTCATTTTGGTATTCACTATAACTCTTGGTAAAAAAGCCATGGGAGTTAAAATAAGAGTTGTTTGCAGGTCTGAGCATGCTCAGTTGAGAATTTATCTCTTCTCAGACTTTGAGGCCTTCACGCACACTGGACGTTAAAATAATGTTATAAAGACGTCAGTAGTTTTGCAGTGAGTTTTTCAACTTTCTTCAATAGTGTTTTTTTTTAGCGCCAAAAACAGCTGCTGTAAAAACATCCAAAAACATCCAGTGTGCATGAAGCCTTAAAGTTATTCCAGTGTAGAAATCACTTAGTTCACATAGTTTAAAAGCAGATTATATTTAACCACTTACCCACTGGGCACTTAAACCCCCTTCCTAACCAGACCGATTTTCAGCTTCCAGTGCTCTCACACTTTGAATGACAATTATTCAGTCATGCAACACTGTACCCAAATGAATTCAGTGCCCTTTTTTTTCCACACAAATAGAGCTTTATTTTGGTGGTATTTAATCACTGCTGTTTATTTATTTATTTTTTGCACTATAAATCAAAAAATACAGAACATTTGGTAAAAAAATAAAATTATTTGTTTCTATTAAAATGTATTGCAGAGTATTGGCAGTGTATTGGCGAGTATTGCAGTGTTGCACATTATTGGTAGAGCATTGCACAGTGGTGGCAGAGCATTGCACAGTGGTGGCAGAGCATTGCACAGTGGTGGCAGAGCATTGCACAGTGGTTGCAGTGTAGCTGTCATTGACCAGCGCTGTGGGCACTACACATCCAGCCTACAGCGCTGGTCCCATCTCTCCCCCTTTCCGGTTCTCCCCTCTCACTGTACTGATCGGTACAGAGAGGGGAGGGAGGAACCGGCGTCATGACGTGATGCCGGTTTGTGTACATGTGATCGCTCCGCCATTAGACGGAGCGATCACGTGGTAAACAGCCGCTATCAGCGGCCGTGTACCGTGATCCGCCGGGTCCTCGGGTCCTCATGGATGTTCTTGAGTGCGCGCCCCAGGGGGCACGCGGGAGCAAGTTTCTGGGAGGACGTCCGTAGGACAGCCACCCAGAATAAGCTGACCGCGCTATAGCAGTCTTTCGGCTATGGCCCAGTCGGCATGTGGTTAAACAATATACTGCATATTTCAGTACTGTTTAGGCAATTGTATCATGCTCTAAACATTATTTCCATGTGCAATAGACATGGTTTTAACAAGAGTCATGGTTTGGGCACTATTTGTTTTCAGCAAACTATAGTAAATTAGTCTTGGAGAGTATTTTTTGCAGCAGTGCTACAGTGAATACAGTTTTAGCGCCAAGTCATAATTAGCATGCAGCACTATAGTAAAGGATCATATATATATATATATATATATATATATATATATATATATATATATATATATTTCTTGTGGAGTCATTTATAAATTCTGTGTGATACATCATTAAGGTGTTGTATATAAATTTGAGCACAGCAGCACTTTATATTAAACATAGCCATTGTCGGATAGAAAGAGGTGGAGAGAAGCAAGACAGAGTGCTGCATTTAAAAACATGTATTCCTGCATTAATAACAGAAAATATTGACATGTGTTTTTCACGGTTATATATATATATTACTTTTTAAAGCTGTTGATCAGTAGTTAAAGAGTCATATGCAGTTATATCTTACAACTGGACTAAAAACTCACCGAAAAATGTTTGCAAGTATAATCAATCCAAACTTCTGCACAATTAATGTAATCCTAAAAATGAAAAGAGGATTTTAGTAAAAGTTTGTAGATTCCCACATATACACATATAAAAAAAAAAAAAAAAACACAGACACAGGAAAATGCAGAGTGGCTGTAATATAACCTTATACCTAGAGTAACTGTCACAAAATTCAAATCATTCTGGAGCTATTACAAGAAAAAAAAAAAAAAAAAAATGTCACACAGGCTTATTCTGCACTCCAGACTTTGAGGAAGAAGGCTTATCCCTTGAAATGTATAAGCCGCTATGGACGCATAAATGTATTCCCATGTCACCGGTTGAGCACTGTGGACCTGGGAGGCAGTCTTGCTAGCATTTCATGATATGTTCTCTCATGTCATGTGTCTGTGAGTATATCACTTGTTTTGATGGTATATACAAAAAAAAAAAAAAAGGTAGTGCACTAGGTTGATGTGCCCTCTCTGTTATGAGTGGAGAGTCAAACAAGCCCTAAAGCATCACACTCAAGTGCAGGAAATTATTCTGAGGGGTGTGGGGGGGATTGACCTGTTCTCCCTGGCTATATAATTATATATGCACAGGAATCCCAAATTCATAAGACCAATAAAAAAGCAAACCAAAATCTTTTTATATATATATATATATATATATATATATATATATATATATATATATTTTTTTTTAATAGAGACATGTTGGCTTACTGAAAAGTAGGCCCATGCACAGTATAGTGCATCGATGAGGTGTGGCATGGAGGTGATCAGCCTGTGGCACTGCTGAGGTGTTATGGAAGCCCAGATAGTGCCCTTCAGCTTGTCTGCATTGTTCGGCCTGGTGTTTCATCTTTCTCTTGGCAATACCCCACAGATTCTCTATGGAGTTTAGGTCAGGCAAGTTTTCTTGCCAATTAAGCACAGTGATACCATGATCAATAAACCAGGTATTGTTACTTTTCACAGTGGTAGTGTGGGCAGGTGCCAAGTCCTGCTGGGAAATGAAATCAGCATCTCCATAAAGCTGGTTTAGCAGAGAGAAGCATGGAATGCTCTAGAATACCTGGTAGAGGGCTGCACTGACTTTGGACTTGATAAAACACAGTGGACCAACACCAGCAGGCGACATGGCTCCCCAAATCATAACGGAAAGTAAAAAAAAAAAAAGTGCATTCCATTCGGAAATCAAGGCCCCGGAGTATGTAGGAATTGTGGAGAGGCACAGAATCCAATTTGCTTAAGGGCCAGTGTGAAGTTTCCACAGTCAGTGATGATTTGGGGAGCCATGTCATCTGTTAGTGTTGGTCCACTGTGTTTTATCAAGTCCAGAGTCAGTGCAGCCCTCTACCAGAAAATTTTGGAGCATGTCATGCTTCTCTCTGCTAAATTAATTTTACAGCAGTATTTGACACCTGCCCATATGGCCAAAAGTATCAATAACTGGTGTAAAGTTCGGGGGACCAGCCAGACCGCAGGACACAGGCTTTTAACCCAAAAGGAGGTTTATCAAACTTAAACAGCTTGACGGCAGCAAAAACAAAAGAAAAATGTTTCAGTCTCACCGACATTCAAAGTCCAGCATTGCTATTGCAATCAAACAGTCCTTGGGTGGTTGCAGGTGACTTCACCTGCTAGGAGGCTTCCAGGCAGAACGCTGCTGTCCACGTTGGTTGCTGCAAATCAAACCAAACACAAACCACCATCTCCCCTACACTCCTCCACACCCATCTGCAACTTCCTGTCTGGTTTTTAAACCCACTTTAACAGGTGAGTTAACCCTTTTGTTCCCTTAAAGGGACCACAGTCCAAACAGAGGGGAAACATAGCGTCCTTCCAGGACCCAGCCACGGCGTCCTGTACACTGGTTTAATGATTATGGTAGCACTGTGCTTGATTGGCCAGCACTGACAAACTCCATAGAGAATTTGTGGGTTTAGTCAAGAGGAAAATGAGAGACATCAGTCCGAACTATGCAGACAAGCTGAAGGCCACTATCAAAGCAAATTGGGCTTCCATAACACCTCAGCAGTGCCACAGGCTGATCGCCACCATGCCATGCTGCATTGATGCAATAATTCATGCAAAAAGGATGCGCCTGTAGTTTGCTAGGACATATGTTTGTAGAGTTCAATAAATGGATAAACCAAATAATGCATTAAAAATGTCACAAAGAGGTCCCTAAAGCCACAGTTGATCCAAAGGAAGGCAGTAAAAAACAAAACAAAAAATAAAAATAAAATACATGAAATAACAAGATCATAAGTTCGACAACTTGCACACATCCACAAAGAGAAGAACTGCATTACATGTACACATTCTGGACCTGCAGATGCCAAGTTCCCTTTCTCCTCAGGCATAAAAACTGTTACTGAACCAGGGGTCTAGGTACAGGCCAGGGCCAGAGGCTGAATTTGCATGCATCCATTCATTGTAGGGATCGACTGATATAGTTTTTTTTTTCCCTGCCAATATTGTGTGCCGATATTTTGTGCATTTAACCACTTCCCGTCCGGGCCAATAGCAGAATGATGGCTGGGCGTTGGTTCTGTTACCTTGACTCAAAGTCATATGACATCTTTCAGAATAACAGCCAGTGCATATACGTGAGGGTGCACAGCGTGGCGATCAGTGGTGTGGCGTGTCAATCTGATACATTGCAACACCAATCTTGGTAAGACAATCTGACAGAGGCTATTTACCAGGTAATCAGCCGTATCCAATCACAGCTGATCACAGTATAAACAGGAAAGGCTGTGTATCAGCTTTTCCTCACTCGCTTCTGACAGATGTGACTAGAGGAGAGCCGATCGGTTGCTCTCCTGACAGAGGGGGTCTGTGCTGATTGATTATCACCTCAGACCCCCTGAGGATGCCCACTTCAAACCACCAGGGATATGACCAGGACCACCAAGGATTGCCAACACTGATGAACACCAGGTATGCCACCCATGGCCACCAGGGATGCCAATCTGTGTCAAAATCAATGTCAATCAGTGCCCACAAATGATACCAGTCAGTGCCCATCACTAATGCCTGTCAGTGCTTCATTGTCAGTGATGCTAATCAGTGTCCATCAGTGCCACCTATCAGTGCCCATCCGTGCTCAGTGCCACCCATAATTACCCATCAGTGCCACCTAGCAGTGTCCATCAGGGCCGTCTATCAGTGCTGCAGATCAGTGCTACCTCATCAGTGGCGCCTTACCAGTGCCCGTCATTGCAGCCTCATCAGTGCCCATTAGTGAAGGGGAAAACATACTTGTTTACAACATTCTATAACAGAAAAAAATAAAAAATAATAATAGTTGGTCTTTTTTTATTTGTTGTGCAAAAAATAAAAACCCCAGCAGTGATCACATACCACCAAAAGAGAGCTTTATTTGTTGGAACAAAATGATAATAACAAAAAAAAAAAAAAAATGTTTGGATACAGTGTAGCATGACCTGACCATGCTCTCTGGCCTCAGTGGCCTAGCACCTTGCTGTGGGTGGGTGACAGGTGGCTGCTGGCTCTCTGGCCTCAGTGGCCTGGCACCTTGCTGTGGGTGGGTGGCTGCTGGCTGTCTGGCCTCAGTGGCCTGGCACCTTGCTGTGGGTGGGTGGCTGCTAGCTGGCTGGCCTCAGTGACCTGGCACCTTACTGTGGGTGGGTGGCTGGCTTGTGTGTCCACCTGAGTGTCAAGGCGAGGCAAGAGAGCCTGTCAGACTAAGAACGTTAGGCCCAGTGCTTGGAGGCGTAATGACGTTGTGTGCATGTGCCATGCCCTCTTGCGCACTGGGTCTGCAGGCTTCTGGGCCCCAAAGAGATGCCAGCGGAAAACAATATTGGTAATAGTTTGTGACCGATACCGATTTGTGTGGAAAAATGCAAATATTGGCCCGCAATAATAGGTTGATCCCTAATTCATAGTGCCATCAATGTGACATTATGTAACATGTTGACATGCAATGCTGTAACTCTTTCGCTGCCAGGCCCTGTGCTCCATTTTTACCCTCAGGTGGCCAGACTATTTTTTGCAATTTTTCACTTATAGCTTGCAAAGTTTATAAAAGAACCCCCAAACCATATATTTTCTGTAAGCACATGACCAGTAGAATAGAAATAAGGTGCTACTAATTTCTAAGGTGTCTACTAAAAATCCACTAAAATCATGATTAGCAGATGAATACACAGCATTTTTTTAGAAAATTGCTACTACCGTATATACTTGAGTATAAGCCGAGTTTTTCAGCACTTTTTTGTGCTGAAAGTGCCCCCCTCGGCTTATACTCGAGTCAAGCACTTTTCTGCAGCAAATATTGTGGCCACTTGGTGCTAGGGACCCCAAATTTGGTATGCCAACCCAGTGAAATTAGCACTACAACATATCCACATGACCTGGATGTCTGTAGGTCTCTCCCCTGGGTGTCTGGAGGCTGTGTCTGCTGATCGCTGTAGCCGCCATTCCTCTGCCTGTTTTCACTGTCCCTCATTGCATATAGTGATTGGCGGCTATTGTTGGTGTGAGCAGGGAGCAGCATGGTCTGCCTCCATTTTATTGTAGTCCGGCGGCCATTTTCCGTGTGATTATGTCCTTTATACTGGATGCTCGGTGGTCATTTTGTTGAAGCCTGAACATGTTTTTCATGCTCAGCGCTGTACAGTGGGGCTCAGCACAGCACAGTTTTCTCTCACAGCCATCTGGGAGCTGACACAGGCACACCTAGCTGGACAGCACAGAACTTGGTCAGAGTGGTTCTCGGTAGCACTACAACATATCCAAAGATGGGGTTCCTAGCACTAAGTGGCCCAAGATACGGGGCCCCAAAGTCGGTTCGGAAAATGTCATTCTCTACTGTAGAAAAGTGCTTGACTTAAGTATAAGCCGAGGGGGGCACTTTCAGCACAAAAAAATGTGCTGGAAAAACATGGCTTATACTCGAGTATATGCGGTTTTATTTTTTTTGGTACACGATTATATCTTATAATTTCTATGGGTATAAGTAAAATACTGCACTTCCCCAAAACCACCACCCCAAAAACTAAATTAAAAAGAAGAAAAAAATAAATAAATAAATAAAAAATAAAAAACAAGCTCACTAAAGGTGCCTTTAGTTTGCCAGCAGAAACACAATTATGTACATTTACTGGCATGAAACAAATATTCTACAGGACATGTGGTGCTACATCTAGCGCTATCATCTAGCAAATTTGGTATTCAAACCCAGTGAAACTAGTACTACAACATATCCAAAGGTGGGGTTCCTAGCACCAAGTGACCCCGAGATAAAGGGCCCCAAAGTCGGTCAACTGTGTCCATCTGCAGCAATGTCATTTTGGGACCCTTTGGGTCCAGAGACCCCAAATTTTGGCTGCAGCTAGGGCACATTTAGGAACCCTTAACTACCAAGGTTGAAGTTTGGGGGACCTATGGCTGCAAATGGGCACAGTGAGGGCATTGTAGACCCTCTTTTCCACTTACAGTAGCTGTGCATTTCTCACCCTAGGCTTATACTCGAGTCAATAAGTTTTCCCAGTTGTTTGTGGTAAAATTAGGTGCCTCGGCTTATATCCGGGTCGGCTTATACTCGAGTATGTACGGTAAATATAAAAGCTTAACCTGTATTGAGTTAATAACAAATATTTGAAACTTTTAGAAGAAACACAAATATCCACGCTCAGGATAATGAACGATTATGAATGATTTAAAAATCTGATTTATTAAAAAAATTCTATAACTAAAAAGTGTAGAGCTGGCAAGCCCATACACTAGAATGCAAATGGCACAGCAGAAAAAAAAGCTGTTTGCTCCGGTATACTGGCGTGCGCTCCACAACCGTGAAAAGCGGAAACCGGAAGTCGGCAAACACAGAAGTGGCATAATGCGTACCAAGAAAGACGGTCTTACGCATTTTGTCATACAGACGTCATCAGAGGCACCTTTTTCTGCTGTGCCGTTTGTATTCTAGTGTATGGGCTTGCCAGCTCTACACTTTTTAGTTATATCATTTTTTAAATAAATTTGATTTTTAAAATAGATTCACACTATGAGGCTCATCCTTTCCCATGCATGTGATATGCGCTGCTGCTGGTACATTTTAACCCTTGCTGAGACCAACATAGCGTTTGGAAGCTGGTAACTACCTGGATAGAGGACACCTTCCATTTCCTACTAGGAGGAACGCGGTCGCCTGGGAGTTGTAGTACTACGCCTGTTACCCCTGCAGGGGTGATGCACTCCGGTGAGTGCAAGCACATTAGGGGAATTGAATGAAGGAGGGGAGCACAGGATAATCATTCTTGGTTCCACCTGTCGTTGCATTTTTGCACTGAATTTTGCCATTTTCACAGACTTTTATGTCATTATGGATTGAACTATATATATATATATATTTTACATATTTTTGGATTGAACTATTTATAGCTATATATTTTTCTATCACACATTTTTATTGAACGTATTTTTTTTTTTTTTTTTTTTTTTTTATTGATCACCATTTGGACATTTACTTATTTATTTTGAACTTGCACTTTTTGGAGTTGTTTGACGTTTGTGGTTCGTATTTGCATTATTTGCATTCATTATCAATTATTCATTATTTAATATTTATTGATTATTTTATTTTTTTTATCTTGTCAAGGAAAAGTTTTTTTTTTTTTTTTTTTTTTATCTTGTACTACACAAGGAAAATGACAATAACTACAAAAAAAGTGCCAGCATTGAATTTTACTTTTTTTTTTTTTTTAATATCAATAATAGACCCAACCAAATTAATTCCTCTAAGCTGATAATCTCTCAAAAAGATAACCTAAATAGTGTTCTCTATTTATAACCTATTCATCGGCTGGCATCCTTAGACTACCAGCCAGTGAGTGTCAAAAGCAGAAGCATAGGAGGCGGTTTAAATAAAACCCCTCAATTGTCATTTCTCCAAGATCCAAGGACATCTGACAACATACATTAATAAAAATTTCCACAACATGGGGTAGATTACCCCATGTTGTGGACATTTTTATTAATGTACAGTGGTGTGAAAAAGTGTTTGCCCCCTTCCTCATTTCCTGTTCCTTTGCATGTTTGTCACACTTAAGTGTTTCGGAACATCAAACCAATTTAAACAATAGTCAAGGACAACACAAGTAAACACAAAATGCAATTTGTAAATGAAAATGTAAAAAATCCAAACCATCATGGCCCTGTGTGAAAAAGTGATTGCCCCCTAAACCTAATAACTGGTTGGGCCACCCTTAGCAGCAACAACTGCAACCAAGCGTTTGCAATAACGTGCAATGAGGCTTTTACAGCGTCCTGGAGGAATTTTGGCCCACTCATCTTTGCAGAATTGTCCTAATTCAGTTACATTAGAGGGTTTTCGAGCATGAATGGCCTTTTTAAGGTCATACCACAACATCTCAATAGGATTCAGGTCAGGACTTTGGCTAGGCCACTCCAAAGTCTTCATTTTGTTTTTCTTCAGCCATTCGGTGGTGGACTTGCTGGTGTGTTTAGGATCATTGTCCTGCTGCAGAACCCAAGTTCGTTTCAGCTTGAGTACACAAACAGATGGTCGGACATTCTCCTTCAGGATCTCTTGGTAGACAGCAGAATTCATAGTTCCTTTTATCACGGCAAATCTTCCAGGTCCTGAAGCAGCAAAACAGCCCCAGACCATCACACTACTACCACCATATTTTACTGTTGGTATAATGTTCTTTTTCTGAAATGCAGTGTTCCTTCTACGCCAGATATACTTGGACACACACACCTTCCAAAGAGTTCCACTTTTGTCTCATCGGTCCACAGAATGTTGTCCCAAAAGTCTTGGGGATCATCAAGATGTGTTGTGGAGAAATTGAGACGAGCTTTGATGTTCTTTTTGCTCAGCAGTGGTTTTCTCCTTGGAACTCTGCCATGCAGGCCATTTTTGCC
Organism: Lithobates sylvaticus; assembly: GCA_028564925.1. Taxonomy (NCBI): domain Eukaryota; kingdom Metazoa; phylum Chordata; class Amphibia; order Anura; family Ranidae; genus Lithobates; species Lithobates sylvaticus. The sequence continues at coordinate 171,151,909 of CM053031.1, read as the reverse complement.
CAGTCTTTTCCTGATGGTGGAGGCATGAACGCTGACCTTAACTGAGGCAAGTGAGGCCTGCAGTTCCTTGGACGTTGTTGTGGGGTCTTTTGTGACCTCTTGGATGAGTCGTCGCTGCGCTCTTGGGGTAATTTTGGGCGGCCGGCCACTCCTGGGAAGGTTCACCACTGTTCCATGTCTTCGCCATTTGTGGATAATGGCTCTCACTGTGGTTCGCTGGATTCCCAAAGCTTTGGAAATGGCTTTATAACCCTTTCCAGACTGATAGATCTCAATTACTTTCTTTCTCAATTGTTCCTGAATTTCTTTGGGTCTCGGCATGATGTGTAGCTTTTAAGGATCTTCTGGTGGACCTTACTGTGTCAAGCAGCTCCTATTTAAGTGATGCCTTGATTGTGAACAGGTGTGGCAATAATCAGGCCTGGGTGTGGCTAGAGAAATTGAACTCAGGTGTGGACAACCACAGTTATAGTATGTTTTAACAAGGGGGGCAATCACTTCTTCACACAGGGCCATGATGGTTTGGATTTTTTTTCACCTTTAATAATAAACACCTTCATTTACAAATTGCATTTTGTGTTTACTTGTGTTGTCCTTGACTATTGTTTAAATTGGTTTGATGTTCCGAAACACTTAAGTGTGACAAACATGCAAAGGAACAGGAAATGAGGAAGGGGGCAAACACTTTTTCACACCACTGTATGTTGTCAGATGTCCCCAAGTGTCAGTGTTGCTGAAATACGCTCATGCGAGGGTATTCGCACAGACACTGGTGGAAGACCATTGGATGTGGAAACCTTCCCATGGACACGGCAGATCTGTTTACTCTTTTAAGGATGTTTGTGTATGCATCACCAAGGGACTGGCCACTCCATGGCAACCACATTTAAACTCCTAAGTAAGCAGATCTGTGTACATGGGAACCATAGCATAACTATACAAAATCATGGCCCACTGAGCCATGATGGAATATGGCTCGTAGGAGTGGGAATGTGCACATGATCGGTGTTCAGAACCATGTGCTTGCCGCATGGTTTTGCACACGACCATCTGCACATGTCACTACTGCATTTTTATTTGAATATATACGTGTGTGTGTGTGTGTGTGTGTGTGTGTGTGTGTGTGTGTGTGTGTGTGTGTGTGTGTGTGTGTGTGTGTGTGTGTGTGTGTGTGTGTGTGTGTGTGTTTGGTTATTTGGAAAGAATGTGTCTGATTGGCTGATTCTGAAGTCACCACATTCCTTTGTTTATTCATGTTGACAGTATAAATAAAGGAGTAAAAAGCATTCAAAGCAGGGTTCTGCTGAGCTCAAAGTGATACCAGCGTCTGTTTGTGTTACTGAGAGACATACAAAGTATGCTTCCCTGGCATTATACGAGAGGGCTGTATTTGTGATTTTAAGCGCAAATAAATTATATGCTTATAGGGAGAAGCTTAGAATTTCCCTGACACCAATCAGTAACCACATCATTGGCCCTAACCATAAATTAAATATACAAAAATAGTTAAATTCTGGTGGGGAGAAGGAGATATTGCCCACATTCCTAAAAATACATAAAAAAGACACAAAGAAACCCTCTTATGGGACTTTTTAAGGCAATGACTCCAAAGATAGTGTATGAAGACAATAAAATATAGAAAAAAATAGTTGAATACAAATTCTAAAAAAAACATCAATACATAAAAGCTTCTGTCAAAACTGCATGATAAATTGATGTCATAGATAGAAAAGCATAATCAAACCACTGTTTACAACACTTGTGTGCAATTGTACAGAGTGAGGCTCTAAGTGTTTTGAGTTTTTTTGGTGTAATTCCTCTTCGTCAGGAGTAAGTGGTGTATAAATCTATGCAAGCTACAATTCATAACAATACAAGTAGATACGAAATATATGCATATGCAAATTAGGACACATACCGTATATACTCGAGTATAAGCCGAGTTTTTCAGCACATTTTGTGTGTGCTGAAAATGCCCCCTTTGGCTTATACTGGAGTCAAGCACTTCTGCAGCAGAGAATGACATTTTCCGACCCGACTTTGGGGCCCCGTATCTCGGGGCTACTAGGTGCTAGGAACCCCAAATTCAGTGTGCAAACCCAGTGGAACTAGCACTAAAGCATATCCAAGGGGTTCTTGCATCAAGTGGCCCCGACATACGGGGCCCCAAAGTCGGTTTGGAAAATGTCATTTTCTGCTGCAGAAAAGTGCTTGACATTTTTCCGAACCGACTTTAGGAACCGCTAGGAACCCCATATTTGGATATATTGTAGTGATAGTTCTACTGGGTTTGCACACCAAATTTGGGGTTCCTAGCACCAAGTGGCCCCGAGATACGGGGCCACAAATTCGGTCAACTGTGTCAATCTGTAGTAATGTCATTTTGGGACCCTTTGGGTCCAGAGACCCCACATGTTGGCTGCAGCTAGGGGGCATCTAGGAACCCTTAAAGAGGTGTGCCCCTAAAAAAAAAAAAAAAAATGTAAGTCAGCAGCTACAAATACTGCAGCTGCTGACTTTTAATAATCAGACACTTACCTGTTCCAGGGTCCAGCGATGCGGGGGGGGGGGGGTCGAAGCTCCGCTAGCCCCCCTGATCCGCTCGGCGGCGCTGGCATTGCAACTGTGGGCACCCGGCTGTGGCTTCACAGTCGGGCACTCACTGTGCATGCGCGAGCGGCGGTGTGATTGGCTGCACAGTCATCTGGGACACGTGACAGGTCCCAGATGACTGGGGAGCCCTTCCTGCGCTATGGGGCCTAGGCTAGGCAGAAGGCAGACTGCGAGGGACCCCCTAGCAACAGGCATTTAGGAGGTATGTAAAAACATTTTTTAGGATTTTTAAGCCTTTTTTTGTTTTTTAGGGGGAAACACCACTTTAACTACCAAGTTTGTAGTTTGGGGGACCTATGGCTGCAAATGAGCACAGTGAGGCATGCAAATGGGCATTGTTGACCCTCTTTTCCTCTTACAGTAGCTGTGCATGGATTCCTCACCCTAGGCTTATACTCGAGTCAATATGTTTTCACATTTTTTTTATGGCAAAATTAGGTGCCTCGGCTTATATTGGGGTTGGCTTATACTTGAGTATATACGGTACATTTGCCCATAGAAGAAAGGTCTAGGCATACTGATAAGAGGCTTTACTACTTTGGCTTACCGGTAGTTCCATCTTAGCCTGTATTTACATCCTTTCCACTCTGACTAATACATGACTAGTGCATTGCAGACTCTGTGTGCCTCATTCTTTTCTTTTACCTTACAAGTTCTCTGATACTTATTCCAACTCAGACATTTAATAAGGTTTTTCCCTTATATCTACCTCAGTAATCATTGCCTTACTTCAGTATCAAGTGGAAAAGTAAGCACTTTATGTGGATTTTCCTGTATTTCTATTTCTTTATACTTAGACACATGTATATCTATCAACTACGGCCATGCAGGCAATGCTAGACTATGTATAATATATATATATATATATATATATATATATATATATATATATATATATATATATATATATATATATATACGTATATAAAAAGGAGTGTGCAATGCGCAAGGGATCTAAGATGGCCGCTGGTGTCTGATCTGCACCCCGCCAGACCAACGGAGCTCCTAGGCACCCACTGCCCGAAGCGCCGGTGACCCCCCCCCCCCGCGCGTGGATGATTAATACGACCGCTAGCCGAGATCTGGGCCCACAATTTGGTGTCCTCCCGCGCCGGGTGTACCAAGATGGCCGCCACAGCTGAGGCAAACAAGCAGCCTTGTACTCCCAGCATGGATGCAGCCCCGGAACAAAAGCTAGTCCTCACTCCAGCTACCCAGACATACACCCCTCTCATGCCTGGGAACTTTCAACAGGTTAATACCCCCTCACCTGCCTCCACAGAATCACTCATAGGCCATACCATGGCATAACAGGCCCTCTTCCCCACAGGGCCTAACAGGCCATTAAACACTGGCTTCCCCACATCAGGCCTGCAACCACAAGAGTACGGCTTTTCCACAGCAGATCTATATGACAAGCTGTTATACCTGAAGGGTACCACATGTACTGTCACTTTAAGGCTGGCTCCACCCAGGAGTGATGGCAAGGGTCAAGGGGCATAGTAGCCATCTTAGAGCACATGTAAGGAAGCATAATAAGATGTACTGTCCTGAGATGCATGTTGCAGTTTACAGTGAGTACTGAAATAAACACCCATTGTCCCAGACCAGAGTCTTGTGTCTCTCACAACTCAGAGGATATAACAGTGGCGACGAGGATGGGATTTACAAAGTGTCTATCAGTCAGAGAGAGACAAAGGCAGTGTGGATTGTCACCTGGATAAAAGCAATCACAGATCCAGCAAGACAATGGCATTAATCGGGACATTTAGTGAATTTGATGGAGGACAGACATCCTGGAGTTCTTGGGTTGAGAGACTGGAACAGTATTTCAGTGCAAATGCCATCCCAGATTACAGGCAAGTAGCAGTATTTCTGACAGTGGTTGGTGCTAAGACATATGACACACTACTAGAGATCTGCTTTCCCCTGTAAAACCAGCTACTAAGACATTGGCAGAGCTTTTGACACTGCTAGAGGATCATTTCCAGCCTAAACCACTAGAGATTGCAGAAAGATTTCGGTTTTATCAGAGGCAGCAGCAGCCAGGTGAAGAAATTAAAGCTTATGTGCTCGCCCTTTGCAGACTAGCCTCTACCTGTTCTTTTGGGGAGTACCTACCTACTGCACTGAGAGATACGTTTGTCATGGGACTGAACAGTGAGTCTAGCCAAAAGAGACTAACAGAGAAAGACCTTACCCTTACAAAGGCAATTGAAATAGCTTCAGTGATGGAAATGGCTGTGAAAGATACAGAGGAATTGAACCCCAAGGCCAGAAGGGAAGAGGTGAAACAGGAAGTTTTCAGAACAGCAGTCAAGCCCACAGTCGCAAACTGGAAAAATAGACCCCCACCAAGTCGGGAGTCAGCTTGCTACTGTTGTGGGAATACAGACCATGATCATAAAGTCTGCCGGTTTAAGGATCAGACCTGTGGTAAAACAGGCCATCTGAAACGAGTTTGCCGTAGCAAGAAGTTGCAAGATAAACAACCTCTGAACCCCAAGACAAAGACATATATGGTGGGAAGATATACATCTGAGTCAGAGGATGAGGAAGTGCTCCACAGATTAGACATACATCATATGCATGCAGCACTCTATACTCCTGGAAAGAGGATTAGCCACAACAGCAGCTAAAACAGGAGACATCAAATCTGACCTGCAAAACATAGGCTCCAGAATGGATGTGATAGAAAACAAACTGGAACTTATTACTGCAGTATCTAACCAAAATACTGACATGATTCAAACTATTCAGGATCAACTAGAAACTGCCTTAGCACGCAATGATGACCTTGAGAACAGGTCCAGGCAATACAATTTCAGGATCAGGGGACTACCAGGGACAGTTACGGATGTAGCTGCAGCAACCCAAGACCTGATTACAAATCTACTGCCCAACATCAATCCACAGCGTCTGGAATTAGACAGGGTTCATAGAGCCCTGCCCCCCCCCCCCCCAGGAAAGACAGCCTACCTAGAGACAAAATCATCAAACCACATCACAATGCCGTAAAAGATGTCATGAAACAGGCACGCGCTTCAGCCCAGGTGACATGTCAAGGCCACGCAATACAGATTTCTTTAAGATCTTGCACCCTCAACCATCCAATGAAGACGCACCCTGAAGCCCCTGCTGACAGCTTTGGCCCAGAAAGACATAAAATATAAGTGGGCATTCCCATTTGCGGTAAAATTTACATACAAAAGCATGCTTTATCCAACTTTGCCGTGGGAGAAAGGCTTCTACTACTCCTGAAGATCATCTGACAAGATGCCAAAATGGACATGTCCGCCGCTCCCACAAGTTCAACTAAAAGACCTCCACCTGTCAGCCCTTTGATCCCCCTATGGTCAAAGCCAAAGTCGAGAAGATCAGGGGACAACGGCCCTACATGAAGGTCATCAAAACTGATCCTGGTCTCATCCACTTGCCTTAATGTTTATGAGTTTTCCTGACTCCCTACTTAAGGCCCCCTGAAACAACAAAACTTCTAGCCTATTCTCACACTACAGTTGTCTGCACATAAGTGCACCGTGGGGCTCTGGACTATACCCTCTTTCTTTTTTTTCTTTCCTTCCCCCCCTCCCTGATTTTGACCCCCTCATATCAGTTCTCATTTTTTTTCTCCAGGGTTAAGATCCAACGCTATGTCAAACAGAAACTGTGCAATCTGATCTTCTCTAATATACTGAAATTTGAACCGTAGTTTACACAGCTCCCCATCTGCCAATGCCCTACCTCCCCTATCCATGCTCCTCCTCACTCAACCCTTTTGGTTGTTTTTTTCCTCAAATGTCATGAGAACTCTCCTTCTTGAATGTTATGGACACACAAAATGACAAGAAATACCCATTGTGGGACAATTGTTGGGTCTAATTGTTCATTAGTAAGTTCTGTTTTTGGTAATTTTACCCCCCCCCAATGTGTTCAGGTTCTCAGGTTGAAATGTTTTACCTCAGTATTCCTCCCTGGTGTTTACACGCAAATACATGCAACATAGCCGACTTATGTTTTCACTTCCTATATCCGAGATGATAATCTTGCATATTTTCCAATATTTTATATTTTTTTGGACATATTAGGCCCCGAGGTTTCTTCCCCCCCCCCCCCCGGGATCTACTACTTTCTTAGGGAGAAGACCTTTTTCTCTGTCTTCTTTCTCTCCCCAGGTATACCCCCCCCCCCCCTTGTTGTCTATCATGACATCACTAACCATCATGTCTTTAGCAGATGCCTCTATACACTGGAGTCTGAACAAACAATTCTTGACAAGGCCCATGGAGGTTCCCATAAGTACACCCGAATATAGAAGAAGACTCCCCACGGTAAGTGATGGTGAACGTGTCCACAGTCCTCCCCCCTGCTCCCATGGCTAGCTTCACACCAAACATTTTGAGGTTTGCCGCTTACAACGTGCAAGGCCTGAACTCCCCCCTGGAACACAAGAAAATCTTCAACTTCTATAAATCCCTCAAACTAGATATTATTATGCTGCAGGAAACACACTTCGGTACAGTCCTAAATGCATTCACGTGCAGTACCCTAATTTCTATTTCGCAAATGCAGAAAATAAAACAAAAGGAGTGGCCATTCTCTTCTCAAAATCTTGCAAATTTAACTGGGCCTCGGACTATAGAGACACAGAAGGTAGGTTCATACTAGTCAAAGGCACAATAGAGGGACAAATATACTCCCTAGTATCTTATTACGCTCCAAACGACAAGCAAGGTTTTTTGCTCGTCTTTTTCACATCAGGGAACAGTCATCTTCGGAGGCGATTCAAACATTGCTTTTGATCTAGGCCCCAAGGTCAACAATTAACACATCCTCTCAAGGCCAACCACAAAATAGCCAAACTGATTCATACCCAGGGTACTGACCAACGTATGGAGAGTACTGAATCCAGCTACAAGAGACTACACACACTATTCGGCCCCACACAACACATTTGCCAGGATAGACCACATTCTACTACACACACACTTGATACCTGCAGTCCTCCAATCCCGATTTAGAGACATGATCCTCTCAGACCACACATTAGTAAGCATGTCCATACGACTTACAACCCCAAAATCAGGACTAAAACCCTGGAGACTGAATGAATCCCTTCTAACAGATCCAATCAGAGTCACCATGCTGGAAAAGTTACTGTTAGAATGCTTCAAATTAAACACAACAAGAGACAACTCAATGGAAACAGTATGGCTTTTATTAGGGGAGAAATCATTCAAATGTCCACCCAAATAAAAAGGGAAAGAACCGCCGACATTGAAAGAATGGAAAGGGAATATGCAGCATTAAGATCTCAACACAAAAAAAAAAAAAAAACCCTTGCAGGGTAACATCAAAACAAATGGATACAATCAAACTGGAACTTAATTTAGCCCTCACAGCACAAGCTGAAAAAAACATAAGATGGAGTAAAAATAAATACTATACACAAAAGGATAGAATTGGCTCCATGCTAGTAGCCAAACTATCTCCCAGACTACAACTACACACAATGCTCCAAATCAGAATCCCCAGACACGGCTAAACATCCAATACGGAGAAAATTTTACATGCCTTCCAAACCTTCTACACAAAAAACTGTACACAGGCTCCCCCCAAGAACCACTGAGGCCATCAAAACTTTCCTAGATAAATTACCCATCCCACTCATATCTCAGGATCATAAATAATCATTAGAAGCTAATATCAGGGAAGAGGAGTGTAGTATATTATATCTAATATATATATGTGTATGCATGTATATATATATATATATATATATATATATATATATATGTATGTGTATATATACATATTTATATATGTGTTGTATGTAGTATATTGTATCTAGTATGTATATATGTATACATATATATGTATGTATATATGTATTATATATATACATGTTTATATATATGTAGTGTTTTTTATGTAGTTCGTATAGGCATTCTATTTAGGCATTCTAAGACAAATTCATTATGCAAGAATATAGATTGGGGATTCAAGTCTATTCTACACCTCAAAAGGGTGTCCAGGTGTCATCTCTTAATCTAATCAGTAGTCGCACACATCAAAGACAATGTTATCTGTTACCCTTTGATGTGTAAATCTTATGCAAGTTGTGTGTGTGAGGGATAGCCTTTTAAACCTAGTATTTACTGATGGTAATTAGAATTGAGGGGGGTATTCATGGTAAACATTTGGTTGACCCCCCCCCCCCAGTGTCAGATCAGTATATGAGAAGACAGGCAGGTTGTCAGCTAGTCTAGAGAAAGACGGGTCTAGGAGAAGATATTCTTTGTCGTGTACTCTGTTGGATTTAATCGTCTGTAAGAATGTTCTGTTTTGGAAGTCAATAAAATCTCTCTCTGGGAGAATCGGGTTTTGCTGCGGAGACAATACTTTTAATAACTATATTCCATCTACGAGGAACGATTATAGATTAGATCACTACATTGGTGCCGTGACCCGGATAGTGTGACCTATGCGTATTGTAGGTTAATAATATGGGTGAATAAGGCCCTCCTCGAGACTTATCTAAATAATAGACCAGTATTTGAGAGCTGTTTGATATGTTGCTCTGAATGTGTACTGGTGAATGGTGAATGAATGGATACCCCTTGCCTGTATTGCATCCGTCCGGAAGATACCAAAGATACATAATGGCGACATGGAAGCTGTCGCTGAAGATGGATGTGTCACTCAGTAGCAAAGCGGCACGTGTTGGGAAGCATAACACGGTAAGACCACAATGGACTGTTCCATAGGAGCTGTTTCTGCACACGTGGTAAAAATACAACACGTTAAGACGTTTAAAGGACTGTTCTATAGGTACTGGTTCGGAAACACATGTTGGGGACAAAACAATGGACTGTTCCATAGGAGCTGTTTCTGCACACGTTGTAAAAATACAACACGTTAAGACGTTTAAAGGACTGTTCTATGGATACTGGTTTGGAAACGCATGTCAGGGACAAAACAGTTATGGACTGTTCAATAGGAGCCATGTCTGAAGAAGGGTTTTTATGCGACTTTCAGTCGCAAAGCGGCATATGTTGGATTTAATATTAACTCATGTCATGCTTCTGCGATTCACTTCCTGGCTGCTGTAAGCCAGGTTGCCTAAGTCAAAGGAACAATGGCTTGACTCAGGCCCACCTGCTGTGAAGATGGCTCAAGGACTAATAGATATGCTGCCTGTTAGTGGACAATACAGCATTCTTACTATGTTATCTCTCGGCGATGCCTATTGGATGGAGGGCAAAATGGGGTTGGCTATGAGTAGGCGGGTATGTTTGGATTAAAAAGAGCACACACACACTCAGGTAGCTCTCTCTCTGCCTTTTTCTCCTATGAACACAGCTGATGGTGATTCCATTCAAGCCGCATGGCTTGGCAGCCATTTTAAGGTTTTCATGGAGGGCCCGGTGATAAGTATCTTTGATATTCTTATATTATATGATTTGATTGTAAGCTTTGTGATATTGTAATGTCTTTTAATACTTTATGTTAGCGTTCCTGATTCTTGGGAAATAAATAATATTTGATTATTCCTAGCCGTGTGTTTGGCTTCATAGCTAACCTCGTATTATTGTGACATTAACAGTAGCATGCGCTCATAGGTTTAACAGACTAATAACATTATAGGGACTAGACAATTATACGTAGATGATATAATATTAGTTATTAATATTGTATCGCGTACATCATTTGGCATATATCGAATCGTGGATTCAGCAATCTGCAGCAAAATGCAAATACAAACATTCTATCAAATGAAACAGAACCTCATATTAAATCTGATAATTCATTGCCAGCCGCACCCACTGTGACCACCACAGTTTATAACAATAATAATAATAATGCAGGTGAAGTTCAGCTTGTAATGAAGCCTTTGAAACCAAAAGAATTAGATGCAATTCTTAAAGAAATAGGAATGATTCCCTGCCATGATTTAAACAGATTTTTAAAATGGTTTTGTGACTTGCAGAATGTCAGAGATATGTACAATCTCAACCCATCTGATTTAGACAGAGTTATGCAACATTCTATAGGAAATAGTCTTTGGGTGAGAATTAAGCAGATCTGTACTCAACCAATGAGGACAAGGGACATATTGATGGAATTGTTATGTGTTTTGTATGGTGTACGTTCTGATGTTACTGTTCATGGGAAGATCAAACAAATGAAAAATGAATCTCCCTACGAGTTGTCAGAAAGGATAAAATCTATTATGGAAATATTGGTCAGTAATAATCTTGCATTTGAGCATGGTGGCTTGTTACATATGAGTATATTTCTACATGCTTTGAACGAAGAGATTAGACAAAATATTTTACTAGTTACCCCAAATCCCCATGATTTAAAAGATGTATTGTTGAAAGCAGACAATTTGTGGAGAAAGTCAAATGAGCAAGCTGTCAAGATTGATTTAGCCACATTGTTTAGGACAAATACTGAACATAAAGATCAAAAGATAATGTCTTATGATAACAATCAAAGAGGAGACACCAGGTCAAATATAGGTGATATTAATATGAAAAGCAGAGCTGACCAAAATCATAATAAAAAGGTATCTAAGGCTTGGATACCATTTTCTCAGTTAAAACAGAAATATGACCACTTGAAGATTGAGTACGATAAAATGAAAATGGAACATTATACATTGCTGGGACAGCTAAACAGATTACATTATCCAGATCTGTTTTTGAATACAAGTGACATTTCTATAGCAGTGGGGGTGGTTTAGTTTCAACCTGTGGATGTGTAAATAGTCCTTTGTTTTAACTTCAAAGAATGTTTAAGGATCTTGCTAATTAGTTTTGTTGGAGAGTTTTTTTGTCTTTCAGATATTGAAGATACTGCATCCGCATAGCATGTGAACTGCAAGCTGAAATTTCTGGCTAGTGGGGGAGAAACACTGAATAAACAATATCATGGACTCTCTCAATATTCATCAAGCAATGGACACTTTTTTTTGGAACATAAATTTTTTTTTTTGTCAATGGACTTTTCCCTATTTTTTATTTTTCACCCTTTCCCAGTTTTATTCTTCAAGCCCTATTTTTTAATTTTTTAATTTAATTTTTATTTTATTTTATTATGTTTTATTTCTTGAACTTTATCTTAAAACCAGAGCGAAACATTTAAACCTAAAATAATTTCCGTGTTACATAACATGTTGCATATTACATATTGCATATTGATCAATATATTTGACATCTAAGGTGAGATGCTGCACAATGGCTTGGCATAGCATAAATTATAGTATGTTGGGTGGTTTTCCTAAATTTATAAGAGGGGTGAGTGAAGTTCATCACTCCAGTCATGATTTGAAACTTTGTTGAATCAGTCATTAATATTATTGACATATGGATGAAAAAAAGACCTAACTTTACTGGCAAGATTTTCCACTGCTGCTTTGTCTGGATAGAAGATCTGATAAACGCTGATGTCAAGCTGATTCTATCTGAAAGTGGGGGATTATATATGGATTATATGGATATATGGATTATAGATTGGTATATAGATTGGTATACCATTCAGGTGGAATTATGGACTGAATGATTCAAGTAACTGCTCTATTAAGGATGGAAATGAGGAGTCGGCCTACAGCAAATTACAAAGTACAGCAATAGCAGTTTTTTTCAGCCGTATCCAAACCTTTTGAACTTGAAAGTGAGAGCTGGTACATGGATGGTTCTTCTTACTATAAAGATGGAAGTAGAATTTCAGGATTTGCTGGTGTTTGTGCAAAAGCATCTTTAAGAAAATGAAAACCTTGAGCCTGGAGAGGAATCCTGGATTTATGTGGATCGGAGCTCCCAGCACACCAAGCACACCAAGTCTAATTTCAATGAGAGATGTGATGAAGTTGAAGTTGAAAATTGAAGAATGAACTGTGACATCAGCTCGTTTTTGTGCAATATTCAAGATCTTGATGTGATATAATAAGGATGTTTACCGAATCCTTTTCCAGTCATGGTCTAAAGCTATATTATCTAATGACTGTTTCATGGGGATATTTTAGAGGCTGGTGAAGAGAGATGTAACCAGTTTCAACTTTATATTTCATATGAGCCATTGTGAAGCATCCAATACCTCAAGTCGGTAATGCTATGTTTGTTGCTTGATTTATGGGTCAGTTCTAGTAGTTAGAACGACCCAAGTGGGGGTATATGTAGTATATTATATCTAATATATATATGTGTATGCATGTATATATATATATGTATATATATATATATATGTATGTTGTATATATACATATTTATATATGTGTTGTATGTAGTATATTGTATCTAGTATGTATATATGTATACATATATATGTATGTATATATGTATTATATATATACATGTTTATATATATGTAGTGTTTTTTTTATGTAGTTCGTATAGGCATTCTATTTAGGCATTCTAAGACAAATTCATTATGCAAGAATATAGATTGGGGATTCAAGTCTATTCTACACCTCAAAAGGGTGTCCAGGTGTCATCTCTTAATCTAATCAGTAGTCGCACACATCAAAGACAATGTTATCTGTTACCCTTTGATGTGTAAATCTTATGCAAGTTGTGTGTGTGAGGGATAGCCTTTTAAACCTAGTATTTACTGATGGTAATTAGAATTGAGGGGGGTATTCATGGTAAACATTTGGTTGACCCCCCCCCCCCCCCCCCAGTGTCAGATCAGTATATGAGAAGACAGGCAGGTTGTCAGCTAGTCTAGAGAAAGACGGGTCTAGGAGAAGATATTCTTTGTCGTGTACTCTGTTGGATTTTATCGTCTGTAAGAATGTTCTGTTTTGGAAGTCAATAAAATCTCTCTCTGGGAGAATCGGGTTTTGCTGCGGAGACAATACTTTTAATAACTATATTCCATCTACGAGGAACGATTATAGATTAGATCACTACAAGGAGGTTCTCGACACCATCAATGGACTAAAAAGTGCCTCTGCCCCGGGTCCGGACGGATTGTCAAATCCTTACTATAAATCTTTTGCTAATATCTTAGCTCCGCCAAATTTTTAAATGCTAAGACCCGAAGAGAACCACTAGACTTGCAATTCAACTCTGCATTAATTGCAGTGATCCCCAAACTGGATAAAAATTCGGAAGAAGTGGGCAATTATTGTCTGATCTCGCTTATTAACTGATCTTAAAATAGTAACCAAAATTTTAGCCAACAGATTTGCTTCCTTCTTAACTAAATATATAAACAAAGACCAAGTAGACAGTGAAACTAGGAGCCTTCACCTCTAAAACCCGGGAAATCTCTTGCGGAGTTCCTCAAGGATCACCCTTGTCGTCAGTGCTCTTCAACATATACATCCGTCCACTCCTCAAAATCATCAGAAGATCACACCTCTGCTTCCACTCGTACGCTGACGACACCCAATTATATTTTTGTATTACCGGGCAAAAAGACCATCATCAGCAATTACAAAAATGCCTCACTCTGATAGACGACTGGATGACTCCCTGAAACTCAACGAATCAAAAACAGAACTTTGTATGCTACATGCAAACCAAAACTCCCAAACCAAGATCCCTTTGTACACCACCCACCATCTTTGGACAGACCATCTCCCCAAGGACCAAGGTCAAGAGTCTCGGAGTCATCTTTGACTCTGAAATGTCAATGGATGCACAAATAGGAGCAGTAGTCAGTGGTTCTCACCATCTGCTCTGCCTGCTACGCAGACCCATCCCCTTCATTCCAAAAGAGGACAAAGCAACGGTAGTTGGACCGGTCATTAATTCACGACTTGACTACACAAACTCCCTTTACATAGGTTTACCCCAATATCAACTTGCGTGCTTACAACTTATCCAAAACACGGCGGCAAGGCTGATAACAGGAAAAAAAAAAAACCCTGGGAATCCATCTCCCCTTCCCCGAGGAGCCTACACTGGCTAACCGTAAAGAATTGGGTCATATTCAAATGCACCCATGGAGACGCTCCTCAATACCTTCTCGAGAAAATAAAACACTATACACCCAATCACAGTCTCCGATCGTCTAACCAAAACCTCCTCCTCATTCCCAAATCCCGCTACAAATCAAAGGGGGAACGGAGATTCGCTGTCCAAGGACCACGGCTATGGAACGCTCTACCAAACGATATCCGAATGGAAGAAAACCATCAGGCCTTCAGGAAAAAAATCAAGACCTACCTCTTCTAAGAAGCATGACAACAAAGCACGAATACAGCGCCTTTAAGCGATTCAGTTCGCATTGTAGCGCTATACAAATTACTCATTCATTCATTCAAGTAGGATTCATCCCAGGCAGACAAGGCCCAGACCAAATTAGGAGGGTGGGAGACATAATTTCTATTTACCAATGCAACTGGGAAGGGGGGCCCACACAAGAAGGTATGTTACTTTCTTTAGACTTAAAAAAAGCCTTAGGCCCCTTTCACACTGGGGCGTTTTTCAGGCGGTACAGCGCTAAAAATAGCGCCTGCACATCGCCTGAAAAAATCCGGCCCCATTCACTCCAGTGTGAAAGCCGGCGGGCTTTAACACTGGAGCGGTGCGCTAGCAGGACGGTCAAAAAGTCCCGCTAGCACAAAGGGTAGACAGACCTCAGACGCAACGAGACGAGTTATCAACATTATAACTATAGCAAGGAAATCTCGAACGCCTTCTCTGCTCCTAGCCTTGGATGCAGAGAAGGCGTTCGACCGAGTGCACTGGATCTACCTTTCCAGGGTGCTCACAAAATTTGGCTTTACTGGACATATACTTTCAGCTATCTTAGCCCTTTACACCTCCCCATCTGCCAAAGTATTTACCTTGGGTATGTTATCTAAACCTTTTAGAATCACGAATGGAATTTGACAAGGGTGCCCATTGTCGCCACTAATCTTTAATATGTTAATGTAACCCCTGGCCTCGAGCTTCAGAAATAATCTTGATATTCACGGCTTTGTCATAAACAACCATAAACATGTCATCAGCCTTTTCGCTGATGACGTAATACTAATGCTTACAAAACCATCAACATCATTAGCACATGCCACAGACCTGTTGGAACAATACAGCAAAATCTCTTATTACAAAGTGAACAACACTAAATCTTATGTCCTTGATCTAGGGCTACCATCATGGGAAAAAACACGCCTTAAAAATAAATTCACATTCACATGGCAAGACTCCAAATTACGTACAAATCTTTTAGCCTTGAGTAGACACATTCTATCATGGTCAGGCCGCCTAGCGGCATTTAAAATGCAAGTACTGACCCAATTGTTGTACATATATCGTTCTGTCCCGATACTGGTGAGCAAGCAATTTTTTAAAACATCGCAATCTATGATTTCCAAATTCCTATGGGAAGGTAGGAAAGCTAGAAGCGCCTTCACTAAATTGAGCAAAACTAGAAAAGCCGGGGTCTTAGGCCTACCTATATTGGCGGACTACCATTGTTCTGCTATTTTAGCACAACTTAAAGGATGGTTTTCTGAACAATCTACCTCACTATGGAAAGAAACAGAACAATCTAACATTCCAGGAGGCAATTTATACTCGTATACCTTGGCCTTTCCATACCTCAGACAGACTCCCAAACATCTACCTCTACAGTCATAGCGACTCTACAATCCTGGAAAACCCTATCTATACAACACGCTTCTAGCAGTCCAACTACTCAAATCCCAATACCCTTATCCATATTACCAATAGTGATTCCTGAACTATCCTTAGATGAATGGACCAATAAGGGTATCACATGGTTGCAAGATTTATATAATGGTTCTAAGCTAAAACCCTTTGTGTCTCTTCAAAAGGAATACAACTTATCGCATCTAGAATACTTCACCTATGTTCGATTGAAATCATATACCACAAGTAACTATATCCCACCGTATGAAATACATTGGCAAATTAAAAAGTATTTAACCTCCAACGAATGTCGTAGAGGCGGAATATCCCTATTCTACATTTTACACAACAAATCCATAATGGTTAAATCCGAATCTATGCTGGACTGGGAAAGGGACTTAGATACTAGCTTCTCAATAGAACAATGGAGTAAAGCAATTCATCACGCACACTCTGCCACAAAAAGTACTTCCCTCTGGGAGCTATCCCATAAGGTCACGCAGAGATGGTACTTGACACCCCACAGAATTTCTAAGTTTAGCTCTACAACCTCCCCTCTTTGCTGGAGGCAATGTTCCCAAGTAGGCAATATCTTCCACATACTATGGTCTTGTAGTAAGCTTGCAAAATTTTGGTCAACAATATTTGCAATCCATCGAAAAGCGACAGGTCTGAATATTCCTATCTCCCCTTCCCTTGCTCTACTAAATATCGGCATAGAAGATATTCCTCCAACACTACGTCAATTCACCACCCACCTATTTCTAGCAGCAAAATTAGTCATACTCAGAATCTGGAAATCACCCGACCCCCCAGACGTACACAATGTTATACAAACCCTTTCCACTCATTACACCTATGAATCCATGTTGGCATCTATTGCAGGGAAACACACTGTATTTCTGAATAACTGGCAACCATGGATAGACTGGTACAAATCCTATAGGAAATAACAAAGAGACCTCACGAATAGATACGAGTAGATGAGACTCAATATACATAGGAACTCGACTCCTCTTTATTGACAATCTTCCTGCCAAGTTGAGCCTTATTACAGGCTCTCTCCCTCCCCTTCCCCCTCCTTACCCCCCCCCCCCAGTTAAAATTACATTTCCTTTCCTTCTACATATTGATTTTCCAGTTAACGATGTTCATTCTCAGGGAAATTTTTGATAATTCAATGCCACTGGAAAGCCTCAAGCTTTATACCAAGGCTACAGATGGAAACTTGGGGTCTCTGGATTGCTACCCCTCGGGGCGCAGCATGATCCCGAACGGGGCGCCCTTGGGGGTGGGCAGTCCGGGGTACCTACCTATTGATCACAGTTAATATGTTGGTATTACTGAATATGCATATTTTGACTGATTATATAAATGTTGGTTAATATTGTTCTAGAAATAATCAATGTTGTGCATTCCCAGAAAATGCTTTGTAGTCTACAATTACTTGAAATTTGATATGTAATATCCTTTTCTTTGCTATATTGTTAAAAAAAAAAAAAAAAAAAAAAAAAAATTCTCTCTCAATAAAAATTTATTGATTAAAAAAGTCCCGCTAGCAGCATCTTTGGAGCGGTATAGGAGCGGTGTATTCACCGCTCCTTCCCATTGATTTGAATGGGACACCGCGGTAATACCGGGCAATACCGCCGCAAAGCGCCGCTACGGCCTTTTGGCCGCTCGGGGGGGGGGGGGGGTAAAACCACACCGCGAGCGGTCGAATACCGTGGCTAAAACGACGGTAAAGCAGCGGTAAATATAGTGCTGCTTTACCGTTACCGCGGCTCCCGCCCCAGTGTGAAAGGGGCCTTAGATTCTATATCCTGGTCATACATCTTCACTCTGCTGGAAAGATGGGGATTTGGAGATAGATGTATGGGGCAAATTAAATCTTTCTATTCTAAACCCCAAGCAAGAGTACATCTTCAGGGTCACTACTCAAACCCCATTCATATTTCAAAAGGCACCAGACAAGGTTGCTCGCTATACCCACACATTGCTGCCCTTACAATTGAAACCATGGCCATCTCGATTAGGGAAAAACAAACAAACATAAAAGGAGTAACATTTGGCATGCAAACACACAAATGTGGACTCTATGCAGATGACATTCTCCTTTTCCTTACCTCACCCATCACTGCCAAATTTACGCCAGACCCTAGAGGAATTTTCAAGTAAAGCAGGGCTCCAAGTCTCTAGCCATGCATATTTCACTACACCCGCAAACTGTATCCCTACTCCAAAAATCATTCCCCTTCGAATGGAATGACAAATCTATCAAATACCTAAATAGGTTGAACTCAATTCACAAGACACAATTTTGTTGCCATCATCCCGTAAATTAGTGTAAAGTGAACCTCTAGGGGTGGGACTTTACAGGCAGCCATAATAAACATAGAATATGTAAAATAATTTTTTTGGATTTATTATACAAAAAAATATCAAAACACATATACAAATTTCCAAGATAAAACAAGACCGATGTTTCAAGATGATATATATATATATATATATATATATATATATATATATATATAATAGAGTAGGTGAATAATTCCGATTTGGGATTTCATAAGAACTAGACATCCCAGACTACCTACTCTATATGCCCTCCCTAAGGTGCACAAAAGCCTTAAAAATCCACCTGGTAGACCCATAGTATCAGGCAATGGATCCATCTCTGAAGGCATAAGCCAGGTGATCGACGATCACCTAAGACCCCACGTTATGGATTTACCGTCCTATACCAAGGACACTATCCATCTGTTACAGATTATTGAGGATTTGGTCATTCCTGAGGTGGCAATTTTGGTGACTATTGATGTAGAGTCATTATATAACCGCATTCCCCATGATCTAGGAATTGTGGCTGTTGATAGAGTTCTCAAACAGAGAACCACTACAGATTGGAAGTTCAACGCATTTATTCTTCAGATGTTGGACTTCATCCTACGACACAATGTTTTTATTTTAAAGAATTCCCACTACCTCCAGGCACAGGGAGTAGCTATGGGGACGTGTTGTGCGCCCTCATATGCAAATCTGTACCTGGGGGAGTGGGAAAAAGATTTTTTGGCCAGTGAGCATGGGTCTAGGTACACCTGCCACATCTTGATGTGGCAGAAGTACATAGACGATGTTCTGATCATTTGAGACGGCTCAGAGACACAATTGTTGGAATGTCTAGAACTGATGAATGACAATGCTTTCAATCTTTTTTTTTTTTACAATGAGTTCTGATCCCAATGAGGTTAACTTCTTGGATATCTGCATTCAAAAAGCCCCCAATGGGAATTTGACTAGCAAGTTGTTCCGAAAAGAAACTGCAGGGAACACTCTGTTCCATGCAGACAGTTTCCACCCACTTTCACTAAAGACATCAATACCTTTCAGTCAGTTCCTCCGGATTAGAAGGAACTGTACCGGAGAGGAGGATTTCCAGAAAGAAAGTGATGGACTAACCCAAAGATTGTAAAACAGGGGCTATACCAAAACGTGTCTTAAGAAGGCCTTTAACAGGGTCAAAGCTTTGACCAGGAAAGATCTTTTTAAAACTAAAAAGAAAAAGAATCTTGATGACAACACACGCATTATATTGCGGTTCTCGAATGAACATGAGTGGATTCATAAAATCATCACCAGGAACTGGACGATCCTGACGGAGGATCCAGTTGTGGGTGTCTTGGTTTCACCCCTCCGACTGGTTTCGTATAAAAAAGCAGTTTCGATTGGTACAAAGTGAATACAGAGGAATTTCACGAAAGGATCCATGTAAGAATTTTGGAACCTTCCCTTGTGGAAATTGTGCCCAATGTTCGGTTATTGGACAGAGGACCACACTGACGCTGCCAAATGGGGTAGACTTCTCCCTGAGACACTACGCATCGTGCCAGACTCAGGGGGTGGTGTACCTCATGCAGTGTCAGTGTGGTGCTTTCTATGTAGGTAAGACTAGGCAAAAACTGAGTAAGAGGGTAGAGAAACATATGCACGATATGAAGATTTGCAATCTGTACTTGCCCCTGGGGCGCCACATGGCCAAAAAGCATAATTACAGATTACCGAAAGTAAATTTTACTGTCTTAGACAGATTACATATTCCAATTAGGGGAGGAGATTGGAACAAGGTGCTGCTTCAGCGGGAAATGCGTTGGATCAGGACTTTGAAGGCAACCACCCCTCCAGGCCTCAATGAGGTCGAAAGCTTTAAACCGTGCTTGGACGGCTACAGCTCAGGAAAAACCGATTAAATTAAATCAAATTTCGGGGCCAACTGGTCTATTTCAACTATTGATTTTCATGAATTCATCATTAATTTGAATCTTTGGAAATGTCTTTCCTATCTCTCTTTTTTGTAGGTTTCAAGAGTTTGGGGTTCTTTAGGGCAAGTGTTTCTCTTTTAGTAATCTATTGGGTAAGGTGAATGGTTCATGTGGGGTTTTGTATAAATTCTTGAATGGAATGTATATATTTTTTATGATATCATTGTAAATGGCTTTGCCTCCTGGGGTTTTACACACTGATGGAACTTTGGATGAGCCACTCTGTGCTTAGGGGTTTTCTTTTTCCATAGCTCTTTACCTGGCATCTCAACCCCAACTGGCCCGTAGGCTCCCCTTTATCCCGCAATGACTGTCATCGTGGGATGTTTAGTTGGGGGCCAAGTCCCTCCCTTTTCCCCACTCTAGGGTGGGTTTCTGGGGGGGTTTTGGGTCTTTTGGGGTTGCATCCACCCAGAGGTTCAGGAATTTTTTCCGACCCTCATGTGGTGGATATTTTTGCCAGTGGTTTTAGTCCTTCGTTGTTATTACTTTGAGAGGCAGGGTTTTTCCCACTACCACACCTGGGCCTTATTTAGGCTAGAGGGTGTCGTTTTGGGGTCACCCTGAGACCACCCTTTAACAATAGGCTCCCTCCCTATATTTTGCCTAGGCCCTGGTCGATCCCATACAAGCTATGGGTTAAACCATTGGATTTTTTCCTTAGGGGATATATCTAGGTTCCATCTCCCCAGGTGTCCCCCCTTTTTTTCCCCTCATGCCCCGTTTGGTCCTGGGATCACCAGGACAAATTAGGAGGCTACTTTGTGGCCGGCGTGGGTCCATCTGCGGGGTTGCCCCTCTATCGGTCGTGCATACGATTTGTGCAGCTGGGCGTCCTTCGTCTCCAAACCTACCCGTGCGCCTGCGCGCTTGTGTCTGGGTGTGTGTGCGTGGCCGGCACGTTGTCCGGGCCGGGGTTTTTCCGTCGCGCATGCGCGGGTGGCGTTGCGCGGTGGCGTGGGTGGAGACGTTGCGCGGGTGTGATGGGCATTGTGCGGGCCGGCTCTGCGGGGCGGCCGCGCATGTGCGCCTACGGCGTCCTTACTGCAGGAGGGTCTGGTGTATCCATCTAGGATAGGACGCAGCCCAATGGGCGGGGGATCTCGCAATGACGCTGGACGCCCCTTGCGTAGGGCGTCATTGGGCAACACCCCCTGGGGCGGGACAGAGCCAAGCACATCCTCATAAGGATGCCAAAGACGGCACATGGCGTCATTCCCCTCCACAGCATGGTGCTGTTTGAGCTGCTCTCCACCATTGGGACAACTTTGGAGTTTTTGTTCTGGAACATCTCCTTATTGGGATCCTCTCAGTAGAACCATGTGGGTGAGTTGTAAACATTGGGACAATAGGGTGGTTTTCGGGGGCTGTTCAAGAAGCAACCCCTTTTTTCCCCCCTTGTACTACTTTTTTCCCCAATTATATATCCAGGCTATTTTTATGACTCCCTCCTGTTTTCTCCATTGGTGGTTTTTAGGTTTCCACGCCATTAGGTTTACAGAGTCTTTTCCTCTATGCCGTCTTGTAGAGAGTTTGGGAATGCTGCCTTCCCCCTTTTTGCCATTTTGGACATCCATTTTGGGGATTTTTTTCCGGAAAGTGAATGGGAGGCAAGGTCATATGTATGATGTTCTGTATGATGATGTAAGTGTATTGTATACTTGGCATCTGTACTAAAATTATTGTTCAATGTATGAAATCCTACTTTATGTTGAGTGGGGTATGGAATTTTCTACATGACTATTTTGTAACCAGTATGTTTTGATATCCTGTAGATGGTGATTATAATTCCCTGAGGAAGATAGGCATATTATCAGCCATTTGGAAACGTGTCAGAAATTCTTCACCTACTCTATTATATATCATCTTGAAACATCGGTCTTGTTTTATCTTGGAAATTTGTATATGTGTTTCGATATTTTTTTGTATAATAAATCCCAAAAATGTATTTTACGTATTCTATGTTTATTATGGTTGCCTGTAAAGTCCCACCCCTAGAGGTTCACTTTACATCTATCAAATACCTTGGAATTAATTTAACACCCAAGATAGAATCTCTCTACAACAACTATCCCCCTATGCTCCGGAAACTTGAAACGGAACTCAAAATATGGGCTATTTTAGTACAATATTTTATATGGGCCAATTTAGTACAATATTACCTGGCAGCCAGACTAGCTCAAATATAAATCATATACTCGAGATACGAAAAACCAGATTGGGTCCGGATTGAAAGACAAGCAATACCTCGCCACACTATAGACTTTTTAATGTGGTCCTGCCCAAAATCCCGCCCACCGATAATGGCACCGACCCTCTCCCACTCTCTAGCGCTCTGGGACAAGGTACGCAAATCTGAAGCCCTAACCTCAGCCAGCAAACCTCTCTCCCATTTATTCAACAACCCTGACTTCCCTCCAGGCCAAAATATTGTGTCATTTAAATGGTGGCTGGACAAGGAACTGTACCAGATTGGGCACTTCTCTCCTGCAGGCCCCTTTTCCCTCAAGCATTACATTAAGATGGAGCTACCCACAACAAAACACTTCAGATTCCAACAAATCTCACACGTCCTACACACTATATGGTCGGAAAAAACACTCCCACCTAGATATACGGCATATGAAATATGGTGTGGGCAGGGCCCGGAGCAGAGGGGAGGAATATTGATCATTTACTCATCACTGGTACTCCCAGATTCTAAAGCCCCTTTTATGAAGAGGTGGAAAGGGGAGCTACAATTCAGTTGGAGCCTGGAGGCCTGGCATTTGGCCTACTTTAAATCTTTTAAGGGGATCTTGAACACATCACTTACAGAGGCCAGTATAAAAGTAATCTCTAGGTGGTATTATACCCCCCTTCAGACTAGCCTCCATGTATGCAGCCTCCATGTATGCCTCTGCTGATCCTCTATGTTTCAGAGGATGTCAACTCACAGGCACAATGGCTCACATCTGGTGTGAGTGCCCCAGGATATGCCCCTTCTGGAGAAAAATCTTTAACATTACAGACAAGTTTCCCGGTCGCTGCGTCCCCAGATCTCCAACAATAGCTCTTCTTAATGAACATATTCCAAAATCCCCTGTACATACCAGGAAACTGATCCACTTTATACTAGTAGGAGCTAAACTTACAATAGCAAAAGCGTGGAAACAACCTAACATCTCCATTAAAGCCGCTCAAAGGAAGATTTTGTGGATAATGTACCAAGAGAAATTTACCAGTATACTATCAGACACCCGCACCAAATTTGAAAGCATATGGGAACCTTGAGCTCAGTATATGGGCATCTCCCTCCTTCCTGTTAGTAGGCCAGACTGAGACTTTACGAGCTCAGTCTAAAAATTATTTATGATAGACAACACCGAGCAGTATCTCCTCCTCCTCCCGTTCCTCTACTTTTCTAACTCTATCCTACTCTTCCTCTTCTTTTATCCCAGTTTAAACGGGTTGACAGTGGAACTCAACCAAACCCCAACCCGGAATCTAAGATACTTGCAAGAACTCTAGGACCGATTTATGACAAACATAGGGCACATGGTGGGGGGAGGGGGTTCCGAGGTTGAGACCCCCACCCAGCACAGTCTGATCCCCTTGGGGTGCTGGGTGTATAAAAGGGACTCCCCTGGCCCCTCCTACCTCCATTGGATTGCTATAAGAGCATTTATTCCGGTTGCACATCCCTCCCTTCAGTTTGCAAGTTGCAACAGTGTTGGGCTTCCTTCACGCCCTAGGCTAGGATGGGATATTCAAAAATTAAAAAAGTTATGGTGCGCTGATAAAAACTAAAATTGCAAATATTGCCAAATCAATTGCAGTGCTACTCTGTGCAATAAAAATCCTCAATAAAGTGAAATCAGGCTGCTAGAATGCTTGTGGTGTTAATAAATAATTAAGTAATTAAGTGATTAAATAAGGCAATAAATTATGCAGTAAAAAAAATCCATAAAGTGCTATGAGTGCTAATTGTGAAACAATGTAAAATTGCAGCAACATAAATATTTATGTGAATTCCTTCCTGTGAATACCGTGATATAAAATATATGTATGTGCTAGCGCTCATCCAGTGATCAATTGGGTGATGGGAGGAGGAGCCAAAGTGACGTCACACACTGCAGCTCGCTAGCAGAGCGAAGCTGTGAAGAGAAACCTCTGCCTGGCTGTCTTCCCCTGCTTTTTGACGCTCTGAATAGATTAGCAGTTTGTGAGTACACACACTGGGGCTTACTAAAGGAAGATTCCTGCTTATTTCACAGTATCACACTATATGTTTTTTTCCTATATAAAATATTTTAAGTCTCCGCTTTGAAATCTAATTGATAGTCAATAAAAATATTTGATGTATCTTAATTATAGGTTATAGTCTTGGTCAGGACACCATTCCCCTTTTTTAGGGCCCCTACACCTAGGAACCCTCTGAGGCCCAGCCTTTTGTCCACCCTTCACTTCCAAGTGAGGTATGTTTTGAGTTTATTGTCTATCCATGATGTTCTACTACTGAATTGGCATGTGCTCATTGTGTCTGCACATGCAATTTATTGTGTATTTTTTTTAATATGGCTTGTAGTCTATTTATGTCTATGCATATGATTCCTACAGGCTTGGACCTCCCGAATCTCCAGATTCTCCAGCTTTGGGGTAGGTTCAGCTCTCTCTTTTTGGCCCCCACTCTGGTGGTCGTGGGTGCATCTTTCCCCTCCTATCTGGGTCATTGTGTGGTCGGCGGAGCCATTTTCCCTCCCTGTCACCCATCTCTCCTCCTCTTTCCTACCTCTGATGTAAAAGCATCAGAATATCTGCATGCATATATATCAGTAAATGTTTTTCAGTTATATAGTGCTTGTTTATGGACAAATGTATGTGTCCTAATTTGTGGATGCATATATTTTTTTATTTACTCATATCTTTATGAATTGTAGATTGCATAGATTGTTCCTGACAAAGAGGAAATACACAGAAAAAAAAAAAAAAAAAAAAAAAAAAAACTTGAAACACGTAGAGCCTCACTCTGTACAATTGCACACTGTAAACAGTGGCTTAATTATGCTCCATTTATGACATCAATGTATCATGCAGTTTTGACAAAAAAACGTGTATGTATTCATGTTTTTTTTAGAATTTGTATTAAACTAGATTGTTCTATATTTTATTGTCTGCATACACTATCTTTGGAGTCATTGCCCTAAAAAGTCATGTCAGAGGGTTTCTTTGTGTCTTTTTAACCATAAATGAACAACAATACAAAAATCAGGGTTTAAACACAAATAGTGGACACAAAATGTACCTAGACCCCACCAGTGTTGGTCATCTTACTTTAAAAAAGTAATTAGTTAAGTTACATATTACTTCTCCCAAAAAGTAATTGCATTAGTAACTTGGTTACTACATTGGAAAAGTAATTAGTTACTCAGCAAAGTAAAAGGGGTGGCAGCGGTGGGTACTTGAGGGGTGGCAGTGGTGGTACTTGGGGGGGGGGGGGGGGGGCAGCGGTGCTGGTGTACAGTACTGGAGGGGGGGCAGCGGTGGTGTACTTGGGGGTGGCAGCAGTGGTGATGCCATCCTCTCCCACCACCACCTCTGCCTCTTACTCATCCCATCCCCCACCACCACTGATGTCATCCCTACCCTATGCCCCCCCATCACCTCTGTTGTAGAAGTGATGGTGGGTGGGTAGGGATGGGCTCAGTAAGAAGCAGAGGTGGTGGAGGACTTGGGATGGATCGATTGCACTGCAATTGGAATCGCCATTCACTTACTTGAATGCCTCCAGGGATGCCTTTCCTCATGGGAAGAGAGAGAGACCCTCCCCTTCACGTGTCTGGTGTCAGCTAACTTCAATTTTTAGTGTCCGCTCCGCCTCCCTACATTCTTTCTCTCTGGATAGGTGGGGCGGTCCAGACAGTCTGAGTCTCAGCCTCTTCTCAGCTCCACGTGTGGAAGCCCCCCTCCCCGCGGCGGAACGAACGGCCAGGCAGCGCGGCCACGGCGGGCCTCCCGGGTGGTAGATGCAATTACGGTAACACCGCCCAAGTAATGGGAACAGCGTTACCATGAGGGGAAGAGTAATCAGTTAGATTACTCGTTACCCTCTAAAGTAACTGTGTTAAGCAACTCTGTTTATTTTAACTGAGTTACTTGCATCACTGGACCCCACATACCCATATCTTAACCAAGGGACCCAGACCATCTATACTCGTATAATCTGTTTTCCCTGAACTAAAACCCTCTAAAAATGGTCTTAAGCATGGGCTTGACAAACCCCGGGTGTCAGGTCTCATTTGCGACTAGAATTAGCAACCTGGCGCAGGACAGCTGGGGTATCCTGTCTCCATGGTGCACCCCCCTCCCCCAGTGCGATCGTGATGGGCCGCACCGGCCGGTAATTGAGGCTGCGGCTTTGCGGCCTTCTGCAGTCCTATGGTTTCTTCTATAATTTGGTGCCCTCTTGTGGTGGCTGTTGGTATGACATCCAGCAATGCTAATGGAGCTGTTTGTTTTCACTGCCTGCCCATCTCCTTCCCTTTACTTGGAACCCCCAGACATTATATATATATATATATATATATATATATATATATATATATATATATATATATATATATATATATATATATATATATATATATATATATATATTATTCTGACACCCTAGAGAATAAAATGGTGGTCGTTGCAATACTTTCTGTCACACCGTATTTGCGCAGCGGACTTACAAGGGCACTTTTTTGGGAAAAAAATATTTTTTTAATTAAAAAATAACAGTAAAGTTAGCCCAATTTTTTTATATTGTAAAAGATAATGTTACGGCGAGTAAATTGATACCCAACATGTCACGCTTCAAAATTGTGTCCGCTTGTCGAATGGCGACAAACTTTTACCCTTTAAAATCTCCATAGTGGACGTTTAAAAAAATCTATAGGTTGGGGGTGGAGCTAGCCGGAGACCAAGATGGCCGCGTAGTGCAGGAGCTCCGTGCACAGTGGGACTTAAACGGCACCAAACACCTTGCCCAGGCACTATCCGGAGCCCTAAACGCATCGATCTGACCCTCTGATACCGGGGGATCGCACAGCCAAAATGCCGGGACGGAAGAACAAGCCTAACAGGCCGACACACCTGACCAAATTCTTCTTATGCGGGCCTAAGCAAGATGGCGCCGGCCTTACATCCACGCCGACAACAGCCGCTCCACATGGAGGAACACAATCAAAACCACAGAAACAAAGCAATCCACCTAAAAACACAGAGACTCTGCCAGCTACACCATCTTCAGGGAGTCCAGAAAAGGCTAGATTCAAGCCGGATGCCATGGATGACAACAATGAGGTAAGCTCGCTCCCAGACTCAGGGGATGAGACTAGAGAACTGCCAGACTCCATTGATACCTTCCCCACTAACGGCCAACCAGTCATAGATGCCATGCTTAAAGAGAAGTTAGTTTTTCTGAGGGGCTCACTTCACTCAGACATGGTGGCATGCATGCACAAATGTGGTACTGAGCTTAGGTCAGTATCAGAAAAAGTGACACACACAGAACATAAGATGGGGGAATATGCTACCACAATAAATGACTTGGTGGATGCAGATGAGGCCAACGATGAAGAAATAGAGTCAATGAAAGCCAAAATGGCCGACATTGAAGACAGGTCCAGGAGGAACAACATAAAGATTAGAGGGGTCCCCAAATCTGTCCAGCAACAAGATCTAAAAATGTATGCTACCCAATTATTTGCAGCTAGCATGCCGGATCTTTCCGAACTGGACTATACAGTGGATAGGATCCACAGACTTCCCAAGCCTAGCTTCCAATCTGAAAACATCCCCAGAGATATTGTGACTGCATTTTTACCATACTAAAGAAAGGTTAATGTCTGTCAGCAGAAGCAAAGAAGACATCCCAGCACCGTATTCCAACTTACAATTTTATGCTGACCTCTCCTCTCCCAATACATGCTCCAGAAGCGTAGAAATCTAACAACTATAACGAAAGCTCTGAGAAACCACAACCTTACCTACAAATGGGGGTTCCCCACAAAGCTCATCGCCACCAAAGACGGAAAAGATTTTATCATGGAATCAGTCTCCAAAGGAATGTCTCTGTTTAACACATGGAGCATTATCCCAGACCCACCACCAAGCACCAGCAGAAAGAGTCCCCCTAGGATTCAAGATCCTGAATGGCGAACAGAAGACCACAGAAATGCCCGCACTCACGTTTAACCCACACTGGGCAAACCAACACTATCTAACCCGCTTTGTCAAACTTTTGCTCCGACAAGTTTGTAATAACTTTTTCCCCCAAGTTGTGATTCACCACAATGTTAACTTTATTCTTGTTTATTTTTCACCTTTCAATCTTGTCAGTCAGGAACAATGGTAAACCGTCAAGTAGGATCAAAGAAATTGAAGGTCATCGGCCTCACAGACCTCTTCACCTGCTCAAAGTGACGTCCAAGATACCTAACCACAAGACCCCAACAAATGTAAGGGATACTTTCACCACCCATGTCCAACATCATGATCCCCACAACTACAATGGCCGTTAAATTTATAACCATTAATGCCAAAGGCCTAAACCACCCGGCCAAACAAAAGTCCCTTTGGAAGGACGCACTGAAGCTGAATTGTGACATTCTATG
Source organism: Lithobates sylvaticus (assembly GCA_028564925.1). NCBI lineage: Eukaryota > Metazoa > Chordata > Amphibia > Anura > Ranidae > Lithobates > Lithobates sylvaticus. Next base: position 171,122,725 of record CM053031.1, on the reverse strand, counting down.
CATTCAAGAGACTCATTTTCAAAAATCTGCCCCACCAAACTGCACTCACCCGAGATGCCCTGTTTTATTTTGCACACACTGAAAATAAATCAAAAAGGAGTAATGATAGCCATCAAAGATACTGTTGCATTCAAATTGCATGAAATAGTGACAGAGCCACAGGGACGCTACATTATTATGGTGTGCAATCTGGATTCCACAACCTATACAATAACTAATCTGTATTCACCCAACTCGGGACAATCCAGGTCCCTTCACAGGACTCTGAAATGTATTGAGTTAAAGAAAAAAGGAGCTGTGGTGGTATGCAGAGACATTAACATGATACCAGACTCCATGATGGACACCACTTTGCATCCTAAAAAACTTCTGCCCAATCTACAACCGTTACTACGAAAATACCTGCTTTATGATGCATGGAGGTGCCTCAATGCAAATGATCGAGATTACTCCTTTTTCTCCCACAGGCATAACATTTATAGCAGGATTGACTTATTTCTACTAGATAAGCAACTATTGTTTAAGTGTAAATCTGCTAGGATTTATGACATCACTTGGTCGGACCATGCCCCGGGGGAGCTTCAGGTGGGAACCTCATCTAACAACAGAAATACATTCCTATGGAAAGCTAACCCCCAGCTCTTCTGGCATGGTCCGACCAAGGAGTATATTGAAGGTCAGCTGAAAGAATTATTTGCAAATAACCAGAACTCTGTTTCTGATCCATTTGTTTTGTGGAATGCCCATAAGGCATTTGCTAGGTGCATATTAATGCAACAAGGTGCGAGGAATAAGAGGTTGAGACAACAGCAAACCACAAAAATTATAGATCAAATACATGCGCTAGAAAAACAAAACATGTCGAGCACTACACAAACATTGACAGACCAACTAACTCAACTGCGTCTGGAGCTTAGAGTAATTTTGCTGGAGGATTTCGAGAGATCTTCCAGGAAAATGAAATTATCATATTACACGAGTGGCAATAGAGCGGGTAAACTATTAGCATCCCAATTGAGAGGCCATAGATACAGAACACACATTCCATATGTATATCATCCTAAAACACTGAATTAACTACAACACCCACAGGAAATAGCCGGTGCATTTAGCTGCTATTACAGCTCACTTTATAATCTTAAAGATAACACAATACAACAACCATCCCCAGAAGATATAGGAAATTTCCTTAGCAAAATTAATCTACTGCATCTCACAACAGAACACACCAACACACTTAATGCCCCTATTACAGATACAAAAATCTTTCAAGCAATAAAAACACTTCCGCTTAACAAAGCTCCCGGACCGGACGGCTTCTCGGGGGAGTACTATAAAGCATTTCAACACATTCTTACTCCACAACTAGTGGATGTTTACGGTTCTGCTGTTGCCTCCACCTCATTTCCCCAAGAAATGTTATCAGCTACTATAGTTGCATTACCTAAACCGGGTAAAAATCTGGATTCCCCTCAAAATTTCAGGCCTATCTGGTTGTCAAACAATGATGTAAAGCTATATGCAAAATTGTTGGCCACCAGACTGATAGATATCCTTCCAGAAATTATTGATATGGATCCATCAGGTTTTACAAAGGGTAGACAGACATCGGCGATTGGTGAACATAATACACTTGGCCAATAGAAACAAAACACCTTCTCTGCTCCTAGCGCTGGATGCAGAGAAGGTGTTTGATAGAATTCATTGGACGTTTCTAGAAAGGGTATTGGAGAAGTTTGGCTTTAATGGCAGAATGTACTCAGCAATAATGGCCCTATACTCAAATCCATCAGCACAAGTTTTTGTCGCTGGTACAATGTCAAAACCATTCCTAATCACAAATGGATCAAGGCAGGGGTGTGCCATGTCCCCCTTGATTTTCAACTTACGTATGGAACCATTAGCTACCCACTTAAGAGCTCACCAACAAATATCGGGCATACAAATAGGCCAGAAAAAAACACGTCATAAGCTTATTCGCAGACGACATTATATTGATGCTGACTAAGGTGGAAATTTAATTGGCTAATGTACACCAGGCACTTCAAGCATTCAACAAGGTTTTGTACTATAAGGTTAATGAGTCCAAATCATTCATACTAAGTCTTGGGGTCCCAGATCAGCTCAGAAATGAATTAGAATCCCTTTTCTAATACAAGTGGAAAAGTGACGGGGTTAAATATCTAGGCATTACACTCACCTCTAAAATAAGTGACCTTATATCAACTAATTACTCCCCCTGGCTGAAGTCCCTTCAAAGCAAGCTACAAGCACTAGCTAAATTTGAACTTTCATGGTTAGGCAGAATAGCAGCTTTCAAAATGCAAATTCTACCCCAATTACTTATTTAGAACTTTACCCATCCCAATCCCCAACGCACACTTCAATACTCTACAACCTATAATTGATAGATATGTTTGGAAAGGTAAGAAGGCTAGATGTGCATTTAGTAAACTGATAAAACACAAAAGAGCTGGTGGAGTTGGATATGTACGTATCCAAGACTATTACTACGCAACAGTCCTAGCGCAGGTTAAAAGTTGGATGACCCCAGTGACAGAACACACAGCTCTGTGGCACATAATAGAACAATCTCAAATTGTAACAGGAACACTAAAGGACTATATCTTGACAGCTCATATTAATCCCTCAATAGATAACAAACTACCCCCTATGATCTTAGCAGCCTTAAGAGCATGGTCCTACCTCAGAAATAGGAACTCAGTGAAGGAAAATTGCCAAACCCTGAAAACACCAATCTCCTCCCTTACTCATATTATCCCAAACCTTAACCTCACGGTATTGAAGGACAAAGGTGTTAAGTATATAGAAGACATAACGTCAATCACCACAGTCAAAAACTTTAGCACCCTACAAGAAGAATGATCATTACCAGACTCAGAACGCTATAGGTACCTACAAATGCCCCAACTAATCAAAAAAATAAATAAATAAAAAAAAACACAACAACTCTGTTACCACCTAGAGTTCACCAATATTTTCTGAAGCCAACCAGTAGGCTGAAAGGGATATCTACATTATATATGGGGCTTCAGGAAAAATATCTTTGTGAAAAAACCCAAAATATGATAGCATGGGAATCAGACATGGGAGAAACCTTCCCAATAATAGAATGGCCAAAAGCATTTAAGCACACTTCTAACTCTACCAAGAGCACCAATTTGAGAGAGATGCAACATAAAATATCTCTGAGGGGTGCGAATTTTCCCCTTGTGTAAGATATCCTTCAATTGTGACCTATTGTCTTTAATCCAACCCCCTCCCGCCATTTTATTCCCTGGTGCAAAGTACGCATTGTTTTTTAGTGCTATTAATGGGGAGTTATATTTCGCATTGACAGATTTGTGAATTTTATCCCATATTTTTAGTGTATTTGTGGTCATCGTGTTTGTGTCCTCGCTCAGTGTTCTAAACTTTGGGGGATTCCAAATGTCATATCCTAGTTGTGAGTTGCTGAGAGTTTTTTCTAAGTTAACCCATCTTTTTTTACTACTACCATTACTCCATTCGGGGATTCTCGATAGGACTGTTGCGTAATAATAGTTTACTACATCAGGTACTGCTAGGCCACCTCTTTTTTTTTCATTCTTCAGTAAATAGAGTGAGATTCTGTGCTTCTTATTTTTCCAAATGAAGTTCATTAGGATAGATTTTAATTTATTGAGGTACAGCTGTGATAGAGGGATGGGGAGCATTTGAAATGTATACGTGATTATGGGTAACAATGTCATTTTTACAGTGTTTATACGGCCCAGCCACGAGAGAGGTCTTGTAGAGTAATCTTTACTTTTTTTTGCTATCTCATCTAGCAACGGGATATAGTTAATTCTATAAATGTCCTTATCTGATTTAGCTAAGTTGATTCCAAGGTATTTAATTTGTTTTTTCCATTGGAAAGCAAATTGCCCCTGTAAATTTTCCTTATCTTTTTTGGTAACATTTATATTTAGAATGAAAGATTTTGAGTTATTTACTTTGAAATTGGAGATCTCTCCGTATTGCTTCAGGGTTTGCATTAGATTGGGAAGAGTTCTTTGTGGGTTGTTTATATAAAATAGAATATCGTCGGCGAACGCAGCCACTTTATGTTTGTCGCCATTCACTGTAATGCCCTCGACACCTGAGTTGTTTCTAACTGTCGCCAGGAGAGGCTCCAGGGAAAGAATAAAAAGGAGGGGGGACAGGGGACATCCCTGTCTCGCCCCGTTTGTCATACGGAACCTGGCAGATGTTACTCCGTTAACTTTGACCCTGGCTTCAGGGTCGTCGTATAAAACCCTGATTTTTTGTAGGATTTTTGGTCCAAAGCCCATATGGGCTAATGTTTGAAATATGAGTCCCCAGTCTACCCTGTCAAATGCTTTCTCAGCGTCTATTGACAGGAATAGACCTGGGGACTCAGCCTCTCTAGTTCTCTGTAGTAGCAGCAACGTTCGGACGGCATTGTCCCGCCCCTCCCTCCCGGCCACAAAGCCCACCTGGTCAGGATGGACCAGCGTGCCCAAGTACGACCTGACCCTTTCCGCTAGGATCTTAGCGTATATCTTAGTATCGATCGGTCTGTAACTTGAGCACACTGATCCATCCTTTCCCTCTTTCAGGATGACCGTAATATCAGCCGATAGGGAGTCCCTACTCATCTTATATTCCACCCCCAATCCGTTAAAGTAAGCGCATAATCTAGGGATTAATAACTCCTGGAATGTTTTATAGTATGAAACAGTCCGGGCCTGGGCTTTTCCCGGATGGCGAGTTTTTTAGGGCCTCTCTTACTTCCTCTTCTGAAAATGGTCTCTCCAGGTCCTCCGTATCGTCCAGAGGGAGCCTGGGCAGCCCGGCTTTCTCCAAAAAGGATTCTGTTTTCTTTATTTTTTCATTTTTTCTCGGGATGTTTTGCTCGGCTGCGTAAACTCCCTCGTAGTATTCTCTGAAGGTGTTTGCTATATCACTCGATTGAAATTTGACCTATCCTGTCTTATTTTGTATTTCCTCTATGTAATTTCTTGCTTTTTTTTTTGTAGGGTTTTAGCTAAGTGTTTACTTGATTTGTCTCCCCATAGATATCTTTCTTTTACTATTCTATTAAAAGTTTGCTTTGTTTCCTGCTCAAATAAGTCCTTTAGCTCCTCTCTCAAAGATGTTAATTTTAGAAATAGCTCTTTATTTTGGCCCTTGAGTTGTTTGTGTTCTCTTTCGAGAAGGCCTATATCTACCTTTAAGTCCTCCATTTTCTTGTGGTGTTTTTTTTTTCCAGGCGCCCTTTGAAATAAAACTCCCTCTTATAAACGCTTTATGCGCGTCCCAAACATGGGATCCCTGCACCTCCCCGTTATCGTTATCGCACACTAAATGATTTAGAAAGTAGGAGGGATCTTTTTGATATGAGTGGGTGGAGGTATCTCCAACTGTCTCACTTTGTCGGAAGCTTGCCCCAACCAATTAGGGAAAACGATGACTTGACCCAATTGGAGCGTATTGTTACAGCTAACGATACCAAAGGATCAATATTGAAGATATACAGGCTCCTGCAGGAAGTGGAGGGAGGGGAGATACCTACATATATTCAAAAGTGGGAGAGGGAATTGGGCACAAAAACTGACACATTAACACTGAGAAAAAAATTTAAGTTAACATATAGCTCTGCAGTGGATTCTAGGGCCTATGAAACAAATTTCAAGTGCCTATCAAGGTGGTACTTAACTCCTTCTAAAACATGTCAATTTGCACAAGGAGGAACAGCCGAATGTTGGAGAGGCTGCAGGGAAAAGGGGACGATGGCACATTTATGGTGGGACTGTTACAAGATAAAATCTTATTGGAGGAGAATAATAGATTACACCAAGGAGATTACTGGAATTAACCTTGAAAGGGACCCTTGGGTGATCCTATTCCATGGTACCAAAGGAACTATCAAAAACTATCAAAGCTCCCTGGTACCGCATCTACTCAATGCGGCTAAGCGCCAGATAGCAAGGAACTGGAGGAAACAAGACAGTCCACCAATTTGGGAGTGGATAGATATTGTTGAGAATACAGGATTGATGGAATCTCTTAGAACAAACCAGGAAGAGGAATTGGGAGGTTTAGTAGAGAAGTGGGATAGATGGAAAAAGTTCAAAACGACGTGGAGTTTTGCAGAAGCACTACGTCCATAGGGTAAAAGTTGAAGTACCCGACTTCAAAATCGAGAGCCAGGTTTAAATCCAAGTCAATGGGCACAGCAAGCGGAACGGGAAGTGGGGGGGGGGGGGGGGGGGAATAAAACAGAAAAAATTGTCAGCTAAATTTCAGTGTTGAAGTGTATTACAGACTTAATATGAAAACAAGAAAATGCCACAATGATGTAAACATTAAAACGGACGAAATGAACAGATAATGTTGAGTAAGGTCCGTTTGGAAAGTGGAACTGAGCTGGCAAAAAAAAAATATCTCCGAGGGGGTACTTGACACCTAGTCGCTTATCCAAAATTTACCATAACGTACCATCTGAGTGCTGGAGGGGCTGCAGTGGATATGGCACTCTATGTCATGTTCTCTGGAGCGGCCCTAAAATCAAACCTCTATGGAATCAGTTGGAGCACACCATCAAGGACATCACTGAAGTTAATTTTAACTTAGTCCCAGCATTAGCCATACTGTCTATAGGCCTGGAGGTCATCCCAATATCTTGTAGACCGATAGTATCCCACATACTACTGGCTACTCGGCTGATAACCTTGAGACACTGGAAAAAAAAGTAGAAAACATCAACCGCTCTAGAAGTGCTAAATACTGTACATATTCATGGTATGTACGAAGTACTACACTCGTCCACATTAGGGAAACAGGATGAAATGTCAGCTTTGTGGTCAATCTGGATTGGCACGCTGAAAAGATAAAGCTCTCTTGACATTGCAAATCTCCTAGCATGAGCACTTTGATGGTGATCCGGTGATCCTGACTGTACTTCTAAATTCCAGTTTTCAGTTAATTCTTTCTTATTTATGTTTTGTTTAATGCTCTAAACTACTTAATTGAATGGTTTACTGATGTGTCAGAGCAACCTTCTGTGGCCCTGGCGGGGGGGGGGGGGGGGGGGCTCCATTGGAGGATGTGGCCATATTGAGAGACCGCTCAGTCCGCCGGTGGGGGGGGGGGGGGGCACCCTCCTACACGACAGGCTACTTCCTAATACCATTTATCGTGAACCTGAACACCTGCAAGAACACTAATCTAAATATGTGAACATATGTAGATTAAGCTACTTCTATATGAAAATGGTTTAATAATATGTGAGCATGTACTTTCTCCTAAATGTATGTATTGTTACTGCACTTGTATAAAAATAAAAACTATTCAAATTAATATTACAAACTGTTTTTTTTTTTTTTGATTGACGCAGGATACTTCTGTCACCTCCCACTACCCCACAAGGTACTTCCAGGACAACGTCAGTCCCTGGACAGTACTCCATATTGGACCTTTCAGATATCTATTTGAAGGCAGTGTTACATGACTTCCACTTTTTTTCTATTTCCACCTCTTTACTATTCTTCCCTATCCTATTCCTTCTCTACGGTAGATTTGTACACATTTATAAACCCGATTTAAAAGAATACTGGTCTGTACCCACGTCTCTTTTGATTAGTGTTTCTCACAGGAATCGGCCCGCCGAATATGTCCAGGGTGGTGCAATGGCATACTCGTCGCTGGGTCAATACCCCACGGCGATATCCCATAATGTCAGAGGCTTGAATGTTCCTGAAAAAAAGGATAGCTCTCTTACAAGAACTCAAGAAAGGTAGGCCTCACTTCACCTTCCTACAAGAGACGCACTTCAAAACGAACAATGTACTCAGGCTCACTGATTCCTATTTTACTGAAGCATATCATGCTACTAACGATTTGGTTAAATCGAAAGGGGTCTCTATATTAATTAGCAGGGAGGCCAATTTCGAATTGACTGACAAACTGACAGACCCAGAAGGGAGGTTTCTCTTCCTCAAAGGGCAATACAATGGTGTGCCAACGACATTGGCTAATGTCTATTTCCCAAACTCCTCACATCTGACTTTTTGCCGACGAGTAATGGGGGAACTTGAGGTATTCAGCTCAGGACGCATAATCCTGGGTGGGGACTTCAATCTCACTCTGAACCCTCTGACCGACACTTTGACAGGTACATCGTACATACGGTACAGAATACTGAAAAAGTTTGAAGTCAATTTTGACCTCGCTACACCTCATTGACACCTGGATATATCTAAACCCAGAGGGTAAGGACTTTACCTTCTATTGAGCCCCCCATGCTAGATACTCTAGAATTGACTACATTTTTATAATGCGTAAAGACTTGCATTTGGTAGAAAAGGTGAACATTTTAATCCAGTCCATGTATGACCATGCCCCTGTTTCTCTTTCGCTGACTCCCACCACTCCTCCGCCTAAAACTTGTACCTGGCGGCTGAATTCCTCGCTTTTGACAGATCATGAGCTACTGCCGAAATTTACCACACAACTAAGGGAATTCTTTGGTCACAATGTGATACCAGAGACATACCCTCTGATGACATGGGAAGCACATAAGTGCTACATACGGGGGAACTGATGAGAGCAGGGGCCCAGCGAAAGACGGACAGGGAAAAGCAGATCTTACAATTAACAGATAAGATCTCAAAACTAAAGCTCCAACACAATCTCTTACGAAACAGACTGCAACTGAATTACTTGACACACGGAAATCCTTACAACAAATTCTAGACGCCACCACCAAATGATTCCTGTTTTTTAGAAAAAAAATATATTACGAACACGGAGACAAAACGGGCACATTTTTAGCCAGGGCCTTGAGAGACCACCATCTCAGCAACAGAATTTTGGGCATACGAAACAGACAGGGAGCACTAGACCAAACTGACGAGCAGATTGCACAACATTTTCATACCTACTACTCCAACCTTTATAACCTACCGACTCCCCACAGACCCGCTAACGCGCCAGGGACTAGAACACAAATACAGGACTATCTACACTCGGCTAAGATGCCTAAACTGACTGACACTGATACCGAATTTATTGAACGACCCATTGAAGAAGCTGAAATTAAATTGGCAATAAAAGACATGAAAAATGGGAAAAGCCCGGGCCCGGACGGTTTCTCGCCCATATATTACAAAGCCTTTCTGGACATCCTGACCAGTCCACTCCTAAAAGTGTTGAATTCCTTCTCCACGCCTAGGGAGATCCCCCCCTGACGTTCCTCGGAGCACATATAACTGTCTTTCCCAAACCAAACAAAGACCTAGAACACTGCCCTAGTTATAGACTGATTTTGTTATTAAATCTCGAATTCAAGATCTTGACTAAAATACTGGCGAATAGACTCAAGCCCCTTTTTCACACTATAATCGGACCAGAGCAGGCAGGTTTCATGCCGGGTAGGGAAGCGAAAGACGTTACAAAAGCACTAAACCTAATATATGCAGCCAGGGAGCGAAAGATCGAGGGCCTTCTCCTGTCGACAGACGCGGAGAAGGCCTTCAATCGAGTAGCATGGGACTTCATGCTGGCAACATGTAATCATATTGGCCTAGGCACCCACATGCTGAACTGGATTTCGGCACTCTACCAAAATCCGTCTGCCAAATTACGCATTAATTGATCCCTGTCCGAAACTGTAGCTATAAGGAATGGCACGAGGCAGGGGTGCCCACTTTAGCCCATCCTTTTCATCATCTCATTGGAAACTTTCATTAGGAAAATTAAGTCGTCACCAGATATTGGGGGTTTTACGATGGCCAAAACAGAATTTAAAATAGCAGCCTACGCAGACGATCTGTTTTTTCTGACAAAACCTCTCACCTCAATCCCCACGCTGATGAGGGAGTTCTCCGTGTACGGGTATGTCTTATACCTAAAAATCAATTATACGAAGTCGGAAGCAATGAATATCACGTTACCGGGAAGCGTATTACATAGCACACAATCTAATAGCACCTTTAAATGGGTATCCTCTGCCTTGAAATATCTAGGCGTGTGGCTGACTCCACAACTGACTCAAATTTTTGAAAAAAACGTATCGCCCTTAATCAAAATCATAAAACAAGATCTAATGTCCTGGCATGCTAATAAGACCTGGTTCGGGAGGGCGGCCATCTGTAAAATGTCAATACTGCCCAGAATGTTGTATCTGTTTTGGACTCTGCCACGATACCACAATGCTTCTTTAAAACCCTATAAACGATCCAACTTGATTTTGTCTGGGCACACAAACGTCCAAGAATCAAGTTTGACTTGATGACCAGGGCGACGGACAGAGGGGGAATGGGTTTACCCGACTATAGGAAATACTACTATGCTTCGCACATAACAAGGATCCTAGACTGGCACTGCCATCAGGACACCAAAGATTGGGTTTCCCTGGAAAATGATCTGAGCCCGGTTCCTTTGAGGCTTTCACCATGGGTCTCGTTGAAAAGCTATCCACCGACCTTACGGCAACACCCTTTACTGAATACTACTCTATTTTCCATACAAAATACAGAAGTATCCACACCCCTAAGCCCTTTGATGCCACTTAAAGACAACCCAGACTTTCCACCAGGAATAGGGAACTACACACTACAAAAACAGGGTTTGGATACACCCCTGCTTGCTAAACATTGCTTTGAAAATGATCTCATCAAAGATTACCAGAGACTGAAAGTAGAGGACCATGTACAAGATTTGCCACTCTGGACATACTTCCAGATACAAAGTATCGTAAATAATGTACAACGTAAAACACACTTTACCAGACAATTGACGGACATAGAATCAGTGTGCCTGGAGGGAGCCCCGATCTCCAAGGCTACTTCACTGGCATACTCATGGCTTCAGGCCTCTGCACCAAAACCTTGGACAGATTTCGGAAAAGCTGGTCGAAAGAGCTCAACATAGAACTAACGGATAGACAATGGCAAAAAGCTTGCATACTCGCCCACAAATGTTCTCAGAGTACCAGAATGCAGCAAACAGCATATAAATTGCTCACACAATGGTATGCCACACCGGCCAAGTTGCATAAATGGTATCCCCAAACCTCGGAGCTTTGTTGGCGATGTAGGCAAGAGGAAGGTACAACTTTACATGGTGGCACTGTCCCCCAATTGCATAGTTTTGGGTGAAGGTGATAACAACCATTTGCCTCATCACAGGCACCTCATTGAAACTGGACGTGGTGGGTTGTCTCCTCCATGTCGCCGACTTTTCACTCTCCAAATATAAGAAATCCCTGTCTAAACACTTGCTAAATGAAGCCAAGTCGCTTATACCACTATACTGGAAATCTACCACAGTACCTTCTATTACGGAATGGCTTCATAAGATTGTGGACATACGTGACATGGAGGAGATGCGTGCACAGTCCAATGATGACACAGATGAGTATCATCAAACTTGGTCCCCTTGGATCGCCTTTAGATTCTCCAGAGAATATGAAGAACTTAGCTCACCCAATCCTGGCTGAAGGAACACCCTCCCCAGTGGGAAGACTCACTGACCAAATGGTCATTCTGCTTTTGTATAGATAAGGCACTTGATTATATATCCCAACAGGAAGCTTTAGAATATTGCAGCTACTACTCATAGCTACCTACCCTTTCTCTTTGATCTATATTTCTGACTAGACTCTTTTCTCTTATTCTTTCCAACTACACTTATCTGTCACCCCCTACATGCTATGTCCCCTGTTCTAACTCCCTTTGCCCTCATAATGCTTACACAGAAGGTAATTATAATGAGGTAATTCCAAGATATGGATATGTGTCACAAAACCCGAAACACGTAACAAAAAGCTCTTTTCGCTTACCTATAGCTTACTGTGAATATGATTCTGGTTTCTACTGTATATGTTTTTGGTTTTCCTCTATATGTTAACACAATGAAAAATGTATGGACAGGGTTATACCTGTCTCTATGTTATAAGTGATCACATGTAATGTGCCTTACTTTCTATAAACTTTTGAATAGAAAAAAAAAAAAAAGAAACACAAAGCTAACCCCAGCTCAGTTCCCACAATGAAGCTAGATGCGGCCCGCACAGCCCTAAACCTTGTCTTGACTACAAAGGCTGAGAAATGGCTGTGTTGGAATAGATCCCAATTTTACTGCCATAGCAACAAAATTGGCTCTATGCTCGTGGGCAGCCTCTTGCCGAAATTTAGATCCCCGGCCCTCCCAAAAATTAGAATTAACAGAGACACCCTGTCTCAGAACCCCCACGCATCATGGGGGCATTTTAAAATGTATATAATTCTCTATACAGCGGAGAGAACCACCCATTCCAACACACAGTAGATAATTTTCTTGATAACATGCAGATGCCCACTCTGGAGGACAGACACCGCTCAAAAAAAGGCAAATAATGAAAAGAAAGCTGTGCAAAAAAATAATATAATAAAATAAAGTGAGCAAGTGATTGTGGTAAAAAGAAAAAAAAAAAAAAAAACACAGTCTGTGTACCACTCAAAATGTTGAGTATTAAACAGTCCTCAAAGAATCATGAATATTTCAAAGGTTGCATGCAAGTGAAGTAAACTCTTGAACAAAACACCAATAGATGTGAACCACCACCACATGAAAGGCAAGCATTAACAAGCCTGTATGTTGATCAGTATCACAGTCTGTATCCAGCATAAGCTCACAGGAGTTGAGCAGAAGGTAAACCAGGTAAGCTCAAGTCATCGGACATTCAGGGTTGAGCATCAAACACGTACCCAAAAATGAAGAAAATTCACCATAGAGTAAATCCAACTACTATAAAAAGTTATTTTGGGGGCGTGGCCTGACTGAGTTTGAAGATGGACGCTTAGCTCCGGAGCTCCCGTTGCCTCACGACCTGCTACCTGTTTATCGGAGGTAATTCTGACTGCAAGTCTCCCTCTCTCATGGGGACTGCCTCGAGGAACTCGTCGGCATCCCGCTCCCGCTCTCCCCGTAGAAATCCCGGGGGTTTAACCAACAATATACCGGACATGTTCCGCTCCCAAAGGGAAAACATGGCGCCTGCGCCTCAGAGTGTCTCCCAGGGCTCACCCCCGGAGACTGTCGGGTCGCCTCCATCTACCCTGTCACCCCTATCCACAGACAATGATGCGGGTAATGTCACGTGCCATCTCTACAACCCCATCTTAATATCCACGACTTGCGGACCATAGCTGATGATATAAAGACCACCCTGTCAGCGGCCATATCGGACCTCCGTATGGACACCCGCGCCCTGAATGACCGGGTGTTAACGGTCGAAGAGACCGTGGATCGCCAACACTCGCAATTGAAAAAAAAACACCCACCATGTTGACACGCATACCCTCCAGCTGAGGGATATGCAGAGGCACCTGGAAGACCTCGACAATAGGGGCAGACGCCACAACCTTAGGATGAGAGGTCTTCCAGAGGCCATTGACGGTCCTCAACTACTGCCTGCAGTCACGGCTCTCTTCAACAACTTGCTGGACAGGTCCCCCCAAACCCCTATCTCCATGGATAGGATCCACCGCGCCTTACGACCTAAGGGGAAAGACACAGATCCCCCACGCGATATAGTATGTTGCTTGCCTGACTTTCGGCTTAAAGAAGATATTCTTAAACATGCCAGAGAGAAACACCACATCACCCATTCTGGCCAACCCGTACAGATATACCAAGACCTCTCCGGCATCACGCTCCAACATCGCAGGGCCCTGCGACCGTTGCTAGATGTTCTCCGCACCAACGGCATAGCGTATAAATGGAAATTTCCTTTTGGCTTATCAGCCTCCACTCAAGGCCGCACAGCACTTCTGAGGGTGCCTGAAGACCTCCAACAATTTTGCCGTACTCTACACATTCCACTGCCTGAGGTCCCAGACTGGTATGCGGACTTTCACCGCTCAGTGGTTCAAAGGGAAGCACCACTGCCTGAACCGATGGAAGCCCTAGATGCCGGTAACAGACGACGCAGATCGCCTTCACACCACAGTGCTGTCCCGGAGGCCAGGGATCCGCACCATCGCTGTAACCCATTCGCAGCCTCCGACTCGCGTAGGGCCAGAAGAGACCACTAACTGCCTGATTCCGGGCCGGGAGCCCCCGGCCTAAGTCTCCCACAGTTAAGTAAATCCCATCTACTGGTCTTTTATCCTGTTTATTTTTGTGCACAACTTATATTTTTGATGCTCTTTTTCTTGACCGCACGTTATATGCTGAACAGTTCACTTCAAATGTTATGCTCCTAACTGCCTCCACCTGTTGTTTGAGTCTCCTCAACCATATTCGATGGCACACTGTGAGACTCTTGGCGCCAATCGTCTGCCTACAAGCCCCAGGTCACCTTGCGGTGGTGTGACCGCCCCCTCCGATTGACGCTCCACAATGTCCCACGCTATGATCCTCCCACTGGTGTTCTTTAGCGCCACCTCCTCTATGTCGGATCCCTCTAACCGGATGTGAGTGTTCGATGGACACACTCACCAATGTCATGCTACGGGTCGGGACCAGGAACTTTTCCTCCTCCGTAAGGCACATCCCTGCTCTAAATGCCCTCCATTCCAGGACTGCTACTACGCTACGGCAGAAGTGCAGCACCTTCGCCGGCATACCAAATGTCCAGTCACGCTTATGTGATAGACTCTCCACAGGTACATCCTAAGTTTTTTCTCATCTGCCCACAATTTTCACTATGAAGTTCTTCCTATGGACAACAACACCTATCCTGTGCAGGATGTTCACCCTATCTGCATTGTGCTGCGGCGTTGACATGCCCACTAACCACCTGCACAGGTTTTTGTCTCGCTCACTGAATTCTTATTTTGCATGTATATTGGATTGCTTTCTATTTTGGTCATTTCTTCTCTTACAGGTAACGGCTATATATGACTTCTTATTTTTTAAGATGTGTCTAACGCATGGTATACAGGTAGTCAGGCTACCACTCAGATAATGTTTTGATGTATGCTTTGCTCCCTACCTTTCTCTATGGTATTCTCCTTGCGAGACATCTATAGGACTCTCGCAATTAGAATGCTATCCAGGTTTTTTCCATATAATATTATGACTGTTACTTAGAATGTTCTCACGTCGCTCATATATATATTCCTCATTCACCGTGCTCCCCCCTTACCTATCCATTACATTCCTCATCTTATCACTCCACCCCCCAATGCTATACTTACCACTTATCCTCCACATACATATGTCATGGTCGGGCTTCAGGGACATATTTTCCTGTTTTATTTACCTACTCGCCCATCTCAAACCAGTTGGTACCAACCCCCACACAGTGGTGTCCGGTGGTAAGCCTACGTACATGTACGTGGACTACCCCCTGACACCCTGACCACTACCGATTTTGCGCTCGCAATTTTTAAATTCTTTATTTTTTTTTGGGGTCCGAGGGCCTTTTTACAGCCCCTCCCCCCTCTTCGGTATTTTTAGGTGGTTGTCTCCACCTTCTGCGGTCATATTTTCAGTCCCACTCTCGTTTTTAGTTCTCGGAGGACTCCATCCTTCCAACCCCCCCCCCCTTTTCTTTTTTTTTCTTTTTTATTATCTCCTTATCACAATATCAGATGGCGGATGCTGTGACCTCCGTTCCCTCTACACTCTCACACATTAAGCTACATGACCAGCTTAAACTTTACTCTATAAACATTCAAGGCCTTAACACGCCTGAAAAGCGTTCTCTCTTGCTTTCCACCTTACACAAATCCAAAGCACATATAGCACTAATACAAGAGACCCACTTCCGGTCCGATAACATTCCAAAACTACACGATCATCATTTCCCCACGGTTTTTCATGCAACTAATGATGTCGCCAAATCTAAGGGGGTGTCGATCTTGATCTCCAAACGTTGCCTGATCCAAGATATAACAACTCAATCAGATACACAAGGAAGATTCCTCTTCCTCAAGGGCACACTTCACAACACGCCCATCACTATTGCTAACATCTACGCTCCAAACTCTCAACAAGTGCCTTTTTTCCGGAATACGCTCAGATTGTTGACATTGTTTCAAGCCGGCACCCTCTTGGTAGGAGGTGACTTTAGTGTAGCCCTAAACCCTACTCTAGACTCTTCCAATGGTACCTCCTCACTACCATACACAGCTCTCAGAGCAATCAAACTGGAATTACATGATCTTTTACTCCACGACACATGGCGCACCCTCCATACCAATGACAAGGATTTTACCTTCTTTTCTGCCCCACATAACAAACACTCCAGACTAGATTATTTCTTCATTTCGCAACAGGGTCTCTCTTACCTCACTAAGGCTACCATTGAACCCATGATACTGTCTGATCACAACCCAATAACATTGCTCCTCTCGATGTCCACAAAACGGACCGCGTCTCCTATATGGCGTTTGGATGACTCTCTGACTCTGACACGCTACATCGCCTCTCCGACCATATCTCTCAATACTTTGCTGACAATGCCACACCTGACGTAGACCCTGCCACTATATGGGCCGCACATGAATGTGTTCTTAGAGGCCGCCTTATCTCCATAGCGGCGGCTCGTGCTAAACAACGGAAGGCCTATGTCGAGTCCTTAACCCAACGCATACGGATCCTTGAAACGACGCATAAAGCCTCGCGAGCGTCGGATACCTTGGCGGATCTAATCCAAACTAGAGCAGACCTACTGGAGGTTTTACATAAATCCCTGAGACGTAAATATGCCCTAACACAGAAAGTTTTCTATGAATTTAGTAACAAGTCTGGAAAGATGCTAGCTAGGGCACTACAAACTAGGAGGGCTGCCAACACCGTCCACCTGATAACTAACAATCAGGGTTCCAACTTTACTTTAGTCGGAAGATATTGCCCAACAATTTGTTCAATACTTCACACGGCTCTACAACCTTCCTAACATCTTTTCTACCTCAGGCAGAATGGACAGGACTGACTTAATTCACACATTTTTACTGCAACACTCCCTGACCCCCCTTTCCCCTGTTGACGCTGCTGGTCTTGATTCACCGATTTCAGTGGAGGAGGCAGCACGCGCTTTAAAGCAATTGAAAACAGGAAAATGCCCGGGCCCGGACGGTCTCACCACCTGTTATCTTAAATCCTTCAAGGACACCTTGTTACCTCATTTTATCAAAGCATTTAATAATCTCTCCTCTAACCCAACGACCACTAGAGACCTCCTGGAAGCTCATATTACACTCATACCCAAACCTAACAAGGATACCACACTGGTTTCCAACTATAGACCCATCTCGTTGCTAAACGTTGATGTCAAACTGTACGCCAAAATCTTAGCAAATCGCTTACAGCCCCTTCTTCCCAAGTTAATTGATCTAGACCATGTGGGGTTCGTCTCTGGCAGAGAAGCCAGAGACAACACCATAAAAGCTCTCAACGTATACCACTGGATGACTTCTACCTCCACTGAAGGATTCTTTTTATCTTTGGACGCTGAGAAGGCGTTCGACAGAGTGGCCTGGGACTTTATGGAAGCTACGTTGCGTAGTGTGGGCATACCACAATCTCTGCTTAATATGATCATGGCATTATATTCATCTCCCACTGCGAAAGTCAGAGTGAACGGCCACCTGTCGAACGCCTTCTCGGTCTCCAATGGCACACGTCAGGGGTGCCCACTTTCCCCCTTATTATTCCTGCTTACATTGGAACCCTTTCTCCGTAAAATTAGAGCAAACCCGGATATCGCTGGCATCTCTATACATCGCAAAACATACAAGGTGGAAGTGTATGCCGACGATGTCCTTCTATTTCTATCCAACCCTCTGATCACCATACCTAACCTCCTTAAGGAATTCTCACTATTCAAAGACCTTTCCAACCTCATGATCAATTTTAAGAAATTGTATGCCCTTAACGTGTCTCTTCCTTTATCTCTGGTTGAACATTGCAAGTCCATCTTTCCCTTTCTTTGGGAACCCAAAGTTATAACGTATCTAGGTATTCGGCTACCCACCAACCTCACTGATCTATACTCCCTTAATTTCTTGCCCACATTATCAGCAATCCAATCTGACCTTTCCAGATGGAACTGCGGTACATTTTCATGGTTCGGCAGAATCGCTATTCTAAAAATGAACATATTACCTAGACTCCTTTACCTGCTACAAAATATACCAATTAAACTCCCACCATCCTTTCACCTTTCCTTCAAATGCATGTGCAGAACCTTCATATGGGCTACCAAATCCCCCAGAATTAATTGGAATAGATTGACTCTTCCCAAACTGAAAGGTGGTGTGGGTCTACCGGACCTACAGAGGTACCAATGGGCCTGCCACTTAACCAGGCTGGTCGACTGGCACATACATGGTTCCTGCAAAGATTGGGTCCGCTTGGAACAATCCCTCACTGACACCTCCCTACAGCACTTTCCATGGCTGCACACCTCACATGTTCCCAAATGTTTACATCTTCATCCGCTAATTGGAGCCACTCTTCTATACTCCCGCCTAGCAAACAACTCAAAAATTTTGCACGCCCCGGGACCCATGACCCCGATGTCTAACAACCCTGCCTTTCCCGCTAATCTCATTTGTACTGGTTCTACACGCACAGACTCCGATGTCTCTCCTAGAGCCCAACACTTCTTTACAAATGGTGAAATTTCATCATTCGATTCCTTAACCCAATCTCTTCTGGACTTCCACATTCCTTTTTTTACCTACTTACAGCATAGACATTTCTTCATGACTGGTAAACCCACTGTACCCTGGCATCATGACTTTACACCCTTTGAAACCCTTTGTCTCCAACAGGAACCACAAAGACACGTCATTTCCACGACATACTCCCTTCTTTTCTCTACCCACGACATTAAATCTGATACTTTGACTAGACGATGGGAATCAGACCTCCAGTTGGACCTTACACCCCAGGATTGGGAAAAGATCTATACACACATACACAAAGGATCTCTTAATGTCTCTGTACAGGAGAATCGCTACAAATTGTTTACTAATTGGTATAGAACGCCTCAGCTTCTTCATAAAATTCATCCGACAATTACCCCCGCTCTGTTGGCGTTGCAATACTCATCCAGGCTCCCTTTTACATATCTGGTGGGAATGCCCATGCATTCGCTCTTTCTGGACGGAAATACAATCCCTCATCTCCAACATTACCACCTATGACATTCCGCTCACCCCGGCTCGATTCCTCCTACACCACACCCCTTCCTCTATTGGTACTTACAAACACTCCCTCACAATCCATCTCCTGAATGCTGCTAATCAGTGCATCCCGGTCCATTGGAAGAGTCCATTACCCCCACTGTCACCGAATGGATCCGCAGGGTCGATAAAGTGGAAGAAATGGAAAGCCTCATACACCAGGCCAAAGACACC
Organism: Lithobates sylvaticus; assembly: GCA_028564925.1. Classification (NCBI taxonomy): domain Eukaryota; kingdom Metazoa; phylum Chordata; class Amphibia; order Anura; family Ranidae; genus Lithobates; species Lithobates sylvaticus. The sequence continues at coordinate 171,103,361 of CM053031.1, read as the reverse complement.
GTCACGCGCCATGAACATACCTGGGCCTGCTGGAATCACTTTAGATCGACCCCACAACCCACTCTGACTCCTCCCGCTGCTCACCCTCCTTGAAGCCATGCCGTAATTTACCCATCGTGCAACTCTCATCCACTATAGAGAACACCCTACACGTCCTGCTCCTCAGGTGCTTGTATATCCTTCCCCACTCACAGCAAGTTCCCTTCTTCGGGGTGAGTGGGATCGGATTACCCTTGCACTCACCCTTGTCTATGTATCCATACTTCTATTCACACTCATCCTCTCCGCCATTCTGATCCTTGCTATGCTTCCATGATACCGTTACCTGTCAGGGAGATCCTGTACCTCTCCCCCTATATGAATACCAGATTGACTTACATTATATTGTTCATGATGAGTTTCATACTCAGGTTATCTCTTGATGTATTCATGTGATTCTCATTCATATTATCTTACTATTCCTTGCTACTGTTGTTTAGTGCATGTTTTTATGCTGCTTTTGCTTGTACTGTACTAAAAACTTTAATAAAATCTTTAAAAAAAAAAAATTTATTTGAAATTAAAGATTACACTTACGGAACGAAGATAAAAACATCAATAAAGGGGGGCGTGGCCTGACGTCGGAGCCGGATGAACGTGTGAGCCCGGAGCTCCGTATGAGAAGGGACAACAGCGGCACAAAACGACACGCCAGAGCGGCAATCTAATGCACAAAAGAGCGGCGAAACAGCTCACAACACCCGGGGCAATGTCTGGGAAGCGTAGGTCTTACCGTAGACCCCAGAGATTGACGGACTTCTACCCTCTGCATGACCGGAGGGGAGACCAAGATGGCGCCGAGGCCTACAACACGCAGAAGGCCGCGACCAAACACAAACCATCTAAACAAGGTACCAAAGCCCCAAATAAAGGTCCAGCTAGAAATAAACCATCCTCGCCATCTACCCCTTCGACCTGTAGCCCTGTTAAAGCCAAGCCCAGACTAGATGAGGACGGATTGAGCCCGGCCGCAAGCCAGGCCTCAGACTCCGGGGAAGACACGCGGGACTTGCCGGAGTCCATTGAAACGTACCCCACGCAGAACCAACCCGTGCTAGACACGGTTCTAAAAGATATGCTCCTCTCCCTGCGCAGTACATTACAATCTGACATGGCCACCTATATGCACAGACTGAATAATGGCATGCTGGACTTAGGCAATAGAGTGGACCATATTGAAACGAAGATGGAGGAGTATGCGGGCACTATAAACGACCTAGTCGATGTCCACGATGACCGGGAGACAGAAATTGACTCACTCAAAGCCAAAATGGCGGACATGGAGGACAGGTCCAGACGCAACAACATTAAGATCAGGGGGATCCCCGAAACTGTCCCGCAAGCGGACCTGTCCCTCCATGTAGCCGCCATGTTCAAAGCATTGCTCCCAAACGCGAACGACCTAGATGTAACGATTGATCGCATACACCGACTACCCAAACCGGCATATCTCTCAGAACAAATACCCCGAGATGTTTTATTGAGTCTACACTTTTTCCATATAAAAGAACAGCAGATGATGACTATGCGGAAGCGTGAAGATGTTCCGCTACAATACCAACAAATACAGTTCTTCAGTGACCTATCACAGTACACCTTACAGAAAAGGAAGAGCCTCAACACGGTCACCAAGGTACTATGTAACCATAAGATTATTTGCAGGTGGGGTTACCCCACTAAACTCACAATCACTAAAGAAAATCGCTCTTTCACCATCACAACCGTGGAGAAAGGTATTGAATTGCTTAGAGAATAGAACATTCTTCCAGCAGAGGACTCTGACCAACTGTCTACGAGCACCCCACGCAGAGTGGATCTAGAATGGAAACAGGTGACAAGCAAGACTGCCACATCTCATGATTGACGTGATAATCAGTTCATTACCATATGTCCCTGACCAGGACAAACCCTTCACCGGGTCCGAACTAGACCCCCAACCATTTGTTACGGCCTAGTGCTGCTTTGAAGAGCTTGACCTTTCCGTTACTTAGGAAATGAGGTGCGCAACTCCCACCTTATCTACTGTTTTCTGCTTTGTTTGTCTTGTTATTTCGTTTTTTCTATTTTATTTTTTCCTGCTCAGCACACAGCAACCACTAGAATACCTGAAGCAAGAACAACAGCCCAATCTGGAAGAACAAAGAATACAGATGAATCTCAACAAACCCTGCCCATCCAACCATCCTATTGTGAGTACTAATCTAAGCACACAATCTCTGGCACCCCAGTTAAAAAGCCAAAGCACATACCCTGGACCTAAACATGGCACTTAACATAATCTCAATTAATGCCAAGGGGCTAAATCACCCCGTGAAGCGAAAGTCACTTTGGAATGAAGCGCTCCAACATCGCAGTGACATTTTATGCGCACAAGAGACTCATTTTTGTAAACAAGCACCCCCTAAGTGCTTACATAAAAATTTCCCTCACGTGTTTACTGCTAATGCGGACACCAAGACTAAAGGAATACTCATAGCAATTCGAGACACTGTAGCATTTAAACTTATTGAACAAATATCAGACCCTTCGGGCAGGTTCTTGATTTTGATATGTGAATTGAATTCTGTGACTTATACCATAACCAATGTTTATTCCCCTAACAAACGTCAAGTATATTTTTTTAACAAGGTAATGCGTAAAGTTGAGGCATGCAAGAAAGGACGAGTAATAGTGTGCGGGGATTTTAATATTACCCCAGACCCCCATATAGATTCCACTACCATTAGACATCAAAAAGCACTTCTTGAACCTATTTGCAGATGGGGCTTACACGATGCATGGAGATGTATGCACTTTTCCTTCTCCCCACCTCATGGTGTCTACACCAGAATCAATCTTTTTTTAGTGGACCAACAAACACTCATGCACACCAAATCGACTGGTGTGAACTCCATAACGTGGTCTGATCACGCGTCTATAACCCTATCTGTAATGGGCAATTCTAATCAGGGGGCAACTCCAATATGGAGACTCAACACTTTCTTGCTGCAACAACCTGCTATAAAGGCAGAAATTCAAACCCACTTGTCAAACTTTCTAGCTGACAATGAGGGTTCGGTATCTAACCCCTTCGTATTGTGGAACGCGCCCAAAGCGTTTATAAGAGGGATTATGATACAAATAGGGGCCAGGATGAAGAGGCAGAGGCAGCAAAAGTTGAATGACTTGACAAAATCGATCAGAGAGCTAGAAGGACAAAATAAACAACAGTTTTCCCAATCTAACTCCCAAAAATTAACGGCACTAAGAGCTGACCTTAGACTACATTTATTAGAACACTTTGAAAGGGCGACCAAAAGACTCAAGATGAACTACTTCACAACAAGTAACAAAGCAGGGAAACTCTTAGCACAAACTATTAAAGGATATAGATACAAACATAAAGTTCAATACATACTACACCCCACTACCAACCAAAAGCTGTATCATCCACAAAAAATTGCTGACGCTTTTAGCCTATATTATAGTAAACTGTATAACTTAAAGGACGACCCCCAGACTGCACAACCCACCCCAGAAATTATTGATGAATTCTTAAGTAAACTACCTTTACCCAAATTGACACCAGACCAAATACAATCACTGAACCTTCCATTTACAAAGGAAGAAATACATACAGTTATTGACTCCTTACCAATAAACAAATCACCTGGCCCAGACGGATTTAGTGGAGAATATTACAGGGAATTTAAGCTTACGCTGTCCCCAATGTTATTACAAGTCTTCCACTCAGCAACTGCCTCTGCCTCTTTTCCACAAGAAATGCTTGAAGCACTAATAGTTGCGTTGCCTAAGCCAGGGAGGGAACCCACCATCCCGTCCAACTTTAGGCCAATATCGCTATTGAACACAGATCTGAAGTTGTATGCAAAACTTATTGCCTGGCGACTTGTGGATATCTTACCTACAATTATACATCCAGACCAGACTGGGTTCACAAAAAATAGACACACTTCAGATGCCACACGCCGCATGATTAATATTATTCACCTTGCACAGGCGAGGCGAAGGCCTTCTCTGCTTCTCTCTTTGGATGCAGAGAAGGCCTTCGACCGAGTACACTGGACCTACTTAAACAAGGTACTGGCTTCCTTTGGATTTGTTGGTCCCATAGTGTCCTCCATAATGGCTTTGTACTCTAAACCCTCTGCTAAAGTATATATGTCAGGAATCCTATCGACTCCTTTCGATATAACGAACGGGACAAGGCAAGGTTGCCCCCTGCCCCCCCTTATTTTTAATTTATTAATGGAACCCTTAGCCACTTGTATTAGAACTCACCCCAACATCACAGGATTCACCGCAGGGTCTCAAACTCATTCCATAAGCCTATTTGCAGACGACGTAGTCGTAATCATGACTGAGGTGGGTCCTTCCCTGGCTGCAACTCATGAAACATTAAATCTCTTCAGTCGAGTGTCTTATTACAAGGTCAATGATAATAAATCATATATTCTAGGACTAGGCCTTACCAATTTGGTTATTACACAACTTAAAGCCAGATTTCCCTATATTTGGAAAACAGATGGAATCAAGTATCTAGGGGTAACCCTAACAGACAAAGTAGAACATTTAGTCAAGGCTAACTATTCCTCCTTTTTAGGAGGACTCGCCACCAAATTACAAAATATACATAAGATAGAAATGTCATGGTCAGGTCGCCTGGCGGCCTTTAAAATGATGCTACTACCACAATTCATTTATTTGTTTAGAACACTCCCTATCCCAGTGCCAGCTAGCTTCTTCTGTACGGCGCAATCCATGATAAATACATTTTTATGGCAGGGGAAGAAAGCTAGATGTGCCTTTCAGAAATTGATTAAAACCAAACTAGCTGGAGGGGTGGGACATGTCCTTCTTACAGATTATCACTCGGCGGCTATCTTAGCTCAGCTGAAATACTGGTTCCCAGGGTCACACGACACTAGATGGAAAGAGCTGGAATCCCACCAATCCCCCACCCACAAACTATATGATCTACTATTAACTAGCAGATCTATGAAACAACTCCCATCAGATCTATCCCCTACCATGGTAATCTCACTTCAAAAATGGATACAATTTCTTGACGCATCTCCATCAGGCTCAATAACTAAACCCATTCAACACCCCATCTCAGGCCTAAAATTAATACCTGATTTACATATTAACCATTGGGAATCCACGGGAATAACCACCATTGAGGATATTACAATTGGCCCCACCATGAAATCTTTCAGATCTTTACAAATTGAATATAACCTACCTAATAAAGATCATTACTGTCAGGGAATCAACAGAAGGAGAAGGGCTTTAAGACCCAGAATTTCTGGCAGGAGAAGGAGTTTAGGACCCAGTATCCCTACCAGCAGGTCACATGGGCCTATATAAGGAAGTCTGCTAGTGTCTGCAGTTGCTGGTTTGTCTTCAGCTCTCCCTGTGTTCCTGTGTCCTGTATTATCTGCTGATCTGTTCTCCTGTGTACCGACCCGGCTTGTTTTGACCTGCTCTTCCTGATCCTCTGGCTTGACCCTTGGCTTGCACCTGACTTCTTCCTGCCTGCTCCCAGCATCTGACCCCGGCCTGGCTATTTGACTCTGCTTATCCTGCTCCCTGTACTAAGACGCAGCTTATATTTGGTCATTCTGATCCTGGACTGTCTCTCTGTGAATGACCCCTGGCCCGGCACCCGGCTCCACTATTCAGTTCTTCCACTGGACTCCTGGACCTTCCAAGCACGCCTGTCTCCGGCACCCGTGCTTCTGTGGGCACCCCCCCTCCTGTTCCACCTTCAGTGGTGTGCTGCGCTCGGCCGCAAGGGGAGCCCTCCCAGCATCTCGGCCTCCTACCAAGTTACTGACAATTACGCTTACACACAAATCTCACATCTGTTCTCAGCTACCTTACTCACATCCACTGATGTCCCCTGGAGAGTGCACCTTTACTTTCATAATCCTCATACCACCATTAAGGGCATCTCCTTATTCTATGGCACCTTGCATCAAAAAGACACTTTTACAAAAACCCCCTCAATGCGCACATGGGAGATTGATTTGCAATCCTCCTGGACTCTCGAACAATGGGAACACGCAGTTGCATCAACATATAAAGACACTAGGGGAGCCAACCTATGGGAGGTATATCAAAAGATCATGCTTCGGTGGTATCTAACCCCAACGAGATTAGCTGGATTTGACCCAAACAAATCCCCTTTATGCTGGAGACAATGCAACCATAGAGGGTCACTATTGCATATCCTTTGGGCTTGCCCAAAACTAGGAAAATATTGGAATGCTATTTTTACACTTATACAAAACTTTACTGGGGTTCGAATATCGCCGAGGCCGGGTCTAGCATTACTATCCCTAGAGATTTATGATATTCCCTTTCATTGTAGAAGTGTTATATCCCACATTCTTTTAAGTGCTCGCCTAGAACTAGTTAAAAGGTGGTTAAACGCTGAAATCCCGAACGTAACAAATGTTATCAGAACTACCAACTTACACATCAACTATGAAGTTACGTTCTTAGCATCCCAAAATAAACTTCCTTCACATTATAAGGTCTGTAAACCATGGATAGAATGGCACTCACAATATGCCAAAACTGGAAAATGATTTCCTTACATATGAGTAATGTTATCTGCAGGTATATACAAGTGCAAAACTTACTAACTAAGCTGATCCTTCCCTTTTCCTTCTTTTTTCTCCTCCTTCTCTTTCCCTTTAACCTCTTATCCTTCTACTCTCAGTTCCTCTTATCCTCACCCTCCTTTTACCTACCTCCCTTGAAATACTCAAAGTGTTGGAGTATTCGTTATAGATGTTCTATAAGATTATCACAGTGTAACATAACTGGTATGTAACCATTGTTGTCCCGTCTAAGGAAGATATGAATATGGAGGGGCGGCCGGACCTCTGGGCGCAGTGTGTTCCCTTAGGGGCGCCCGGAGGCCCTGGTCAGCCATTCCCTGTGTTTACTGTAGCATAAGGAACTAAGTTAAAGAACGAGCCCATTTAAGGGACGTTCCAGAGTTATCACTTAATAGTATATAAGCGAAGCAATGCAAATATGACCTGTAAACAGTTAAATGTATATCACTCTGTTATTGTGATGTTCTTGTACAAACTTGTTGAAAAATTATTATTTTGTATGACTTATTCTCTTTCAATAAAAATTATTGATTAAAAAAAAAAAAAAAAAAAAAAAACACATCAATAAAAAGTTTTGCCGGCCGGCTTGCAGACACCCGTCTGCTCACAAGGCACACCGCAGACGTCAGCCCCCCGACGTATGTTTCATCATAAAATGACATCATCATGGGGAACTGGCGACCACTCATCGCTTTAAATAATAATACAGAGAACCGTGCCTCGCTTTGAATCCTGAGTAGCGGAACCTGGTTGCCTCGAGATAGAGCAAAAAAGGCTTGTTGAGATCAATATAAAAACTAAATAAATAAAATATGTAAAATAAGACCTTAAGAGGAGCAGGAATATTATATAAATTGCATGCATGGAACTAATCAATATATGCAGAAAACCTAGCGCTATCACCAAAAGGCAAAAAAGTGAGCAAGTATATACTGCTTCCACTGTACCTCCAGTGGTGAAAAATGAATATAGCCCCTAACGGAGACACGGGATTAGAACATTAGCTAGGTCTCTATTAATTAGAAGTATGAGAACACACCCAAAAATGACACAGGGATGATACTCAATTGTGTCTCCACTGGCAAGAGGTGGATATGCCATCCACAATACTATTATATGAACAAGGGAGATACAATATTCCCAATGATAGGAAATAAACCCCAAAAAGTTCCTAGTGACACAAATTAACAAGAATCGTAAAAAAGAGTGAGAAGAGAAAAAGAAAAGGGGAAAAAAAAAAAAGGAACCAGCAAGGTTATCCTTCTAAGGGACAGTGCTTGTCTTGAAAGGATCACTCAAAATCAAGTCAGAACTTCCAATATTATTAAATAATTATGTGAAAGGTATTGCTACTAAGGATTCACATTGAGTTCACATAATATTAAATACAAAATAAAAGTAAAAGTGAAAAATAAAACAAAAATAACTAGGAATTGTCAATACATGCATTTAGGTCCGCGTTCAACCCAAAAGGGGGAATAGCTCTTGATCCTATATATCCATGACATTTTGAGTATGGATATACTGCGAAACAATGAGCCTTCTCTCCATTGTGGGGTATACTTATCAATCCCCCCAAAAAACTAGTGTTGACAGGATTCTTATTATGGGCTTCTAAATAATGCCTTGAGACTGGGTGTTTCAGAAAAAAACTTTTTTTTTTTTTTTTGTTTGTTATGTGCTTGTTGAGCCTAACCAACAGGGGGTGCTTAGTCCTGCCCACATATTGAAGCCCACAAGGGCACTGAAGCAGGTAAGCAACCCCCTCAGTGGTGGTAATAAACTGCTTAATTTCAAATTCCCTTGAGGTTCTAGAGGATGTGAATTTATGAGTTTGGCTGTGTGTTTATCCACTTAGGGAGCACACCCTACACCTACACTGGTAGAAACCAGTCAAATTTGCTCTCAAAAAAAAAAAAAAAAAAAAAAAAAACTATTATAGGGGGGTCAAGGACATTTGTGCCACTCTGCCCCTAAGGGAGGGGGCTCCCTTGTAAATGACCTGTGGTTCATCAGATAAAGCAGTGTTCAAAATCTGATCATTGGTAAGAATATGTCAGTGTTTTTTAATACATTTTTGACACTCGTGCTGCACAGAATAAGTGGTAATGAAAGAGACAGAAGATAGGGCGCATGCACGGTAGCCTAAGCGAGCGGTAATGCCGTCTTAGAGCTCTGCTCCTGAGAGGAATTCACCGGCAGACTACGGGTCCCAGCGGTACCGTGAACGGTACAAAATGGAAGAATATAGCTACCCACAGCCTCAGGTGATATTACAATGGTCCTCCGGAGCTCCAAATCTAAATTAAAAGTATGTATGGCTAAATCAGCACCGGCCAGGCAAACAGCCAATATGGTGGCTGTGATCTCCTCACAGACCAGCGCTCAGCACTATAAGAATACAATATCCCAAATACAGAATAACTCTGCTGATTCTGATTCAGATGCTCAGGGCTCTCAGCCTGATTTACAACCTGATACGTTTCAAAAATGTGAAAAAAATTTACAAAAAGCACTAAAGAATACCTCAGACCTCATTACTGAGAAATTAACTAAAGAAATCAGAGAGTTGGGACAAAGAACTGCTAAATTGGAATTAGGAGTAGATGAAATTGATAGTCATATACACCATGATACATCTGAATTGGAAAATCTTAGAGGAAAATATTTTATTACAGTCACGTTTAGAGGACCAGGAAAATAGGGACAGACGATCAAATTTGACAATCAGAGGAATCCCAGAACTTGTACTTGACCTTCATGCCACTATGATAGTGTTATTTCAGGAATTACAGCCAGGTATTCCTGTAGATAGACTGGAGCTTGATAGAGTGCATAGAGCTTTGGCCCCCCACAAAACAAACGGTCCTCCCAGGGATATAATTGCCAAATTCCATTATTACAGATCCATGGAACAACTACTTGCAGCGGCTAGGGGCAAAGATTCCCTGAATTTCCAGGGTCATACATATCAGCTATTCGCAGATATCTCTCCACTCACTGTCGCTAAACGACGAGCACTCAAGCCCCAATTGCAGTTATTACAACAACATCAAATTACCTATCATTGGGGATTTCCTTTTTCCCTACGCTTTACACATCTTGAAACTAAGTATGTCTGTCGCTCTTCAGAGGATCTACAAGCAGCATTAATCGAAATGGGCATTGCCGATAAGACTGCATCTAACGAACAATCACGTAGACGTTCGGTCTCAAGATCTCCTCAACAAGTAACTGCAGCAACCTCCAAAAATTCCTCCTCCTCGTCTCGACAACATATCAATAAATGGGGTCGATTTGAAAACCCTACACCTTCCAATGAAGACTCTATGGACTGAAATATTTATACGATCAGTTCATTTCAATCCCCAGCTCTCTTTGCTGATTGAAACTTCCTTTTATTTGTATCATTTATACTACTTAATATCAATTCTGAATCTCTTGTTGCTTGTTTTTTTATTTTTTCACCATCCTTTTTCACATGAGATCCTATATATATATATATTTTTTTTTTTTCCTCTACATTTTACCCGGAGAGGACCTTTATCCTTTTTTTTTTTCCTTTTTTTAAGGCTCTCTTGCGATTGAACTGTTCGCTGTTAATACTATAGTTTTGTACATAGTCTCATGGTCTTCTGGTGATGTTCCTCCCCAAGGAATTTCTTGCTGCCCCTGTACCATCCTCAGACCCCTGCTACAGTTATGCGGGTTTCTGTCGATGGCCCTGGAACCTCTCGGAGTATTTTGATTATTCCCCGTAGACGTTCCCACGCCTTGTTTTATCATTTCACATTGTTGTCATTATGCTCTCATAATAGGGTTGATCTAATCCTTTATTTTATTCTTCTATTTTTCATTTTCTCTCTTCTCCCTCCAGGTGAGGGTTGCAAATCTTGCCGTAAGTTATGTGTGCTTTGTTATAATAATACCCTCAACACAGTCATGACCCCCATAAATGTTTTATCTTTAAATGTACAAGGGTTCAATATCCCACATAAACGCACTAAAGCTATACACTCTTTTTTTAGCTAAGAAAGCTCACATAATTTGTTTGCAGGAAACTCATTTTAAAGAGGATATGTGTCCTAAATTCCTTTCAGCCTTGTATCCCCAATTTTATACTGCCTCGGCCTCTGTTAATACCCCTTTTACCCTGGTATCACAATTAAAGGACCCAGAAGGCAGATACATTTTGATTACTGGTTACATCTCAGACACCCCTATTACTATTGTTTCTTATTACGCCCCGAACAAACGCCCAACAGCTTTCCTTTCCCACCTATTTCAAACTGTAGATGCACACAAATTGGGAACGATAATCCTCTGTGGGGATTCTAACGCTACGGTCTACCCTTTTCTTGACAAATCTCCATCACCTAATATTTATTCTCATAAATCGTCATTGCAGCCTCTCCTCACTAACCACAGATTTGTAGACACCTGGAGAGAGCTTAATCCTACTAGTAGACGTTTTACACATTATTCATATCCACATAAATCTTTCTCACAAATAGATCATATTTTTGTTCCATCTAGTATGTTGCCAGAAATAATCTCTTCAAAAATCTTCCCATTTTCATGGTCTGACCATTGTGCGGTTTTCACCACTATAGCTTCAACCATACCTAGATCACGAGATACTACTTGGTGTATTAATGATTCCATACTAACCCATCGATCCTATAGTAATGAGATTGAGCAGACTCTTTCCGAATACCTCTCCTCTAATGACACGGAAGAAGTTTCTTCTCTAACATTGTGGGAGGCCCATAAAACTGTTATTCCGTGCAGATTGATCCAGCAAGCTTCTACAATTAAGAGGGAACGCAAACTTTTGTTTGCAAAGCTTGAGGCTTCTTTTAATACATGCCACTTGGCCTTTCAATCTTCCCCGAATGCTACCAATAACACGAAACTAGAAAAAGCCTGCATTGATTTAGATCTTTTTTTAACCGATTCCGCTGAACAAGTATTACGCAAGCGTCAACACACTCAGTATATCAAAGCAAATAAGCCAGACACTCCCATGGCACGATGCTTAAAGACAACACTAAATTTACAGTCATCTTTTAGACTAAAAACCACCCATGATGAATACACCAGCAACCCAGTTAAAATACTTGAGGTGTTTTGCTCTAATTTGTCGAAACTATACTCCCCTGACCAAGATTTTGATGTGACCAAAGCTGATACCTTGTTTTCTAACATTAAGCTCCCTACATTGGACCAAAATCAGTTAGATATCCTTGATAGTCCTATAACAACTCCAGAAGTTCTAAACGCTATAAACATTTTAAAACTTCATAAGAGACCGGGTCCAGATGGGTTTTCCGCATTATATTACAAACAATACTCCCACATCTTAGCACCAATTCTAACCAGAGCCTTTAATTCTATTGTAAATGGTCATTCATTCAGACCTGAAACACTCACCTCCATTATAGTAATGATCCCCAAACCACATTCAGACTTGACTTCTTGGACAAATTATCGTCCTATATCTCTTCCCAACCTAGATATAAAATTATTAGCTAAGATTTTGGCAACTTGACTAAACGTTATTATAGGTCAACTAATCCACGAGACCAAACTGGTTTTATACCAAAACGCCAGGCAGGTGACAACATCAGACGTACTTTCCTACTTATGCATGCTGCTAAAGCTAAACGCATTCCGACATGCCTTCTGTCTTTGGATATTAGAAAGGCATTTGATTCTGTCACCTGGCTTATATGCAGTATATGTTAAGAAAATGGGGATTTGGGAATAATTTTCTAATAAAATCAAATGTGCTCAATATTTCCATGTCACAAATGCAACTCCAACATTTCCAATTCACCTTGTCTTTCCACTGGGTCTCCCATCAAATACCATACCTAGGTATACAACTCACAACCTCTATAAAATACTTATTTACTGCCAATTATTTACCCTTACTGAAACAAACTGCTAGTTACTTGAAACAATGGTCTTCTCTTCCACTATCCTCGCTGGGACGAATCAACGCTATAAAAATGTCAATAGTGCCGAAGTTTTTATATTTGTTTAGGGTTCTACCCATTCCATTACCTGCTTATTTTTTTTAAGACTCATACAACGTAGACTACTACCATTTATTTGGGGAAAAACTAAACCCTGAATACCAAAAGCCACGCTCTACCTCAGCAAATTTAATGGTGGACTAGGTTAGCCGAATTTTGCTTCTTATTATTATGCAGCACAAATCTCAATCCTTACTAAATATCATTCCAATGGGGAAACGCCCCTTTGGGTTCTAATTGAATCGGTTGATAGTGATCCTATTTCAGTGGCCAACATGGTATGGCTCCAATCTAAAGACAGATCACACATTTCTAACCCCATCACAAAACACTCCCTGACTGTTTGGGATACATTTAGTAAATCCTGCAATCTGCAATCCCCTCATAATCCTCTTCTATCGTTTCTCAGAAACCCAGCTTTTTACCCGGCTTGGAAATTTCCAAAATCATTTTCTGCTTGGTCTGCTTCTAATTTAACTAGATTTCACCAATTAAGTAATAATTCCACTATTACTACATTCCCAATGCTTTGTGATAAATACGGGCTCCCAAGATCTGAAATTTTTTGATACCTACAAATCAAAAACTTCTACACCCCTTTACTTAATACTGGTTTGATACTCAATCAAATGTCACAATTTGAGTGTATTTGTAAGAGTGACCCACATGTAAGAGGGGTAATATCTATGTTATACAAACAATTGAATGTACTTCCTAACGATATATTACCTTCTTATGCAGATAAATGGGCTACTGAAATGAATTGCGTAATAGACACTAATGACTGGTCCAAAATATGGTTAGCTACTAAAAATTATTCTCCAAATTGTTTTGCCTTGAAAACCAACTATAAAAAGTTCTAGCAAGATGGTACCTGGTACCAGCTAGAATTGCAAAATGTATCCCGACATATCCAATTAATTGTTTTAGAGGTTGTTCATCCCCAGGTACCCATTTCCATATTTGGTGGCAATGCCCGGTAGCCCAAGAATTCTGGAAAAACTGAAAATTCCTATCAAAATACTTACCGTAATTTTCCTTTCCTGATGGACTCCATGGCAGCAACGTGTGGGTTTAGCCCCACCTCCATTACCCTATAGGACACTACTCCCATAAATCTTTGCTCCCTGCCCACGGCCGTGTTCGATAACTAGTACTACTCCAGCCATTTGGGAGGGAACTCCTGCTGCCATGGAGTCCATCAGGAAATTACGGTAAGTATTTTGATAGGAATTTTCCATTTTCCTGACAGACTCCATGGCAGCAACGTGTGGGAAATAACTCGCCCAATAAACACACTTGGGTGGGCAAAATGCTGAACAGAAAAGATTTATTTAACGCTGTCAACCGACAGGACTTTTAAACCAAATTTAACAGAAGTTAAGGATGCAGGTTCAACACAGTAATGGGTCATAAACGTATGTATTGAAGACCAAGACGCTGCCCTGCAGATTACTTCCGGTGCCACGTGACGCGAGGCTGCCCATGATGTGGAAAGACTCCTGGTGGAATGTGCCGTCACTGCCTCAGGAGGAGCCAAGCCCTTCTCTCTGTAAGCCCACTGGATGGCTTGGACCACCCACGCAGCAATGGATCTAACAGAAGCTTTAGAGCCCTTATTCTTTCCATGAAACAGAACGAAGAGGGAGTCAGTTTGACGAAATGAAGCTGTAACATCCAGATATTCTTTTAGTGTAGCACCCATGTCAAGAGGATGTGGATCCGAACCTCCCTCAGACATGAAGGTGATTTCCTGGTTTTCATGGAAAACAGTGGTAACTTTGGGATTTGATCCCAGCATTGGAATGAGGACCACTCTATCCGGGAAGAAGGTGAGAAAAGGTTCCTTGGAGCCTAGCGACTGAATCTCTGAAATTCTCTTCGTCGACGTTATGGCCACCAGAAAAGAAGTTTTAAGTGTTAGTTCCTTAACTGAAAGTGATCTGTTGAGTTGAGTAAAGAAATCCAACACCAGAGGGAGGTCCCATTTTGGAAACCTGGGTTACCTCTGCGGCCTAAGCCTGACTGCACCTTTGAAAAACTGTTGAACCAAAGGATGATTGGCCCACGTGACTCCAGAAAAAGCTGAGATAGCAGAAACTTGGACACGCAGGGAACTAACAGAAAGTGAGATACCCAATCCTGTTTGAAGGAAGCGCAACACATCCTGAACTGCCAATGTATTGCAGGAACTAGACCTGGAAGCCATGTGACTGGTAAACTTTGCCCAGATCCTTTCGTACACCCGATTGGTACTACCTCTTCTTGCACTAAGGAGAGTGGGAATAACCTCTAATGGACAGCCTGACGCTTCCAGCCTTCCCCTCTCAAAGACCAGGCCCTTAGGTGCAGGTGATCCAGACAGGGATGTAACCTCGAACCCTGGGACAAGAGGTCTGGTCTGGATGGTAACGGAACCGGATCCTTGACACTGAGGAGTGTCAGAAGCGGAAACCAAGGCCTGTTGGGCCAGTAGGGAATTACTGCAATTACCTCTGCCGTTTCCGACCTGAGTCTCTTCAGGAACTGTAGGATGATCGGGATTGGAGGTAAGGCATACGCCTTGAGGAACCACCATTTCTCCGTCAGGGCATCTACTCCGTAGGCTTGCGGATCTCTGTACCTTCAATAGTACTTTGCTATTTTCTTGTTGCATGGGGAGGCAAACAGGTCGACCTCTGGGGAGATCCCCAGTGTTAGAATCCAATCGAATACCTCCTCGTGGAGAGACCATTCGTTGTTGTCTAGAGATATTCGGGAGAGGAAGTCTGCCTGGACGTTCTGAATTCCTGGAACATAAGTCGCTGTCAGATCCTTCAAGTTCTTCTGAGCCCAAGACATGATCGGTTCCACTTCTTGGAGAAGGAAAAGACTTTGGGTGCCCCCTTGCCTTCTGATGTATGCCACTGCTGTGGTATTGTCCAGTCTGAGTTGGACCGAGGCCCCTGGGATCAGGTGACGAAAAGCCAGAAGGGCCTGGAAGGCAGCCCTCAATTCCAGGACGTTTGACACTGTCCTTCTGGAGGGAGGATCCCCAAGCGCCCTGGGCTTTGTTGCCTGTCCATTGCTGAAGGAAGCCCCTCTGAAAAGGCCTCATCCTCCACTGCGCCCACCTCGCCATCGGGATTGTTGTGACCATGGTGCCTATAATTCTCAGGCACTGGAGAGCATGAAGGTAGGAAGCCATAAGAGCTGGACGGATTCTGTCCCTTACCACCGAGATCTTCCCCTGGTTCTCAGAAGAGCTACCACTGCCAACAGAGTTTTTGAAAACACACACTGAGAAGTTGATAGCCCGAAGGGAAGGCACGTGAATTGAAAATGGAGCTTGCCTACTGAAAAGCGAAGGAATTATTGATAGTTTTTGGCAATGGGAATGTGAAAATAGGCGTCTGAGATCTATGGAGATCATCCAATCTCCTGGTTGGACGGAATGTTGTATTGTGGACAGCGTTTCCATTTTGAACCTTTCCTTTTTTATGAAGGTGTTTAGATGGGTCAGATCTATGACCGGCCTCCAGGCCCCGCTTTTTTTCTGGACCAAAAAGAGGGGAGAGTAGATCCCCCTGCCTCGCTGGTCGGCCGGAACATGGATAACAGCGCCTTGAACCAATAAAGATTTTATGTAAGTCAGAAGGCTTTGTCTTTTTTCTTCTGTAGTCAGAAGGGAAGTAGGGACCCACCTGAGCCTGGGGGCTTCCCTGAAGGTCCAAGCATGACCCAAGGAGACCGTATTGATGGTCCAAAAGTCTTAGATCAAAGCCGCCCAGACATGACAAAAGTGGAAAAGCCGAGCCCCCACCTGACCTGTCTGAGCGGGCCCAACCTCAAAAAGGATTTGGTCGGCTCCCTCTCTCCTTTGGAATCACTTTTCGCTGTCTTCTTAAAAGACGATTGTCTTGACTTCCAGGATCTGGAAAATTCCCGGCCAGGTCTGTAACTGCGAGCTTCCCTAGCTCTTTCCTGGTACTTCCTTTTTGGGAAAGATCTTCTTTGACCTTGGGGTCGACGATCTTGGGGAAGGAACCCCGACCTCCCACCAGTGGCCCGGGTAATCGCCTCGTCCAACTTGTTCCCGAACAGGGAGGACCCTTCAAAGGGGATACGACACCAGACTTGTTTTGAGGCTGGGTCGGCTAACCAGGGGCGGAGCCACAGCGCCTGTTTGGCAGTGACAGACGGAAGCATTACCCGAGCCGTCAGGCGTATGATGTCAATAGAGGCTTCCCCAAGAAAAGCTGACGCAAGCCTCAATTCTTGAATAGGCGAGCATCTAGCCGTATCATCTGAGATGCCTCTCAGTGTCATCTACACTGTCAGTCCACACTTCCATCGCTTTAGACAAAGCGACTAGGGCAAGAGCTGGCTTACAGGCCATGCCTGCTGTTAGGTACACCCTCTTCAGGTCTGCATCAATCCGACGGTCTAACACGTCTTTAAAGGACACTGTGTCCTCTAAAGGGAGAGTCACATGCTTCACCAACCTCATGACTGCTGCATCTGTCAAGGGAGCAGACTCCAAGTGCTTCACTTCTTCCTCCTTGAAGGGATAGAGTTTTGCGATTTTGGAAAGCATGGAATTTTTCTTCTCCACCTTGCCCCACTCGTCCGTGACGATTTTGCCAAGCTCTGCAATAAAAGGAAAATTAACACGCTCTTTCTTTAATTGTTTAAAGAATTTTCTTTGTTTGGGAGCAGCTTCTACTGGGTCTTCCCAATTAAGTGTTTCTCTGATAGCCTTAACCAAGGGTGGGAGCAGAGAAAAATCAAAGCCCACAGGAGGGCTATCTTCCTCTGAGTCACTGTCAGATATGGCAACTGAAGGGTGGCTCTGAACCGAGGACTCCCAGGTATCTTGCAACTGGGTCTCCCTTACTGGAGAACGAGCCTGCTCCGCTGGAGGTGTATGGGAATGATCATCCATGTTCCTGAGCGACTCCTTCACAACCCTTTCCACCAGGGATTTAAGATGTTGATCTGTATCTCCTCTTTCTTTGGAAGCTTTGGAAAAACAAAGGTCGCATAAGGATCTTCCTGGGGGAGCTTGACTTCTGCATCCCCAGCAGGAATTGGTAGAGCGACTGGAGTGAGAGCGCTCTTCACTACGGTGTCCTGATTTAGAGGAGGAACCACCATGTTTGGCTTTGGAAGAGGATTGCCGGTTTTGCGACTTGGAGGAGTCACTTCCTCTATGAGAGCTGCGATGTGTATCTGATCTAGAAGGGCTGAGGAAAAAACAAAAGACAAAGACCACACACAAAAACAAAACATCAGGCAATAGATAAGCAATCAGGCACACACCCTTCCCTAATTACCAGACCATCAGGAAAAGACATATTCCCAATACCTTTTTTGAGAGGGCTGGCCACAGACAGGCAGTGGTGAATCCATGGCCTCAGCGATGTCCATCTGAACTGAGAATGACAAGAGATCAATGCAAGGGACAGGAAGATTCCTCTGACCTGTCCCAGAAAAGCCACTTACCAGTAGCTGCAACACAGGAGCCTGGGGAAGTCACTGGGATAACCTGCAATCATTCCCAAAGCTTGCAGGCCATTTCCCCAGTTTAAATAGCGCGCCCCTGTGACGTCACTGCCGTCCCAATGTGCATGCGCGAATAGCGTCAAATTGCCGCTATTGTGCATGTGCAACCCAGCTTCGCTCTCGTACCGCGCTCGCTCATGCGCAGAACGCCCGAAAAACGAAAGTGGAAGTGATACGGCGGCTGGAACGCAGGAGGAACCAGCCGCCATGCCTGAGAAAAACAAACACACATGCCTCAAACAAACAACAACAACAAATGGAACCACACAGGAGATAATAACAAAAACTGCCGCCATGAAAAGAAATATTGATACTCTCACCACTCCACCACGATCGACCAGGCCGAAGGCAAGACCGGACTTCTCCAGGGCAAAAACGGGTCACCTGCTAGTAGCTGGCTGTCTGACCAATGCGCAGCCTGCCTGTCAGTGGCTAGGATAAGGGCTTCTTCCTTGCGCCTCTTCCACTGCCCACTCCATACCCTGCTAATAGCTAGGGCTTAGCGGAGCCATGCGACTTTCCCATCCAGAGTCGCAGATCGGCCAATCAGGATCGTGGGGAAACTATCTTCAGGTAGAAAGACCACCAACTAGGTCCTTCGGAGGAGGACAAAAAAAAGAACACGGCCGTGGGCAGGGAGCAAAGATTTATGGGAGTAGTGTCCTATAGGGTAATGGAGGCGGGGCTAAACCCACACGTTGCTGCCATGGAGTCTGTCAGGAAAGTATTTTTGCAATGGCCTCTAAAGCCTTAGAAAGCTTTAAATCTCCAGACCAAGCCCTGGCACTTCTTAATTTAAAACCTGCTACCTTAACTCATGGTCAATTCCAATTATCTATCCAACTTAGTACAGCAGCTAAGCAAACTATTGCAAAATCCTGGAAGACTCAAACCTTGATAGTAGCGGAAGCCAAACATAGAATGAACAGAGCTCTTATATATGCTAAAATGACTGCCATAGAGAGTAATAATATTAATAAATTTACAGAGATATGGCAATCATGGGTTAAGCATTACTTTCCCACGGACTTTGACCAGTCATTACTGTTACCTTACTAATATATACCTGACTGTATAGGGCGCGTGCACAGAGGTGTCCGTGCTCGCCGGGTTCACGAGACCCGGCGCAACACGGATCGCGGTGAAGGGCCAATGACAGCGGCCCTTCACCACGTGATCGCCCCCTCCAATGAGGGAGTGATCATAATGTCAACAAACTGGGGTCATGCAAAGGTCTCGGCTCTCTTCTCTCCTCACACCGATACAGCGTGAGAGGAGAGGAGAGACAGCGCATAATCAGTGAGTTATCTATAAAGCAGTGCCAAGCAGTGCCATACAGTGCCCCTACACTAACCACCAGTGCCACTACAGTACCCATCTGTGCCACTGCACTAACCATCAGTGCCACTACAGTACCCATCTGTGCCACCAGTGCCACTAAAGTAGCCATCAGTGCCACTAAAGTGCTCATATGTGCCATCAGTGCCACTATAGTGCTCATCAGTGCCAGATCAGTGCCACTATAGTGCTCATCAGTGCCACCTCTGCCACTTCAGTGCCTGTCTGTGCCACATCAGTGCCCAGTGCCACTACAGTGTTCATTGGTGCCACCAGTGCCACATCGGTGCAAGTGCCCATCAGTGCCACTTGTGCCACTACAGTGCCCATCAGTGCCACCTGTGCCATGTCAGTGCCATGCCAGTGCTCCATCTGTGCCACGTCAGTGCTCCATCTGTTCCACGTCAGTGCTCCATCCGTGCCACATCAGTGCTTCATCTGTGCCACATCAGTGCTCCATCTGTGCCACGTCAGTGCCACTACAGCACCCAGTGTCACATTAGTGCCAATACAGTGCTCATTTGTGCCATCAGTACAACATCAGCGTCACAGTGCTCATCTGCACCACTAGAACACTCAACAGTGCCACAGCAGCACTCATCTGTGCCACGACAGTACCCAATAGTGCACATCAGTGCTCATCAGTGCCACCATATCAGTGGATCCTCATCAGCGCCCACCAGTGCTACCTTATCAGTGCAGCCTCATCAGCACCCAGCAGTGCAGCCTCATCAGCACCCAGCAGTGCAGCCTCATCAGCACCCAGCAGTGCAGCCTCATCAGCACCCAGCAGTGCAGCCTCATCAGCACCCAGCAGTGCAGCCTCATCAGCACCCAGCAGTGCAGCCTCATTAGACCAGCCTCATCAGCACCCATATCTTTTCAAGTGTCCCTACCACAGCTAGTTTGTCACCACAGCCCAAGGTCACCAGTATGGCGAGAAAAATGTTTCCGGCTGATGAGGCCTACCAACAGCTAAGCTTGACCGACGAGAGCAGCAGGGAGCTCTCCGAGGCTGCATCTGATTCTGGTTCAGAATATGAACCTGTTGTAAGCAGTGGGTCTGGTATAGAATCAGAGGAAGAGCAAAGTCCACCTGTGAAACGAAGGCATTCTGGCATGGAGCAGCAGGCTACCACAAGTAGTGCTGTGGCATCAACCAGCAGCTCAGTGCCATCCACCAGAAATACAGTGGCATCAACTAGTAGCTCAGTGCCATCCACCAGAAGAAATGAAGTACCACTGCAGCAAAGGCCAAGAACTAGCAGGGTGTCAACTCTGCCCCAAAGCGTTAGGACCCATGCCGGCCTTCCCTATGCCCTTGAAAACCCTCTGTGGCTTCCCGCTAATTCAGCAGCAGCAAACATCCCCCCTTTCACCGCCCAGCCAGGTGTTCAGGTGAACACAGCAAATTTTGCCCCTATTGATTTTTTTAATTTAATTTTTACCCAAGACCCATTATCCTCCATCGTGGCCCAGTGCAACCTCTATGCACAACAGTTCATAACAAGCAACCCTGGTTCAAGTTATGCCCGTCCCTATGAGTGGAGATCATTGACAGTAGAGGAATTTAAATTATTTTTTAGGCCTAACATTTAACATGGGTCTCACAAAAAAAAATGAACTATACTCTTATTGTTCCACCAACCCGATCCACCACATGCCACTCTTTTCATCCACCATGTCAAGGTCAAGATACCTCATGATAATGCGTTTCCTCCATTATAATGACAACACCCAGTGCCCTCCCCGAAATGACCCATCACATGACAAATTATTCAAAATTCGGCCACTTCTATTTTTTTTCTCAGAGAAATCCCCCCCAACTATTTATCCCTGACCAAAATATCTCTGTGGATGAGTCATTGGTCCACTTCACAGGCAGGCTTGGCTTCAAGCAGTTTATCCCCAGCAAAAGGGCCCGATATGGGGTTAAGCTCTACAAGCTATGCGACAGAGAAACAGGGTATATCTATGCCTTCCGGGTGTACGAAGGGAAGGACACCCAACTGCATCCCCCAGAATGTCCAGAATATATCGGAGGCAGCGGAAAGGTTGTTTGGGACCTTGTATATCCACTCCTGGGAAAGGGTTACCACCTTTATGTGGATAACTATTAAACAAGCTTGCCCCTCTTCCGCAATCTTTACCGCAAGGACACTCCAGCGTGTGGTACAGTGCGAGCCAATAGGAAGAGCTTCCCGCAAAGGCTCGTTACGGAAAGACTAAGACAAGGGGAGACGGCGTCTTTGCTCAATGAAGAGAAATTGGCTCTCAGGTGGAGGGACCGAAGAAATGTCCACATGCTTACAACCATCCACAACGACACCTACGTGGAAATCCCCAGACGAAACGGCCCAATCCAGAAACCAAAATGTATTCACGACTATAATTTGTTCATGGGGGGAGTTGATTTCAATGATCAGATGATTTCAATGATCAGATGATCGAACCCTATCTTCCCACAAGAAAAAGCCGCTTTTGGTATAAAAAAGTCTTCATATATCTTTTCAGATAGAACGCCACTTTCCTGAGAAACTCCCTTACCATGAAAATGGCCGGAGACGCCAGAAGAGATGCCGGGTGTGCTCCAAAGGAGGAGCTAGAAAAGACACTGTTTTATTGTCCTGATTGTCCTTCCCAACCAGGCCTTTGTATCGAGGGATGTTTCCGCCGTTACCATACTTCTCTACATTATTAGAGAAGTATGGTAAGCGTAATTGTAATTTACCACCACACCCCTTTATGCCACTGTACATACCGCTGCCTTCTCCGGAACTGACCCTGGCCTGCTAAACGACCACGCTTCTGCCTAATGCTAAACTGTACCTACCTCTGCCTGCTCTGGAACGGATCCTGGCCTGCTAAACGACCACACTTCTGCCTAATGCTAAACTGTACCTACCTCTGCCTTCTCCGGAACTGACCCTGGCCTGCTAAACGACCACGCTTCTGCCTAACTCTAAACTGTACCTACCTCTGCCTGCTCTGGAACTGACCCTGGACTGTTTGACCACATGTTTTGCCTGCCTCTTGGACTGATCTTTTACCCTGCTATGCTAGTGGGAACACAGGGGTCTCACATATGTGAGGGGCTCCAGAATTGTTTTTTCTGGATGGAGAAAAATTATTTTTTAGTTTTTTCATTCTGGATTAGGGTCTGGAGGCTCGGAGGCTTCAAAGAGATTTGGGTGGGAGAAGCCTCTACCCCTGTCCCCATTCTTTCCTGGCCTGCTACTTGGACTATGTTCCTGCTTACTACCAGGACCAATATTTTGGCACTGCAGGCAATGTCTCTACTTGCACTGACCCTGGGCTGTAAATGGACAGTATTCCTGCCTGTACTGACTATGGACAATATTCCTGCCTGCTGCCTGGACATTTCCATTCACTGTTGCTGACCACGTCCCTGCCTGCTGCCTGGATCAGGGCTCTTCTCCTGTGGACAACTGCACTACTAAAACCACAGGTAATCTTTTGTTTACCCTTTGCTCAGCAGAATGTATTTTAGGGTGTAATTCTTGGTATGTTCATGCTATGTGTTTAGAAATATGAAGGGCCTTCAAAAATGTGATAGATTGTATGGAAATTAGATGTGTAATTTATGCTCCTAGAACGCCCGAATGTGCTACTTCAATGTTGGGCTTCTGTATGTGGCCAGGGTGTGTAAAAGTCTCACACATTTGGTATTGCCATACTCAGGAGGAGTCATTTTTGCTATGTACATGCTATGTGTTGGAAATATCTTAGAAATTGACAACTTTGTGTAAAAAAAAAAAAAAATGTGTTTTCATTGTTTCCCCACATTTTCCAAAAACTTTTGGAAAAAAATTAACCATTCAAAAGACTCATTATGCCTCATAGATTATATGTTGGGGTGTTAGCTTTCCAAAATTGTGTCACTTTGTGGGCATTTCCATTGTCCTGGTGCTCCAGGGCCTTCAAAAGTGTTATAGGTGGTTGAGAGATTAGAAATGTAATTTATGCTCCCAGAACGCCTGAATGTGCTACTTCAATTTTAGGCCTCTCACACATGTGATATCGCCATACTCAGGAGGAGTAGCAGAATCTATTTTGGGGTGTCATTTGTGGAATGTACATGCCATGTGAGAGAAATAACCTGTTATAATGACAATTTGGTGTGAAAAAAAAATTCAAATAAAAAAAAATCTTAAATTTGCAAAGAATTGTGGGGAAAAATGACAACTTCAAAAAACTCACCATGCCTCTTACTAAAAACCTTGGAATGTCTACTTTCTAAAAAAGGGTCATTTTGTGGGTATTTGTACTTTCCTGGCTTGTTTGGGTCTCAAGAAATGAGATAGGCCTCAGTACATCAGGTGTGATCAGATGTGATACATTTTCAGTGATTGGCACAATAGCTTGTAGACTCTATAACTTTGCCACAGACTAAATAGTATCCACTAATTTGGTTTATTTTTACCAAAGATATGTAGCAGTATAAATTTTGGCCCAAATTTATGAAGAAAAATTACTTATTTGCCAAATTTTATAATAGCAATGAAGAAAAATTCATTTTTTTACAAAATTTTCAGTCTTTTTTCATTTATAGCAAAAAACCCAGAGGTGATCAAATACCACCAAAAGAAAGCTCTATTTGTGTGAAAAAAGGGACGAAAATTTCATATGGGTACAGTGTTGCATGACTGAGTAATTGTCATTCAAAGTGTGAGAGCACCGAAAGCTGAAAATTGGTCTGGTTATGAAGGGGGTTTAAGTGCCCAGTTGTCAAGTGGTTAAATTATAGTTGTGTTTTATGCAATATTACTCATATTGATAATATGGCTACATTCCTTTTTATTCTACTTTCTTCTTTACCTTTCTTAGACAATAATTCACACTTATGGGATACCTCATTATTCTTGTCTTAATCACTATCCCTCATAATTACTAGGTTATATTGTTTATGAGACATGCTTATATTTTTTGACTATGCATTATAATGTGAACTACAACATATTTATGCATATATCTATATTCATTCGACATTGATTGTATCCCATGTATGACTTGAATACTTGTTACGGTTTTCCTTTCTATTTTTAAAAAACTCAATAAAAATATTGAACGAGAAAGAGACAGAAGATGTCCTATCACCTATAGATGGTCTTTCCCTAAGTAAGTCACTCCTATCAATTAGTGCCACTTCATCCAAGGTGCTTTTTAAAGAGGCATTTGAGTAGCCCTTTTCTATAAACTGTCTGGTCAGGATCTCTACCTGTGTCAACAATTCTCTTTTATCAGAGCAATTCAACTTTAGGCGTATATACTGGCTTTTCGGGGCTGACCTGAGCCACACTTCATGGTAGCAACTGTCGACAGAGATGTAGGAATTTATATTGGTGCTCTTGAAGAATGTTGAAGTTGTAAACTGATCACCATTCTCCCCAATTTTAAGATCCAGGGAATTAATTTGTTTGACTGGCCTCAAAATTGAGAAAGATACCTCTGGTATTAATATTTTACATAGTTACATAGTTACATAGTTAGCTAGACCAAAAAATGACAAGTCCATCCAGTTCAACCATAAACAAAAAATAAATAAAAAAATAAAAATAAAAATAAAATATATCGTACAATCCAATAAACCCCATTCTATACCCACAGTTAATCCACAGGAAGGCAAAGAAAAAAAAAAAAAAAAACCCAAAAGAGCATGCTCCAATCTGCTACAGCAGGGGAAAAAAAGTCCTTCCTGATCCCCCTAGAGGCAATCAGATTTCCCCTGGATCAACTTTACCTATAAATGTTAGTACCCAGTTATAGTATGTACATTTAGGAAAGTATCCAGGTCTTTCTTAAAGCAATCTACTGAGTTAGCCAGAACCACCTCTGGAGGGAGTCCATTTAATTCTTCAATAAAGAGGTTCAAGTGGCCTTGGCTACCATCCCATAGGAGGATGTTGTCTATATACTTAAGGTATGTTTGAAATATACAAAGAGGGGGAGGGAGACCTAAGTGGTTTATTTATAAAGAATACAATGAAACATTGATTTACTGAGTGCAGTCAATGGCACCATATAGAACATTAGTATGATGGAACCTCCTTACACCCAACGTGTTTCGGGATAACATCTATTCCTTATTCAGCGGTGCAAAGAAAAAGAGTTCATCTAGAGCATAAAATGTATAATCAGTAACTTTAAATGCAACATTTATCTAAATAGAACATATAATTCCATATTACATGTCAGCAAATTTACTTACATAGTAATGATAGGTGAGATACTTTTCAATGTTTCGATCATTAAAATTAAAATTGCAGGCAAGACAGCATGTGGTCGATGTGTCAGTGGAGCTGCTATCTCCAGGCAGAGAGGGCATCAGAAAAAATCTAATGACATGAATTGAATGCTGGTATCATTGGAGGGGTTAAAACTACTTCCCACACCTCAAGGCCAAAAGCCGGTCATATGAACATACTGGAGCTGGAGTATTATTTCACTCATTGAGGTAAAGGATCACTATTTTCTCCTCTCTAAATACTCAGTCTCTCCAGTGAGTTTCGCTATGACCCAATCAACAGTACCTTTACCTATATATGAAATTTTGGGCCAGAAATACTTGACTGGGCTTATTATATTATGTTTATTATTATTATTATTATTATTATTATTATTATTATTATTATTATTATCTGGCATATCCCATGACTCATATTAACCTGTAGACATATGCCATACTAATCTGACACTTTTGAATATTTGCATAATCTGTTTTTCTTTTACAAGTTAAGCAGGTTTGTGCTAAACTATACATACCCACATTTGATGTATAAATGTATATTATGCTCATTCCTGGCCCCATTATATGATATGCCTATATGTGATATATTCACACCCATTTTAATAATTTTTTGATACTTTGTATTAAACATACACATATATGATCATATGTATTTGCTTTATAGTTACGGTATACGGTATACAGACAATAGAGGGTCGAATTCCACTCCTAAGCGTTCCAGTCAGAGTTATCACCACTACTCTGATCAGGGGAGGGGAAGGCTTCCCTCTAACGTCAAAACTACTAACCAAAAGGGGAGGAACCAACGAGGGCCCAACCCTAGAGAACCGTATTATGCTTACCCTATAGAAGGATCGTTTAGACCAAACGATAGGTCGGGTTATGAACAGAGAGGGTATTCATATGGGACACCACCCCACCATAGGGACAACCGATATGTTGCTTTACGCAACGAGGAGCCCTATGGTGGACAATATGAACAATACTCACAGTCTGATGGCTTTGGGAGATCTCCCTATTATCAACCGTATTCCGGATCCTCTCAGGCATCGGGTTTTCACATGCCTATTCCCAACCCCCCAAGGAGCCCAAAACCAAAAGAGGCACTAGAGGGGGGAGGCACATACAAAGGAAAAAGAAAAAGGACACAGTAGGTATAGGCATATACAATCTTAGCCAAACACAACTCACCATAGAAGAAAAATACGTTTTAGATAAAGGTTTGAAATTTGTTCCCCCCAGGAAACTGAACAAGTTTTCAACCTTTATCGACGTACAAAAATACGTTCGTAAATTAAACATTCAACGTCACTTTTTGTCCTTACCTAGCAGTGATACGAGAGTTAAAAACCAGAGTGATATCACACACTCTGGTCTCTCTAACCCATCTCTTTTTAATCCTCCCAGCATTTCTTCACATGCTACTAATGTTTTTAAAAATCTTGTTTTAGATGATTTAGACAAACTACCCAATAAAAGGTATTACCAAGATCCCACCGTCCAAAAGGGGATTAAATCCCTTCGTGATAATAAGAATCTCATTGTCCGCCCTGCGGACAAAGGAGGTGGTATTGTTGTCCTTGACAAAACTGATTACATCAAGGAGATGACCAGACTGTTGAGCGATCGTGTCACTTATAGAATCCTTCCAAAGGATCCCACCAAGGATCTTAAGAGGGACCTGACAAGATTGATCGATGAGGGTTTCTCTCTGTCTATTCTCAACAAAAAAGAAAGGGACCACTTGGTCCCTTTGTCCCCTAGGATACCGACTATCTATTATCTGCCAAAGGTTCACAAGAGTACCACCAATCCTCCTGGTCGACCAATAGTCAGTGGCATTGACTCGGTGACCTCGAGGATTGGTCGGTACATTGATTTCTACCTACAGCCTTTGGTTAAATTGGTCCCTTCTTACTTGAAGGACACCAGTGACACTATCAGGGTCTTGGAGAATGTCGAATACCATCCAGACATGCTTTTGGTCACAGCAGATGTATCTGCATTATATACATCAATACCACATTCCTTGGGTTTGGAGGCAGTTGAGCTTGCTCTGTCCAAAAGTGCCTCACTGCCCATTGTTCACCGCAACTTTGTCATGGAGCTATTAAAGTTCGCAACCGGGAATAACTATTTCTGGTTCCAGGGTCTTTTTTACCTACAAACCCAGGGTGTGGCCATGGGGGCTAAGTATGCCCCCAGCTTGGCCAATTTGTTCATGGCCCAGTGGGAGGAGGATGTCGTCTATGCTTTAGAGAGATCAGAATTGGCCCTATGGGCCAGATACATAGACGACATCCTCCTCCTATGGAAAGGAGACAGAAACTCCCTGGATGCCTTCATGTCCATTTTGAACGATAATGATCGTGGGATCGTTTTGGAATACAAGGCCTCTACTACTGCCATCCAGTTTTTGGACCTTGAAATCATGGCTGTCAATGACCATCTGGAGTTTAAGACCTACTTCAAGGCGACTGACAGGAATGGGTATATCCCAATAGATAGCTGCCACTACGATCAGTGGTTAAAGTCAGTCCCTAGAAGCCAGTTCCTCCGCCTTCGGCGTAACTGCACTAACACCCATGATTTCATGTCACAGTCCCAGATATTGAAGGATAGGTTTGTGGAGAAGGGCTACAAACTTGAAGAATTGGATTCTGAAATTCAGAAGGTCGTAGAGATTGAGAGGTCGTCCCTTTTGATCGATCGACCTAAGGGTAATGTTGATGATAGATTTAGGTGGTCTTTTTTTACATCTTACTCAACCCAACACAGAGAAATTAAAAAGATCATGAGTAGGCACTGGAACGTCCTACGTAGTGACAAGATTCTAGGACCCGCCCTGCCAGACAAAGCTATGGTCACCTTTAGGGGTGCCCGTTCTATTCAGGGCGAAATAGCTCCCAATGTTTTGGATCCCCCCAGTGCCTTTTCTTTCTTTAAAGACTGCAAGGGGTATTTCCCTTGCAGGAAGTGTAGGGTGTGCAGTTACAATGTCTGTGGCAGAAGAAAATCCACAGAGTTTGTGTCTGCAGTCACAGAAATGAGCTATAAGATGAAGCACTTCACAACTTGTGCTTCCAAATACATTGTATATCTTTTGACGTGTCCCTGCAAAAAGCAATACGTAGGGAGAACCATTAGGACCTTCTCAATAAGGGTGAACGAACATATCTCAAAAATAATAAAGGGATGTGTCAAACATACCGTTCCCCGGCACTATAGGGAGCATCATAATAGAGACCCTACTGGAACCACCTTTCAAATTATTGATAAATTTGTCCCCCATTGGCGAGGTGAATCCTGTCTCAGGGGGGTGTCCCGCCTTGAGACATACTGGATACATGAACTTAAATGTTACTCGCCGCATGGTATCAATGTAGAGTGGGACATTAATAGTTTTATCAATAGAGCTTAATGTCATCAACCTAACATACCCCTTTATTAATGTCCCCTTTTTTCGCTTCAGATTTTATCTCATATCCTATTTTGGTGGACCGCTTTTTGGTCCTACGTATTGATACTTTAATAGGTATCCCCTAGATATGGATATTCTAGTACATTTGTCCATATCCTTTGTTTAATACCAATTAGATGGTGTTGGTTTAGTATCACTGCTATTTTACGCTTATTTCTTTGTTGATTGTATTGTTGCACTAATTGTGCGTATTTTGCATTTCCCTTCATTCTATGGACATGCAGTCGGGTGTGTAGATGTCCATTCCCCAATTATTATGGGATAGATGGATATCCATATACACCGACCCACATTCATGCATACATGTTTGCGTTCATTTATTTGGAACATATTGCCCTTCACGTATCAAATGGCTTGATGTATTTTTTCCAGCATTTTTTGCTGGATGACGCCCATTTCCACTTATAAGTACATCTATGCCAAAATCATCATCCTTTATTGGTTCGTTGACATGGGGACCTGCTGGGGGATAGGAGGAGTGCAGACCACATGACCCGCCTGCCATGACGTCCTATTGGCCATTGTTACAGCACCTAGCCGGTGGTGCGAATGCGCTCCAGCCCGCTGAGGTGTGCGGGGTGCGAGGCTTGGAGCGCATGGAAGCGGAAGTGATGTCACGTTCCGGGCGGAAGTGACATTCCGCTCCGGTTGGGGATGACGTTCCGCCATACACCAATTGGCATAGGTGGTGTCTTTACACTCTGGCTACTACGGAGCGACGGAGATGGTTAATGCGCTTACACCCTCCGTTTGGATAGGAGGTGTGGAGCGCAAGTGAGCCCTGCATTTCCTGCCGGCCTCGGCCGTTCACCTCTTCCCTTATCCAATGGACGGCTTACAACCTGCCAGTAGTGTCATACCATTTGACACAGTATATAGTTTCAGTATAGTTATGTTGGATCAGGGATATTTTCCAATTATGAACGCTATTCATGTTTTGTTATTGTTTACACCAACCCGGAAGTGGTTCACCACAGAGAGGCTTGGTTAGTAGGCCTTGTGACCACTTCCTGTTTGTGACCACTTCCTGTTTGTGACCACTTCCTGTTTGTGAAGTGGTTCACCACAGAGAGGCTTGGTTAGTAAGCCTTGTGACCACTTCCTGTTTGTGACCACTTCCTGTTTGTGACCACTTCCTGTTTGTGAAATTTTGGCGCCAAAACACAGTATAAAGCCAGTAGCAGTATGAGCCATCAAATGATGCCCCAGTAGAAGACCTATTGGTCGAAACGCGTCGGGCTTTGCTGATTTTGAGACCCTTATACTGCTTTTACTCTGTTTTATTTTTGATTTTATCAGTATATGCTCTGTACTGCTTGGGTGAATTCCCCTGTTTGTACCATTATTTATACCCCATACCCAATAAATTAGTGGTGGAATCACACTATTGGAGTTCCTTTTTCCTTTTTCCGTATCCTGCTTCCTGGTTTGTTCCTGGTGTCGCGCCCCACACGTGTGTCGTTTTGGAGGATTCCGGAATATCCAGCCGAGAGTCCATCCCAGACCTGGAGGAGTGTTGCCAGAATCCAGCTTTCATCCCTTGAGCGCCACCTACAGGAGTTACCATAAGCCTTACTGACCCACTGCCGTATGGTAGGTGGGTCCAACATCGCTGGTAAGCGTATGCATTCCATAACCATTGGAGGGTTTATATACTCGTCTATACACATTAGCATCTGTGTTTGCAGAGTTTCTCCACATACATCTCATGTGCAAGGATGATCTATGCCATATGATTTATTTTCTTTAACAAAGGACTTTATCATTGTTTCACTATATTATATTGCACCGGACTTTTTCTCACTTTATGAGTCTATTGGCTCTATTTTTTGTTAGCGCTACACATTGTGGTTATTTGCTTTATAGTTGTTGCTAGGTGGTTCCCTAATGAACTTGCCTGTTGATCGTTTTAGCATATTCCTTACCTACAGGTATTTTCATTTTACCCCATTGCACATACTCTTAATAATGAATTTATTCAACACTGCCTCTTTGTTCCTTTGGGAATTATAGATACAATTTAGCATATTTTTTTCTTTTGTTCACTTCTAGGGATTCCCTCACCCGGCTCCAGTATGTTCATATGACCGGCCTTTGGCCTTGAGGTGTGGGAAGTAGTTTTAACCCCATCCAATGATACCAGCATTCAATTCATGTCATTTGATTTATTTATTTTTTTCTGATGCCCTCTCTGTCTTGAGATAGCAGCCCCATTGACACATCGACCACATTCTCTCTTGCCTGCAATTTTAATGTTAATATTTGAAACAATGAAAAGTATCTCACCTATCATTACTAAGTAAATTTACATTTACTGATTATACATTTTAGGTTCTAGATGAATTCCTCTTTTTTTCTTTGCACCCCTGAAGAAGGAATAGATGTTATCCTGAAATGCGTTGGGTGTAAGGAGGTTCCATCATACTAATGTTCTGTATGGTGACATTAACTGACTGTGCTCAGTAAATCAATGTTCCATTTGTATTCTTTATTATGTTCACGGGGGCGTGGCCTGCGGCGGAGCGGAATGGCAGCGTGATTCCAGAGCTCCGGAACCTACAGGGACTAAGCGTCCTAAAACGGCAATTATCGAACCCCTTATCTTGAACCCACCGACTGGCGATCAGTACCAACACCGCCTGGAAGCCATGGCAGGCAAAAGAAAAGGATCGAACAAGCCACAGCGTCTGATGGATTACTTCCAGCAGCCGAAGCCTGGAGGTAAGCAAGATGGCGCCGGCCATGCACGAGTAGAGACTCACAAACCTAGGCCCAGAACAGCCACATCCACCCCGTCACCCACATCCGATGACACGATCGGCAGCCATCGATCACCCCTACCTCAATCCCCATCTGGGAGCCCAGCCAAAGCCAGGATGAAGCTAGATGGGAACGGATGCAATTCGGCAGGCAGCCCTTCCCCTGACTCAGGTGATGACACTAGGGAGCTCCCGGACTCAATTAACTCCTTCCCTACTACCAACCAACCTGTGATGGACACTGTCCTCAAGGATATGCTGGTATCCTTGAGGAGTACCTTACAAAACGACATGATGAGCTGTCTGCACAGCTTCAGGGGAGAACTCACTGCCGTTGAAAATAGAGTGGAGCACATAGAGAGTAAGATGGGAGAGTATGCTTCCACCATCAACAATTTAATAGATGCAAGCGAGGAAAAAGATGATGAAAATGCATGGATCAAAAATAAAATTGCAGATATTGAGGACCGTTCAAGAAGGAACAACTTTAAAATAAGGGGGGTCCCCGAATCAATCCTACCTCCAGACCTGCGATCATACGCAAACGATCTATTTTCCTCCCTCCTGCCCAATCTATCACAGGTGGAACTTACTATTGACAGGATTCACAGGCTACCTAAGCCCTCTCACCTCCCTGATGCAGTTCCCAGAGATGTCATTCTCCGTATGCATTTTTTTCACGTGAAAGAGCAGCTAATGCAAATAATGCGCAAGAAGGACACTGTCCCTTCTCAATTTCAAAGCCTGCAATTCTATGCTGATCTCTCCCAGCACACCCTGCAGAAAAGGAGAAACCTGAACACCATCACCAAGGTGCTTAGAAACCACAATATCCCCTACAGATGGGGCTTCCCTACTAAGATCACCATCACTAAGCAAGATAAATCCTTCACGGTGGACACCCTGGAAAGAGGAATTTATCTTCTTAGAGAATGGAAAATTCTGCCAGAAGCTGATGACAACTTTGAGCCTAAAAATAACCGCCGTCCACATAGCCCAGAGTGGACGCCAGTCACTCACAGGAACGCCAAGTCGCACAGTTAAACAGTCTACCTGATGAGGGGTCTATAATCCCCCTGACTAGGAGAACCGGATCATTCATTCCTTGGGCCGAACTTAACCCCAAATTACTGGAGCAACAGTTAGCTCCTTACAATTTATAAGCTTTGGATCCCTGTAAAGGATCTTTAACTATTACCACCTCTAACACTAGAGGGCAATGTTGAGCTATCTAATATGCTCTGTTTTATATGTTTGTCTTTTTTTATTCCTTGTTGCTGTCGCCTTTTTTTTCTTTCTCTCTTCTTATTATTTTTTTGCAGTGCTCAGCCAGACGTCTACCACCAAAGATTTGACCTCGAGACCTCCACACCCCATAGAGGAAACACTACCTTTCACTCAACAAGAGATAATCAACAACACCATTTACATCGCTTCTGAAACCACAGTGAGTACAGACATATCATCACGTGTACCACTCCACTTACAACACATAAGAGAAGGAATTTTTACATTCTGCATGACCAGGAAAGGGTCATGTCCAGCTCTTCCAACCAATAAATCCCATGGCCATACATTTTCTCTCTATTAACACCAAGGGTCTAAATCACCCTATGAAGAGGAAATCCCTTTGGAAGGAAGCATTAAATAATAAATCTGATATAGTATGTGCGCAAGAGACTCACTTCTGTAAAACATCTGCACCTAAGTGCACCCACAAGAACTTCCCCTATATTTTCTACGCAAATGCAGACAAAAAGGTCAAAGGAACTATGACAGCTATTAGAGATACAGTAGCGTTTCTGCTACACACTGAAATCACAGATCCTTTGGGAAGGTACATTATCCTGATCTGTGATATCAACCAAGTGACATACACTGTTGTCAATGTCTACGCCCCAAATAAGCATCAATTACGCTTTTTTCACAAACTCATGAAAAAAATAAACACAGTCAAAAAAGGTCTACTTATAATCTGCGGTGACCTCAACATAGTACCTGATCCCTCCATGGACTCAACAGCTAAAACTGGTCGCCAAGTCCAGTCCCTACAGGACACCATCCACAAGGAGGATCTCTTTGACGTATGGCGATGCCACCATGCAGGGGGAAGAGACTTTTCCTTCTTTTCCGCCCTGCATCACACTTATACAAGGATAGACATGTTTCTTATTGATCAACGCACCTTAGCTAAATCAATATCCTCGGAAATAAACACTATCACTTGGTCGGATCATGCATCCATAACTCTCCACATTAAAGACTCCTCTACTGTGGACTTAATCCCACTTTGGAGAGTCAACTCCTTTCTTCTGCAACAACCGGACACAAAAAAGACTGTTGAAGAACACCTCTGTGAATTTTTTTCTATTAATGGTCCTTCTATGCAAAACAAATTTACGTTATGGAATGCCCATAAGGCATACATTAGGGGAATTCTTATTCAATTGGGGCTAGGGCAAAGAGGCGGAGGCAAAATAAATTGAAAGAACTCACTGAATACACAAACTAGAGGCTGAAAACAAGATACATACATCCACCACCCTTTCCAAACAATTGAACCAATTAAGACATGATCTCAGACTCCTATTGATGGAGGACTTTGAGAAGAACACAAAAAAACTCAAAATGATCTATTACTCCCAAGGGAATAGAGCTGGCAAGCTCCTAGCCCACCAAATTAAAGGACACAGGGGGAAAACAAAGATCCCCTATATCCTACATCCTACCAAACACACAAAAATGCATCACCCTCAGGATATAGCGAATGCCTTTAGTAGTTACTATGGCACCCTCTATAATCTTAAGGATGATAGAGAAACGTTCCAACCCACTACCAACCTGATAGAGAATTTTCTACAACAAATCTCACTACCAACACCATCTCCTCAACAATTAGAGGGTTTGAACTCCCCATTCACGACGGAGGAGATTAACGAAATTATAACATCCATACCTATTAACAAATCCCCAGGCCCTGACGGCTTTATAGGGGAATACTACCAAACATTTAAGCCTATTCTAACCCCCCAACTATTAGAGATTTTCAATGCAGCCGCCGCCTCTTCCTCCTTCCCTCATGAAATGTTAAAAGCCATGATTGTCACTATACCCAAGCCGGGGAAAACCCCTGACAACCCTGCCAACTTCCGCCCCATTTCATTATTGAATACAGACTTGAAAATATATGCAAAACTATTAGCTAGACGCTTGATTGATTTAATGCCCCAACTGATCCATGCTGACCAGACTGGCTTCACGAAAGGACGCCAGACTTCCGACGCCACCAGAAGACTGACCAATATTATTCACTTGACCGGGATCTGTCGAAGGCCTTCCCTGCTACTAGCTTTGGATGCGGAGAAGGCCTTCGACAGAGTCCACTGGGGCTACCTACTTAAAGTCTTAGAGAAGTTTGGTTTCTCTGGCTCCATTCTCTCAGCAATTATGGCCCTCTACTCAGATCCCTCAGCCCAAGTCTACACGTCAGGCGTACTCTCAAAACCCTTTAACATCCCTAATGGCACCCGCCAAGGCTGTCCACTATCAGCCCTAATATTTAATTTAATTTTAGAACCACTTGCGGCCCTTATCAGATCACATTAAGATATCAAAGGCATTCCCTCCTACAGTTCTGACCATGTCATCAGCCTCTTCGCTGATGACATCATCATGATGCTCTCAGACCCTGACAAATCCCTGGCTTTGGTGTATGACACGTTACAAATGTTCAACAAAGTCTCATACTATAAAGTAAATGAAAATAAATCTTATATACTTGGCATGAATGTAACTGCTCAAATGCAAGACTCCCTCAGCTCACGGTTTCCATTTGTCTGGAGCAATGAAGGTATTAAGTACCTTGGTATCACATTAACAGCAACAACATGTAAGCTATACCAAGCCAATTATGTATCCTTTCTCAATGCCCTTCCGACAAAACTACAAAAAATAGCTAAAACCGAACTTCTCTGGTCAGGTCGCTTAGCGGCATTCAAGATGACAATCCTTCCCCAACTCATCTACCTATTCAGAACACTTCCCATCCCCGTCCCCAGCGTTTTTTTCTCTAAAATTCAATCTCTGATAAACAAATTCTTATGGATGGGGAAGAAAGCTAGATGGGCCTTCCAAAACTCAATCGCAACTAGAACAGCAGGAGGGGTGGGAAATATATTAGTTAAAGATTATTACACAGCATCTATTCTAGCTCAACTACGAACATGGTTCCCCAACTCCACTACTCCTAGGTGGAAAGAACTAGAAGAAAGCCAGACTCCCAACTCTAACCTCTTTACCCACTTAATAGCATTTTCCTACGGCCACCCAACCACTTCTCCCGTAGCACCCCCTATCAAAGTGTCCCTTCAAGCATGGAAAACCCTGCTGAGGCAGAAGACTAGAACCCCCCCAACCACCCCACTACCAATCCCTATCACATGTTTAACAGGAATCATTCCTGACCTACATCTAGCACACTGGGTAGACCAAGGAATTAGCAACATCTCAGATATTATGGTTGGACCCGCAGTGAAGACGTTTAGGTCCTTACAACTAGAATTTGGATTAAGTAGCTCAGAACAATATAGATACATGCAAATTTCCCATTTCCTACGCTCTAATACCAAAACCTCCATTC
This sequence comes from Lithobates sylvaticus, assembly GCA_028564925.1. NCBI lineage: Eukaryota > Metazoa > Chordata > Amphibia > Anura > Ranidae > Lithobates > Lithobates sylvaticus. The sequence goes on along the minus strand of CM053031.1, from coordinate 171,066,620 downwards.
AGCTACCATGGAAGGTGTTACTATTCTTCACTAAACCCACACCAATCACGAAAGGTATATCACTATTCTATAATATCCTTAATGACAAATTAACATTTATTAAAAACCCTAACATACTAGCATGGGAACGCGATTTCCATGAGATCTTTACGCCTGAACAATGGCAGGCAGCCCTGAGAACCACATTCTCATCTACAAGATCTGTTAATCTATGGGAACTGTACCAAAAATTACTACTACGCTGGTATTTAACACCGCAAAAAACTTCTAAATTTAAAAACCAAACCTCACCGTTGTGTTGGAGGAACTGCCAATGTGTCGGCACCCTCTTCCACATATTTTGGGAATGCCCTAAACTTTCCCAGCTATGGGACGAGATCTTTAAACTCCTCAAACTCATATCCCACTGTCACATCCCCAAATCCCCAGGATTAGCTCTCCTGTCCCTGGGCATCGACCTGTTCCCCAAACCCATTAAAAACATAATATCCCACATCTTACTCAGCTCCAGATTAATAATAGCCAGACATTGGAGAAGCCAAAACCCGCCCTCCATCAAAGAAATTATAGTGACCACTAACATCCATGCTAATTATGAAATAATGTTCACCTTTATTATGTTCACATTCTAATAAATATTTTTTCTACTACTACGCTATCTTGATACTGCTTTATATACATTGTTGGTTGTCTATAAAGTCCATCTAGGGGAACCCTCTTCTTTTCATTATGAATTTTGGATGTGGCACATAGTAAGCACTGCATTTGCCATCCACTCTTTTTTTCCTAAGTGGTTTATTTATGAGGATTATTTATGACTGTCTGAGACACCTACACAGTGGGATATGGCCTACCTAGAGACTGTGATGTCAAGAATGGCATGGTCCCTATGAGTCTTAGATGGGAGATCAGCCCCCAAAAGGGTGAGATCCAGCTTGAGCACTGGTTTAAATATTAATACAGCAGGGGTTGATTTTCTCAAATTCCTAATTAACACAAAACTCTCACATTTGGATGAGGAAGTTAAGATTATTAAAGATGAACCCATTCCATTCAAAGAGAGTAGTGAATGCAAAGAGAAATCACAATCACTTATTTTTTTTTTAGAAAAAGAGGACAGAGAACAAAAATCTAAGAAAAATCAGAAATATAATAGAGACTTGATCGATTACCAAGGGTGAGTCATTTCTGAATAGCAAATTAAACTTTTGGATGAACAGTCAAATGTAGCTAGTGGTGGTATGGAAGTGGCGGCTCCCAAGAGGTTCTTCCTCTGTGGGACCACAATCCAATTTGAAAAATACTCCAGGTGGATATTTAGGGCCACCTATGAGAGGGAGACAAGGATCCTACCAATCCCCCCACAGAACGGAGGGGGGGAGAGGCGGTCCCCGCTGAGCTATATACCATTGACACCGTGGCGCCCCCAGGGATCGGGTCAGGCCTCCGGTGGTGGTCGTGGCACTGTATATGTAAATGTTGGGTCAAATCAGGGTTGTCCCCCTTATGTCCGGGCTCAGGAATATTATGGTAATGGAAGTGGTGGGGGTCCCCCTGTTCCCTGTGGCCCCGAACAGATGATGTATTCCAATTATGGTTATGGTTCTAACTATGGACCTAGGCCTAATCAGTCTGATAGACCAGGCCTACAACCGTATCATTTTGATCCTCCAGGTCCATTTGACAGAAGGAACTATTCTGATTACAATGTCAGTACAGACAACAATTTATTTCCCCTGCAGGACAGAAAAGGCCCCCCCGGAGAATATGATCAGAGAGTAGGTGATGGTTCATTAAGCCTACCCCAATATTCTATCCTTAAGTACTCCGGTGGGTTTGTTGGCCCTGGTTCATCCAATCAGGATCACCAACATTGGTGTTTTTGCAAACCCAACCAAGGTACCAAAAGATCGGGAAACCTAAGAGAGGATCTCAAGGGGGGAGGCAGTTATGAACAAAAAAGACAAAGGTTTTAAAGTGGTTGAAAACCGATTACAACCACTTTAACCTACAAGTAAGCCTAGATGAAGGCTTACCTGTAGGTGCAAGAAATAACCTAAAAAGGAGATATTTGCAGAAATAGCAGCACCAATGTCTACGGCTCACAGTGTGTGCCCGTTTCAAAGCAGTGATACCCGGTGAACAAGGGTCGCTTCGGGGGCTTCGATCTCAGGTAAGTAATTCATAATGAGCTAGTATGCATAGCATACTAGCTCATTATGCCTTTGTCCTGCAGGGTGTTTTTTTGTTTTGTTTTTTTAAAGAGAGGGTTTACTTCCTCTTTTTTTTTTTTTTTAACAAGAAAAGGTTGACTTCCTCTTTAATGGGGGCTGGGATATTCAACCTGAGTACAGTAGTTTTGACTAACTCAGAAAAACCTGTGTTAAAGGCCTGAAGTCTGCACCTCCACGTAGGTTGAATAAATTCCAGACCTACATGGATGCACACAAGTTTACACGCAGGTTGAATATCAAACGACATATGATCTCCAACCCCACCCAGGATAATAGAACAATATCTACTGAATTTCACGACTCAGGGCTTTCCAACACCTCTTTGTTTAATCCCCCAGGTGCTCTAGCTCCATCTCAGAAAGTTTTCGGAGGTGTAATACTTACAGACTTGGATCAAATGCCTATTAAGAAAACTAGATCCAATAAAAAAATGGTGGCTGGTCTAGACTCGTTATATGCCAACGAGGAGTTGGTTATTAGACCAGCAGATAAAGGGTGTGGATTGTAATCCTCAATAGGAAAGATTACTTGACCGAGATGTACAGAATCCTAGGAGATTGTGATACTTCTACCCCACTTCCCACCGACCCTAAGGTTAAGTATCATAAAGAACTAGAGGGTTTATTTCAGAGAGGTTTTGAACAGGGTATCTTAAATAAAAAAAAAAACAAAAAAAAAACATTGTACTTGGTGCCTAAGGCACCACGCACACCGGTAATTTACTATCTACCCAAGATACATAAACATCCCACCTGCCCCCTGAGACGCCCCATAGTGAGTGGTATAGATTCCATTACATCCCCGGTGGGCAGGTATATTGATTTTTTCTCTTGCAACCACTGGTAACCAAAATGTCCTCATATATCAAGGACTCATGTCATGTGATCAACTTGTTAGCAGACCATACACCCAAAATAGGGCTGTGGTTGGTGACGGCAAACCTTTTTATGGCTCTATGGGAGGAGGATGTCACCCAAGCCCATCAGAAACCCCAGGTGGTGCTGTGGGCTAGGTATATAGACAACATCCTCCTCCTATGGGATGGTAGCCGAGGCAACTTGGACCTCTTTAATGAAGAATTGAATAATAATAACCAAGGTATCTTTCTCAATTTTGAGGCCAGTCAAACAAATTCATTTCCTGAATCTTATAATTGGGGTGAATGGTGATCAGTTTACAACTTCAACATTCTTCAAGAGCACCAATAGAAATTCCTACATCTGTCGACAGTTGCCACCATGAAGTGTGGCTCAGGTTAGCCCAGAAGAGCCGGTATATATGACTAATGCATAATTGCTCTGATAATCGAGAATTATTGACACAGGCAGAGATCCTAACCAGACAGTTTATAGAAAAGGGCTATTCAAATGCCTCTTTAAAAAAGCACCTTGGATGAAGTGGCACTAATTGATAGGAGTGACTTACTTAGGACATTGTCTGTCCCTTTCATTACCACTTATTCTGTGCAGCACATGAGTTAAAACAAAACTTATTTAAAAACACTGGCATATTCTTATCAATGATCAGATTTTGAACACTGCTTTATCTGATAAACCACAGGTCATTTACAAGGGAGCCCCCTCCCTTAGGGGCAGAGTAGCACTGAATGTCCTTGACCCCCCCTATAATAAAGAATTTTATTTTATTTATTTTTTGAGAATTTGACTGGTTTCTACCAGTGTAGGAGGTGCAGGGTGTGCTCCCTAAGTGGATGTACACACAGAAGAAGTCAAATTCACATAATCTAGTACCTCAAAGGAATTTGAAATTAAGCCATTCATTACGTGCTAAACTGAGGGGGTTGTTTACCTGCTTCAGTGCCCTTGTGGGCTTCAATATGTGGGCAGGACTAAGCGTGTTGGTTAGGCTCAACGAGCACATAAACATTTTTTTTCTGAAACACCCAGTCTCAAGGCATTATTTACAATAAGAATACCACCAAAACCATTTTTTTGGGGTTTGATAAGTATACCCCATAATGGAGAGGAGGCTCATTGGTTCGCAGTATATCCAGACGCAAAATGTCATGGATATATAGGATCAAGAGCTATCCCCCTTTGGGTTGAAGGTATGTTGACCTAAATGCATTTATTGACAATTCTTAGTTATTTTTAATATTTTTTTTATTTTTCACTTTTATTTTTATTTTATATTTAATATTATGTGAACTTGATGTGAATCCTTAGTAGCAATACCTTTCACATAATTATTTAGAGTCAAATATGTTTTTATTGTTTTTAACATTATTAAATTGCATATATAACATTCAGATGTCAACATTAAGGGTTAACGTAACATACATCACATTTCCACAGTATAGCATGTATCAGCGTTAATGAGAGTACCAACATCTCTTCTTCAACCAAAAACAAATAATGATATCCTGTTGAAGTGCCGGTGAAGGTTAGTACAGTTGAAGGGTAGGACATCTGATTGCAGGTCAGGAGAATAGAAGAGTAAAGAGAAAGAAGCTAGAAAAGAAATAGATGGAGGGTAGGGAGGAGGGGAAGGGGTGACAAGAGTAATGACATGGGGAGGGGGGGATCTGGGCAGATCTTGGTGCAGCATACCTGTTTGGTGCGATCAGGGTGTATGTCCGCGTGGACCCTGGGGTGTCAGCAGGTTCTTCAGGGAGTTCGAGGAAGAGTATTCTATCCAAATGAGCCATTGGACCTTAAATTTATCAAAAGTATCCTTTTCAAGGGCCAGCATCTCCTCCATACGCATCATGTCATTTACTGTAGAGACCCATAGGGCGGGGGGGGGGGGGGGGGGGCTGGTGATAGATTTCCAGAATAGGGGAATAATTTGTCTGGTGGCCGCCAGGAAGAAGCGCAGTAAGGTGAGTTTCTGAGAAGCTATGGAGCCAGGTAGCATGGATAGCAAAGCTATTTCTGGGGAAGGTTGTAGAGGTCGATCATAGAGGCTGCTGTATATAGAGAAGACCTGTGACCATAGAGGCTGAATAGACTGACACTGACACTCCCACCATATATACAGGTAGCTCCCACCTGTCGATCCGCACCTCCAACACGAGGGCGGTACAGATGGGAAGATTTTGTGGAGAGATTGAGGGTCCCTGTACCATCGGGATAAGAGCTTGAAGTTTTTTCTCCTGCGTGTAACAGGACGTTGAAGATTTGTGCGTGAAATAGTATTATTTCTGCCAATCAACTGAGGTGAGTTTCTTCCCCAGATTCATGGACCACTTTCTGGTATAAGAGGGGGGTTGGTCGTGCAATAATGCATGTTGCAATGTGTACATGGTAGAGAATAAGTGTTTTGTTTTTTTTCTGAAAGAGACCACAGCTGTCTGTATCCTGTGAAGGGTCTATGTATTTGGGAGGAGGAGAAGAGGTCAGAACAAAAAAAGAGGTTATGCGAAGGGCTGTGAGCCAGTTGCCCTGAGTATCCAGCACCACTGGCCTACCAGAGGTGTGATCTACAAATGAGCTTGCCACAGGCCAGGCAGAGAGGGAGTAGGGGCCTATTGTGTTAGAGCCCTCCCCTTGGGGTACTGCAGGGTGGTCAAATAGGGATGTGAGGGGTGAGGGATCTGAGGACAGCAATGATTGCATGTCTTTTTTGTACCGCAAGTGTAGGGCTGCGGTGGTCAGTGGGGAAGTTGAAGAAAGTAAATGTAGGTGTTGTCCGTGTCCCCAGAGTAGAGCTCGGAGGTCATAATGGATAGGTCTTGTTCTACCATGGTGGATGCTTTGGTGAAGGGACGGGGGAACCATTCCAGAACCCTGGACAGTAGCGCCGCTTTATGGTATAGCTCAAAGTTGGGGAGACCTACCCCTCCCTGGATTTTGGTATATGCAAGTAAAGTATATCTAATGCGGGATATGCCTTGGTGCCATAAGAGGTAAAAAAGTGCTTGGGGACTGCGATAGGTACGGTTTGAAATAAGTAAAGTAGTTTGGGTAGAGTGTCTATTGTCAGGGTATTTATGCGCCCAAACCAGGGTAATGGGGACGAGTTCCAATTGTCTAGTTCCTTCCAGAGTCAAGCTAACAGGGGGGGGGGGGGGGGGGGGGGATAGTTTAGAGTATATAGCTCTGATAGGTCAGAGGAAATCGTTATCCCCAGGTAGGAGATGCTCTTGGGGCTCCATTGAAAGGGGAAGTTAGCCTGTACTCGGGCAAGAGTTGTGTGTGGCAGGGATAAATTAAGGGCTTCTGTCTTTGACATATTCAATTTGAAGTTGTGAATGTCCTAAACCTAAGGAATTTTTGCATCAATGAGGGCAGGGACGTGTGTGGCTGTTGTACATAGACCAAATTGTCATCTGCATATAGGGATAGTTTATGATCGGAGGAGGGTGTCTGTATCCCCAGTATAGATGTGTTATGTCTAATTGCTTGGGCCAGGTGTTCCATCACTAAAACAAAAAGTAATGGTGATAGGGGGCAGCCCTGGCGAGTACCATTGGATATCTGGAACGGTGCGGAGGGAGAGACATTGACCAGGACTGAGGCAGAGGGATTGGAATAAAGTGCCATGACTTTGGACAAAAGGTAGGTCCAAGGCCTATCTGTTTGAGGGAGAGGCGTAGGAAATCCCAGTTGACTCGGTCAAAGGCCTTCTCCGCGTTGAACGATGGCAGGCAGGCCTTTGGATTATGTCTTTGTACGTAGGAAATAAGATGTATAGTTTTTGTGGTATTGTCCCTGGCCGGGAACAAAGCCCACCTGGTCCTTGCATATTATATATATTATATACACATACATATACATACACACACACACACACACATATACACCGCTTAAAAATGGAAGCCCCCGGGGGGTGTGGCCTGACGGAGACAAATGGACGTGCGAGCCAAGAGCTCCGTACAAGCAGGGCCAACAGCAGCACACAGCAACTTGCTTAAGCAGCAATTTACAGTGTAGAGGTGCCAAGACAATCCGTACAGCTCGGGACTATGTCGGGGAAATGCCAGTCACAATGTAAGCCGGAACGATTGACAGACTTTTCAGAGCACTAATCCTAGATGCTAGTGACTTCGACGTAACGATCGATCACATACATCGATTGCCTAAGCCATCATACATTCCGGAACAAGTCCCCCGTGATGTTTTACTAAGACTGTACTTCTTCCACATCAAAGAACAGCTAATGACGACTATGAGGAAACAAGAAGCCATACCGTCGCAATATCAGCAACTACAATTATTTAGCGATGTATCGCAATATACTCTACAAAAGAGGAAAAAGTCTTGATATGGTTACAAAGATCTTGCGCAATCACAAGAGTATTTATCGTTGGGGATATCCCATTAAGCTCTCCATTACAAAAGACAATCGCTCCTTTAACGTAACATCCTTGGAGAAAGGCATTGAATTGCTCAAAGAATGGGGCATCCTTCCTGAAGAAGATGACAAGATGTCCACAAGCACCCCACACAGAGTGGATCGAGAATGGAAACAAGTAACCGCCAGAAACGCCAAAGCTCACACTTAACAGGTTGCTTAGCTTATTGACCTATGTCCCTGGTCAGAGCAAACCCTACACCAGGACTGAGCTAGTTCCACAATTACAAATTACAGCCCAGTGCTGCTTTTGAAAGGTTTGACACCTCTTCAATGTTATATGGTTATGGGGTGCAGATGATCCACCCCGTACGTAGTTCTTTGTTCTGTTTATTTTGTTCTCTTTATTTTTTATCTTCCTTTTTTGAACTGAGCTCACATAGCATCTAGGCACCTTTCGAATATGGACAACCGCTCAGCATGAAGAAAAGAAGAACATGGATGAATACCAGCAGACTTTGCCCACTCATGCACCTCTCTGTGAGTACTAATATGTCCACACACTTCCTTTACATCCTGTTCAGAATTATCAGAGCAAATATCCTGATGCCCAAACAGGTCACTTAGCATTCTTTCAATCAATATTAAGGGGTTGAACCACCCTGTGAAGCGGAAGTCCCTCTGGAATGAAGCGCTTCTACACTGTAGTGACATTGTATGCGCACAAGAGACCCATTTTTGCAAACAGACACCCCCCAGATGCACGCATAAAATATGTCCCTTCATATTTACTGCTAACGCAGAAACTAAAACAAAACGTGTGCTAATAGCAATCCGGGACACTGTAGCTTTTAAGTCACTTGAGCAATTCCAAGACCCTATGGGTAGATTTATAATACTGAAATGTGAATTAAATTATGTTGTATGTACTCTAACAAATGTCTATTCTCCTAATAGAAGACAGATACTTTTTTTTTTTTTTAAACAAATTGATGAAAAAGGTTGAAGCATGCAAAAAGGGGTGAGTGATAGTATGTGGGGATTTTAATGTTACCCCCGATCCTTCCATTGGCTCCACTACTACCACCACTAGAAGTCAGATGTCCTTACTTCAACCTATTTATCGGTGGGGTCTATATGATGCATGGAGATGCATGCAAGCCGAGGAGAGGGATTTTACCTTCTTTTCACCACCTCATGGAGTTTACACCAGAATTTACCTTTTCTTGGTAGACCAACAGATGCTTTTGCAGACTAGGTCAACTGGTGTGAACTCCATAACTTGGTCAGACCATGCATCTGTAACTATCTATAACAGATACGTCTACTCCAGGTATGACTCCGGTGTGGAGGCTGAACACTTTCTTGCTGCAGCAACCGGTTCTGAAAGAAAAAATCCAGACTCACTTAGCAAATTTTTTGGTAGATAATGAAGGGTGTCCAACCCTTTATATTGTGGAATGCACAGAAAGTGTATATGAGGGGTATTATTATACAGCTGGGTGCTAGGGTAAAGAGGCAGAGGCAGCGGAGATTTAATGAACTGACAATCTATCAAAGACCTGGAAATGCAGAACAAGCACCAATTTCCCCAATCTAATCCTCAACAATTGACCACACTGAGGGCAGACCGTTGACTACACTTACTAGAAAACTTTGAAAAAGCGACCAAAAAACTTAAGATGAATTACTATACCACAAGTAACAAGGCAGGAAACTTTTTAGCACAGACTATTAAGGGACACCGATACAAACATAAAATCCACTATATATTGCACCCTACTACTAATCAAAATATATACCACCCACAAAAAATTGCTGATGCCTTCAGCTTATATTATAGTAAACTGTACAATTTAAAAGACGATCCTCACACCACACAACCTACCCCAGAGATCATTGACCAATTTTTAAATAGACTACCTATACCCAAATTGACACCGGACCAGATTCAGTCCCTAAATCTTCCATTCACGGAAGACGAGATACACACAGCCATTGACTCTCTCCCTTTAAATAAATCACCTGGACCGGACGGATTTAGTGGAGAATCCTATAGAGAATTCAAACTTAAATTGTCACTGTTATTATTACAAGTCTTTCGATCCGCAGCTGCATCTGCCTCTTTCCCACAGGAAATGCTTGAAGCTTTAATTGTCATGTTGCCCAAGCCGGGGAGGGAACCTACCTTACCGTCAAATTTCAGGCCGACATCGCTATTAAATACAGATTTAAAAAACTTTATGTGAAAATTATAGCCTTACGCCTCGTAGATATTCTACCCACAATTATACACCCAGATCAAACTGGGTTCACTAAAAATAGACAAACCTCTGATGCCACACGCCGCATGATCAACATTATTCACCTAGCAGACTCGGCAAAGGCCTTCTCTGCTCCTCTCTTTGGATGCGGAGAAGGCCTTTGACCGAGTACACTGGACCGACCTAGCTAAAGTCTTAAATTCTTTTGGATTCACAGGCCCAGTGGAATCTGCAATATTAGCTCTATATTCGGAACCATCAGCCAAAGTTTACGTCAGGCGTCCTATCAGCTCCATTCAACATAACCAATGAAACAAGGCAAGGGTGCCCCTTGTCACCCTTGCTATTCAATTTATTAATGGAACCACTTGCCATTTGCATCAGAACACATCCCAATATTACAGGATGTTCGGTAGGAACCCAAACTCATTCCATCAGCTTGTTTGCAGATCATGTGGTTATAATTATGACGAAGGTGGGCCCCTCTTTGGCTGCAACACATGATACATTAAAGCTGTTCAGTCAAGTGTCCTACTATAAAGTAAACCGCAATAAGTCATATATTTTAGGATTGGGGCTTGATAATTCTGTCACCGAGCAGCTTAAAGCTCAGTTCCCCTACAAATGGAAGACAGATGGAATTAGGTACCTAGGGGTCACTTTAACCGATAAAACAGAACACCTAATCAAGGTTAATTATACTCCATTATTAGGAGGACTTGCTTCAAACCTGCAGGGAATTTATAAAACAGAAATGTCCTGGTCAGGCCATTTAGCGGCCTGTAAAATTATGCTATTACCCCAGTTCATCTACCTATACCGGTTCCAAAAAGCTTCTTCCAAACAGCACAATCCATAATATACAAATTTGTGTGGCAGGGAAAAAAAGCCAGATGTGCCTTTCAAAAACTTCTAAAAAACAAATTAGCAGGAGGGGTGGGTCATATTCTTCTTCAAGATTACCATTCCGCAGCGATCTTAGCTCAACTAAAATATTGGTTTCCTGGGACCCATAATGCAAGATGGAAGAAATTTGAATCCTACCAATCCCCCAATTATAAGCTCTACCATTTACTTCTAACCAGTAGATCTATGAAGCAACTTCCACCTGACTTATCCCCCACCATGGTAGTCTCACTTCAGAAGTGGAAGTTACTTTTTGACACTTCTTTATTGGACTCGGTCACTAAGACCATTCAACACCCCATCACAAGTCTACAACTACTGATTCTGAACCTACATGTCACACACTGGGAATCCATGGGTATATCCACCATTGAAGTGATCAAAATTGGCCCCACTATGAAATCTTTTCGGACATTACAAATTGAATATAAATTACACTCTAGGGATCATTATGCTTATACCCAAATCTCACACTTACTCTCATCCACCATTGCCACTTCTACTGACATTCCTTGGAGGATGTATCTATACTTTTGTAACCCCCATACCTCTATCAAGGGCATCTCCCTATTTTATGGCACACTTCATCAAAAAATTTTTTTTTCACAAAAACACCCTCAAGGAGAACATGGGAAATAGATTTGCAGGCCTCATGGACAACTACACAATGGAAAACATGCTATAGCATCAGTTTACAGAGCTACAAAAGGTGCTAACCTATAGGAAGTGTATCAGAAGATTATGCTCCGATGGTATCGGACTCCTACGAGACTAGCCGGATTTGACCCACAAAGATCCCCACTATGTTGGAGACAGTGTGGCCAAAGAGGCTAATTACTACATATTTTTTGGGCTTGCCCAAAACTAAGAAAATACTGGTCTAAAACCTTCAAGCTCGTGCACTCTATCTCTGGGATACAGATACCCCCAAAGTCGGGTTTTGCATTGTTATCTCTAGGGATAGACAAAATTTCCTACTCCTACAGGAATATTATATCTCAAATTTTCCTTAGTACACGTCTAGAATTAGTAAGGAGGTGGTTAAATCTTGAAATTCCTAGTGTAGCAAATGTAATTAGAACCACCAACTTACAAATCAACTACGAAATTATGTTCTTAGCATCCCAAAATAGACTTGTATCACGACATAAGGTCTGGCAGCCTTGGATAGACCGGCATAAACATTACCACAATTATAGCAGCAATAAAGGCGGTAACCCATGACATACTCCATATTTTTTGCAATAATTTGTACACCCATAACAGGAGCTTAGAAGAACACCTCGGGTGTAGTTCTTATCCATAAATGTTGAGTTCTTTATTTTTTATTTTTTTATTGTCTTTGCCTTTTTTCTAATTCTTAGAAAATATTAGCAAATACCAAAATACATCAGCCAGTGTGAATCCAGTCTCTCACACTAAGCATTCAATTATGTCAAAATCCTTGTTAAAATGACACAAATGTTGAGATAATAATTAGCGGCACCAACAGTGCCGAGTACACGGAAGAAATGGAATTCTGGGATGATGCCCTGACCCCTAGATGCAGCATGTTCCCCTGGGGGCATCTGGAGGCGTGGGATAGTCACTCCCTAAAAGTGTTGCAACATCAGGCATCGAGGTGCCAACTACTGCTTTTTAGAGACTAATTTGCAACAGGTTTCCAATACCATAATGCATATCTAAGCTTGTGTTCATTCTTTATTGTATCAACCTACCACTGTGATGTAATTGTTTGGGTGACATGTAACAACACCAACTGGTTATTTCTACTTATTTTCAATAAAAATGTAATGTTTGGAAAAAAAATAAAAAATGCAAGCCCCCATCTCCTCTGAGGAAGTATGTGCGGTCATTAAAAACTTAAAGTTACACTCGGCGCCTCCCCCGGACAGATTTTCAGTACCCTATTACAAAGTCTTTGTCCCTACCCTCACCCCATACATGGCTCACTTCTTTAATGCTCTGTGACAGGGTGTCCAACTAGATAACTCAATTAACACTGCATATATTACAGTTCTCCCCAAACCAGGCAAAGACCTCCAGCTTCATGAGCAACTACAGACCAATCTCACTCATTAATGATTAAAAGTGGTGGGCCAGCTGAATTTTTACAAAACACTGTAGCAGCTGAATTTTAATAATATCTACAAAAAACAGCGCTCAATGGGAAAGACTTTATTTTATTTAAAATATATTAGTCCAAAATGATAAAAGAGAACAGGACACTGTGCAATCCAATCCTGTTCATACCATTTAAAACAAAACTGGTAAAAACAATCAGTAAAAAAAAAAAAAAACAATGCACAGTACCGCTTCAGGTCCCGATAAGGGGTTAACCATACTGCTGAGAAGATGTCCAATCCGGTCTACCCATGGCGAAGTGTGGCTAGTGGTGGCAGGGGGACTGCTTGTCTCTATTGGTTTTATAAAATAGAGCTGCTGCAGCCGTGAATGTACTGATGTCCCCCGCTCAGCTATGTCTCCGTTACAACGCTGTGAACTCACGTACTGGCCAATGGACTGGGAGAGCGGAAGGGAGAGCGTCAGGTCACGGGATCCAGATGCGGAAACACTCCGCTGGTCAGCAGGGCGGAGAGGCGGCATGCAAGTGATACTTGGTTGTCAAGGCAACCGTGACCTACATGTTTCGCGCGCATGCGCTTTATCAAAGTTACCTTTTGTTTTGTTTTAAATTATATGAACAGGATTGGATTGCACAGTGCCCTGTTCTCTTTTATCATTTTGGACTAATATATTTCAAATAAATTAAAGTTTTTCCCATTGAGCGCTGTTTTTTGTAGATATTGTGTATAAACTGTGCTACTAAAGTTAAACAGCAGCCTGGGTTCTATTCCAGATATTTAATTTTTAATGACAGATTTTGTAGCGCTGAAAGTTTTTTAGTTGTTTGAATTTTAATAAGCACACTTACCTGTCCAGGATGCTCGCGATGTCGGCCGCCGAGGCCGACCCGCCCATTGACTCCCAGTGCGCCATTCCAACTAAGGGAGACAGGCAGTGGAGCCTTGCGGCTTCACTGCCCATTTCCTACTGTGCATGGCTTTCCCGTCGGAATTCTGACGGAATTTTGCTTAAACTGTCTTGCCTACACACGGTCACACCGAATTCCGGCGGTCAATAACACCAGCCTTAAAAAAACGTTTGACTGCACTAGAAAAGGGAAGTTTAATGCTTCTGAGCATGCGTTGAATTGTTTCCGAGCATGCTTCGGTATTTTATGTGTTGGAATTGCATACACACGATCGGAAAAATTAAGAACAGGTTCTCAATCCAAAATCCGTCGGAAATTCCGACAGAAAAAGACTGATGGGCATACACATGGTCGGAAAATCCGATGAAAAGCTCCCATCGTACTGTTTCCATAGGACATTTCGACCGTGTGCACGTGGCATTTGTCTTTTCTCCACTAACCTCCCTCCCTAACATATGTCAGCTCCTAGACAAATTTGGGGCGGTCTCGGGTCCCCTGGTTAATTATAATAAATCACAAGCACTTAACATTAATAACACAAACTCTCTGCTCACCAGACTTAGGGAGAGCTTTTGGTTCAACTGGAATGAATCATCTATCACTTATTTGGGGATCAAGCTAACCCCCAAGGTTGAACTCCTCCACCAAGCAAACTAACCCCAACTATACAAAAAACTGGAGGATGACCAGGGGCGGACTGACACATTGGTGACTCGGGTGCCCGGACTTGGCTACATGAGAGGCCACTTGAAGCGGCTGCATTACATGCCGCAAAGCCGATAGAAATAATGCCAATGGCGTGGCGCACGCTGCTCCCCGCTGGTCCCTCCTCCTCTCCCGTCTGTCCCAGGTGCTTGTACTGTATGCGTTGTGACGTCACCTGGGACAGACAAGAAGAGGGGAGGAGCCGGCGGGGAGCAGCGTGCGCCGCGCCATTAGCAGTATTATTACCGGCTTTGTGGCATGTAATACAGCAGCTTCATCGGCAACTGATCGGGAGTACCTCAGTTCTGTGGCAAAGCAATACACGTGAAACCAGAAAGAGGGGAGGGACCTCTGTGTCCTGTGGTGTACTCCAAGAAAAGGATTTTACAGGTAAGCTGGTATAAAAATCCTATTTTCTTTATAGTACATCACAGGACATAGAGCCACATCAGTTACTGTATGGGATGTCATCTGAGGGGAGGGAGACACAAACAAAAATGGGGTGAAATCAGACCCGAGGACCTATACTGCTGCCTGCAGCACACTGCGCCAAAAGTCGATATCCTCATGCCTACTTACATCCACCTGATAGAATCTGGTGAATGTATGGACTGAAGACCAAGTTGTGGCCTTGCAGATTTGAGCCATGGAGGCTCGTTGATGCACTGCCCATGGAGCACTAACAGCCCTGGGGGAGTGTGCTTTGATTTGAAAAGGTGGAACTTTCCTCTTCAAACCATAAGCTTAATAATTACTTGCTGAATCCACTTAGTGATAGTAGATTTAAACGCTGCCTGTCCTTTTCTAGGACGTTCAGGCAACACAAAACAAAACAAAACAAAAAAAAAAACATCAGTTTTCCAAATCTGAGCAGTTGCCTTCAAATAGATCTCGACTGCTCACTACATCCAGAGAATGTAGTGACTTTTCTTCTGTAGAACAGGGTTCTGAAAAAATTGAAAGAACAATATCCTGGTTTAGATGAATACCTGAAACCACCTTTGGCAGAAAGCTAGGATGAGGATGCAATACTACTCTATCCTTGTGAATAATTAAACATGGCTCTTTACAAGAAAGAGCAGCCAAATCTGATACCCTTCTTTCAGAATGTATGGCTACCAGAAAAACTAGCTTCCTTGTCAAAAGGACCAAGGGAATATGGTGTATCGGCTCAAAAGTGTTTTTTCTGTAATGCCGACAGAACTAAATTCAAGTCCCAAGGGTTCAGGGGTGACCTAAGTGGTGGATTAAGCTGTGTTAGCCAGCTTCATCTCTAACCCCATTTGCAGAAAGGCAAGGATTCTACCTATGACATACTTTCTGGGATGCCAACCCCTGGATTCACACCAGGAAACATATGCCTTCCAGACTGTATAATAAATGACTATGGAAGCTGGCTTCCTTGCATTAATCAATGTAGATATGACTGAGCCTGAAAGCCCACAATTCTTCAGAATGTGGGTTTCAATAGCCAAACCATTAAATTTATTGTTTGCAAGGTAGGATAGAACACTGGTCCCTGCGAAAGCAGGTCTGGACGTGGTGGTAGGGTCCATGGGTCACCTACCGACATCCTTATGATCTATGCATACCAAGATCTTCTGGGCCACAAGAATCACAGACTTCCGTCCCTGCTTGATCCTGCGAAAAAGCTGTGGTAGCAGCAGAATAGGAGGGAATGCATAAACCAGTGAGAACTGATCCCACAGGGTCACCAACGCATCGGTTCTGCATGCAAGTGGATCACTCGTTCTTGACACAAAGTTGTTGACTTTGCTGTTGAAACTGGACGCAAGCAGATCTACATCCGGGATCCCCTATTTTTGGCATATAGCCAGGAAGATGTCGGGGTGAAGGGACCGTTCCCCCAGGAAAAACTGTTGGCGACTCAAGTAGTCTGCCTGCCAATTCTCTATCCTTGGAATGAAGATTGCCGATAAGCATGGCACATGCTTTTCTGCCCAGGCTAGGGTGTGGTTTACGTCTTTCTGAGCCGCATGACTTCTGGTGCCCCCTTGGTGATTAATATAAGCCACTGCTGTGGCATTGTCGGACTGAATTCTGACAGGATAATTCTGCAACCTGAATGTTCAGGCCCTCAGTGTTAGGTGTGCTGCACAAATCTCTAGAGTGATGATGGGCAAGGTCCATCAAGGACAGGGGGCTCCATGATCCCTTGAGGGGGGATTCATCCCCCACCCTCTGTTTGGGTGGTGGAAAGGGACCTAATGCATGTTCTCCCCTTCTGGGAAGATGTGATTAAAGCTGCTAACCTTTCCTCCAATCCAAACATGGCTGAGGATAAAACCTCCTTAGTAATATAGACAGGGGCTGAAATATCAGAAGCAGTGGCAACCCCTGACAAACCTAATGGCTCATTCTGAGGGAGGGTCCTCAGAGCCTGAGGGAGACCCCAATGAGCCCCTGTTTTTTTGGGGGTATTTGTACCTCCCCTTCTGACCATAGTGCTAAGCACAAATACAGAGGTACTGCCAAAAATGCACCCACTGCTGAGCAAATAGTCCAGCAACTGCTGCTGCTATTAATGCTCAGCCTGATGCCAAGTAAATGTGCCTTGGGAATACCTGTCAAACATCCACATGCCCCTGTCTGCTCTGTGTCCCTCCATCAGCTGAATGCACCTGCAAAAGGTGATGTAATAGCTTACACAGCCCCGCATTGTGGACGATGAAGCATGCCAACGCCACACTAAGCCCTGTCCCCTTCCTCCGACCTCCCGCCATGCCCACGTTTTCAAAAAAGATTGGTTTTCCCACATGAGCGGGTCTCTGATCCGACCGGATTTGCATGTGGGGGGGATAGTGGGGTAGATGAAAGGAGGAGAGACTGACGGAAGGAGAACCGCCATGCTTGGGCAGTGGCAGCGGGAGCGGCATACCGCCGACTGTTCCATGCTCCCTGCGCCTCCTGGAGAAAGAAGAGACTTTTGTCCAGGTGGGGGATGTTTAACAAGAAAACCCCCCTTCCAACATCTTACCTGAGGTGTGGGACTGGCGGAAGCCTGCAGCTTGTACTGACACAGAGCGAGACTGACCAGCATGGAACAGGTACGTGCTCTTGACAGCCCCCAGTGGCGACTTAAGGCATGCCAACATTTACTTAAAAAAGAAAACCCATAAGAATTAAAAGGAAACTCCACTTACCTTATGCTGCTGCAGGGTTCTATGGAAAAACCAAACAGATCCAATCTTCACCCCTCACGGCGGGCTCCGTTAAAAAAACCTTCAAGGACAGGGGGTTCCACACCCTTGGACTCGTAAAGCACTCCGCCAGGAAATATGGCTGAAAAAAAACAAAGCACTGGATCCCAGGGTCCAGCTCTCTATTCTACCATTCAATTTGGCCTAAAAAGACACTTTGAATGGATCCGACTGCATGGCTTGCCCCAGCAAAGCTTTGACCCCCCGTATCGCTGGACCCTGGAACAGGTAAGTGTCCCATAATTAAAAGTCAGCAGCTGCAGTATTTGTAGCTGCTGACTTTTATTTATTGTTTTTTTTCAAATGGAAACTCCTCTTTAAATTCTGCATGTCTACACCAATACACTACCCTCCCTAGATGGGCTGCTTGATAATACTTGAATACATCCGGGACAGCTATTCCCCCATAACCCTTGGGTATCATAAGTCCTCTGCTAATCCTTGGCTGTTTCTTTGCCCATATTAATTTTGTGAAAAGATTACCTATCTGGCAAAATAAAACTATGGGGGATAGCAATGGGTAACGCCTGAAAAATATAAACATTTTGGAAAAATGCACATTTTAATGATGTTACAGCAGCCAAACCACAAATGTAATCTGTGTTGCCACTTATCTAAAAGGGACCGTACTGAATTGTATAATGGTAGATAATTTACTGAGAAAGTATTTCCTATATTTGGTGGTATATATGTACCCAAGTAACTCAGTGCGGCAGATACCCATTTAAAATTAAAGTTTGGTGTTTGGTTGTATCGCTTTTTGTGTTAAAGGGGGCAGCCGCACCCCCATTGCTTCACTGATTTAGCATAATTCATTTTTTTTTAAATTGCTAAAGCTCCATAGTTCTCAAATTCCTTCATAAGGTTAGGCAGTGAGATATGTGGTTTAGACAGGGAAAACAGCAAGCCATCTGCATATTCTGAGATTTTATAGCTCCTTTATCCTAGGCATAACCCCTGAATATCCGGGTTTTGACGGATCTTATTGAGTAAAGGCTCTAACATGAGGGCAAAGAGTATTGGTGACAACGGGCATCCCTGGCATGTGCCATTTGTAATTTTAAAGGGTTTTGAAAATACTCAGTTTATGTTAACTGATGCCTGTGGTGTAATGTACACACCAGATATCCATTGAATCCTATGTAATCCCACGCCCATATGCTTGAGTACCTTAAACATAAAATGCCAATTTATTCTGTTGAATGCTTTTTTTCTGCATTTGTGCTCACAAAAACACAGGGGGTATTTGTTTTATTGGCATACTGAACGAAGTTAAGTACCTCAATGGTAGTATTCCTCGCCTCATGGGTCGGAATAAACCCTACCTGATCTAAATCCACTAACTGAGAAAGCAGTGGTTGAAGACATAAGGTGAGTACTTTAGTAAAGAGCTTTAAATCAGCGTTCAATGACAAGATGGGCCGGTAACTGCCACACTCTGCCGGATCCGTCCCTTCCTTTGGTATCACTGAAATATGTGCCAGTAGTGCCTCCGGGGGTAGTGTGGTTATTTAAATGCAGGTAAGAAAAGCCAGGTAATCAGGCTGGCTGTGCTATGTTGCAGAGCTCAAGACTGGGTGGGCATTGATAATTATTGGCAGGTATGACAGCTCCCCTATATGTATGTCAAATGTGCATTTAGCAGTTTGTCTGGAGATGGGCTTAATTTATGTTTAATTTAATTTATAAATAGCATACCTGTGGGATCTTCAACTTTGTAATCACTTTCCATGCTTCATTTAAAACGTGCAGCCTGTCAATCTCAGGAGGGTCAGCCAAAGCCAAATTCAATCCCAAGGAGCGGAACAGTAGATGCTTTAAAAAAAAAAAAAAGAAGAAACTATTATCATTAAGTCACAGACCAGCTAATTGTAGCCTGCAATTACTGTAGCTTTACTTTTTTTTTTACTCCACTGCTAATAATGATTATATCATAAATTTCATGCATCTGTCTCCATGTGGGACATCTGGTAATTGATAGTATTTAGAAATCTAGAGTGCCGAGATCTATTATTGCATGCTTTGTTGTAAGTACTAAGTTTAATTCCAAAGTGCGGCAAGCATACCACTGAAGGTATAAAAAAAAAAAAAAAAAAACACTTCTGCTCTATACTTTGAAGTGACCCTGTCAGAAGGTCAATAGGGTTACAATTATGTAGGTATAACCATGCCTTAAAAAAAGTATTCATACCCCTTGAAATTGTCCATACAACCAAAAATGTAAATGTATTTTATTGAGATTTTACGTGATAGACCAACACACAAAGTGGCATATAATTGTAATGTGGAAGGACAATGATGAATGTTTTGTTTTACAAATAAATATCTTAAAAGTGTGGCATGCACTTGTTTTCAGTCCTCTTTACTCCGATACCCCTAACTAAAACTAGTGGAACCAATTGCTTTCAGAAGCCACTAGTGAATAGAGTCTGCCTGTGTGTAATTTAATCTCAGTATAAATACAGCTGTTCTCTGGAGCCCTTAGAGGTTTGTTAGAGAATATTAGTGAACAAACAGCATTGTGAAGGCAAAAGGAAAACACCAGACAGGTCAAGGATAAAGTTGTGACCGGCAGGGAGAGGATGTGCACATGGAGGAAATTGCTGCAGAGCATTTCACCCAGACACCTCTAGAACAGTTCCCCTCCTCTTCCCAGCCAGTGTCAATGACAAACATGAACGAGATGCTGATCTCTCAGAGATTCATTACACACTGTTCTGGTAAACATGTTGAAACTTATCAATGCCTCTGTACAGGACCTGCAACAAAGAATGTCACATGCAGAACATAAAATGGAGGATGCCTCCTCTGCTTATAAAAACCCCTGGTTAATGCTGTAAAGTTTTTTTGTTTTTTTTTTAACAGAAAAGATTATTTAAGTTTCAAGCATAACAATAAAAAACAAAATGCAGTGGTACATTCTCATCAATCGTACATCAAATAACAATTTACATTGTAGGCCATGTGTTAAAAGGTAGTAGCTTGGCTATTGATCTAGAAGTGAAAAGGAGGCCGTTTCCCGGGGTACATTGCATCGACCAGGGGCATTTGTGAGGAGGAAAAGTTCCATATTTTTTAGAGGGGAGAGAAGGTGGGTGGAGAGAGTGTGTGTGTGTGTGTGTGTGTGTGTGTGTGTGTGTGTGTGTGTGTGTGTGGGGGGGTAGAGGGAGGGGTCGAGAGGATCAGGGGGACAGGGGACGGGGAGGGTTCCAATACCATGTCAGCCAGGAGTTGTCAACAATATGAATATACATTGTATCCGACTGTATCTTGCCTGCTGCCTTACTCACTGTCTATCTACTATGTTACTGTGTTCTGAGTCCTGTCCCAGAGGCAACTGTCTCTCACGGACCCAGGATGCCCATAATTTGTCAATTTTTTGGGGGCAATTGCATCCCAAGTATGTCAGTTTGTACAGCGGCAGTGCCTGATCAATTAGCAACTGCCACTGTTGGACCGTAGGGGGAGTAATTCTATTCCAGTTTATCAGGATTGCCTTCCTGGCATAGAAGGTTGCGTAGAATACAAATAGTTTTTTTGGACTGGGGGGGCCTCCAGCGTATTGCATACACCTAGCAGTAGACATATTGGGTCGCAGGGGACTGTCAGTTTACCTATGTTGTTTATCACGTCCACTACCCCCATCCAGAATCGCTTTAGAAGTGGGCAAGACCACACCACATGGAAAAAGGTACCGATCTCAGCAGTACATCTGTGACATGTCGGCTCTCTATCAGGGTATATCATAGCCATTCTTTCAGGGGAGTTGTAGACCCGATGAATGCATTTTAGTTGTGTAAGGTGATCCCTGGCCGAAATCATTAATGAGATAAATGGTTGAATGCTCTCCTCCCAGTAATCATCAGCTAGTGCTGGTATATCCGATTGCCATATTGAGAACAGCTGGGAGACCTTTGAGGTGTCAAGGCCGCTAGAATAGAATATAAGGCTGACAGAGTTCCCCCTGTCTCCAAGTTCCCCAGTAAGGCTTCTACATCATTCACTTCTAGTTGCAGGGGTCCTGGGAACTGAGCCTGAAATGTGTGCCATAGTTGCATGTGATTGAGTAAGTTTCTGGTCCTCTTAAGATCATCAAAGATGAGTAGCCTGTCATTAGTCACTATATCCCCCAGAGTCTTGATCTCAAATTTTGCCCACAGCACTGGGTCTGGTATTGTGTTAAAATGGGGTAGTTAAGGGTTAACCCAAAGTGGGGTGTTTGGGGACCAAGTGTCCACCTTGTGCACTTTAGATCGGAGAGTGTCCCACACTTTCAGTGTGGTTTTCATGGGGGTAGTAATTTTGCTATTGGACCGGGGTCCACGATGGATCAGGTTCCTAAGTTCAGCGTATGAACCCAACAGTGCCTCTTCTAGGGTGGCAGCTGGATTGGCCGATGCCATCGAGAGCCACCAACGTATTGTGACCATGACCGTGGCCCAATAGTATTTGATGAGACATGGCAGGGCTAGTCCTTTTAAGGAGATTAGAAGTTGCAATGCAGTTTTTGCTATCCTGGGGGTGCTCCCAAGCCAGAGAAAAACGAGGTGATTATACTATCCACTTTCTTGAAAAAGGAGGTAGGCATGGGGATTGGGGTCTGTCTGAATAGGTACAAAAATGTAGGGAGAATTTGACCCTGCCAACTAGGGTAAGGGGTAGTGTTTTCCAGATTGCACATTTATCTCCAGGGAGGAAGTTACCGGGGCCAGATTTAGTCTGATGTATTGTGACAAGTCACTTTGTATAACCACACCCAGATATTTAAACTGAGTGACAATTTGCAGTGGGGTACTGTTTGGTGGGGTTGTACCTGTTGGGGATACAGAGAATAGTATTGACTTATCCCAATTGATGCAGATTCCCGAGTAGTGGCCAAACTCGTCAATAATGGTCAGGGCCACCCCCCCAGGGAGTCCCCGTCATTCTGCAGGTATAACAAAGTGTCATTGGCGTAGATAGAAATCCTCTCCTGAACTGGGCCAATGGGAATCCCGTTCAACGCCTCAGAAGAGCGCAGGAGGATTGTCATTGGCTCAATGGCCAACACGAAGAGTGCCGGGGACAAGGGGCACCCCTGCCTCATGCCTCTGCAAAGCGAGAAGGGTGGGGATATAGTAGATCCTGTGCATACTCTAGCCTTCGGAGATCTGTACAGTGCCTGGATCTATGAGATAAAATTGGGTCCAAAGCCGAACCTGCGTAGGATCTCCCACAGGTATGTCCACTCCACCGAATCAAATGCCTTCTCGGCATCGAGGGAGGCAACCAGATCCGATGGAGTGAGACAGTCAGAGGACGCCAGGACTGTGTACAGCCTCCTAAGGTTAATATTAGTTCCCTTGCCGGGCATAAAACCTGTCTGGTCTGTATGTATCAGGGTTAAAATAACATCATTCACTCTGTTGGCCAAGACTTTAGTGAGTAGCTTGACATCTACATTAAGCAAATATATAGGTCTATATGATGCGCATTGCTCTGGGTCCTTGCCTGGTTTTGTTATTACAATAATAATTGCTCCTGCCATGGAGGTAGGCAGGGTTCCCTCCTGCAAGGCTTTGGCCAATATGCTATGTAGTCTAGTTAATATTGGTTCACTGTACTGTTTATAGAACTCTGTCGGCAGGCCGTCTGCCCCAGGGGTTTTCCCAACTTGAAGGCTGCCCAGCGCTTGTTGCACTTCAAGGGTTACCGGTTCGCCCAGGCTATCTCTAGCGGCCTCAGCAAGTTTGGGAAAGACAATTCCATCTAGGAACCCTCTCAGTTGTTCTGGGGAGTATGTTGTCCTAGTGGAATACAGGGATTTATAATAAGAGGTGAATTGGTCATTGATGGCCTGTGGGTCAGTCACTGCCACCCCATGTTCATCTCTAATATGGGCTATATTGGAGGCTGGCCAACCATGCTAGGAGGCATCCCATTTTTTCCCCCTGTTGAAAAATACGCTGGGTTTGTGCTAATTGGTGTTTTTTGGCCTTAGTGACTCTTAGTAGAACTACCTCCTGATATGCATATCTAGGCAAGTGATTGGATTTTTAGAGAAGGTATATTGAGCTTCCAGGGCGCTTGCTCTGTTCTCGGCTTCTTCTATAGTAATAGCTGCATGTCTACTGGCTCTAGATATAGAGGCGGGAAGCAGCCCCTAACGTATGCCTTAAACGCGTCCCATGTCGCCTCTGATGAGGCTGTAGGGTTATTCAGCCTCCAGTATTCAGAGATGAGGATAGCCATCTCAAATTCTAGGTTGGGGTCCAAGATCCAATATCGGGAAAGTTGCCACACCCTCTCAGAATGTGGGGTGGACGTTTGGAGGCAGCAGAGCATAGGGGCATGATCTGATATGCCTCTTGGGAGTATCTCAGTTTTACTTCCTTTTTGCAGAAGCCCTTCCACTAGCATATACCAGATCTATAGGCGAGAGGGAATGATATAAGGCAGACTGGCAGGTGAAGGCACAATCTGCAGGGTGGGTGCTTCCACCTCCAGACATCTATCAGCCCGTACAGGGATGCCCACTTTGACAGGGGGGGAGTTTGTGGCAGTGCCAGGGGTCATTTTATCCAAGAAAGGACTTGGAATCATATTAAAGTCCTCTGCTATTATAATGCTATCTGTTGCATATGTAGCTATAATAGGAACCAGGCTCTTCAGCAATGAGATGGTGGCAGGAGAGGGTATTTAAATTCCCACAATTAACAATTCAAGAGTATCTACAATAGCATGCAATAGCACAAACCTACCCCCTGGGTCAGTTTGAACATCTAGAAATTTGAATGTCAGGGATTTATGCACCAGGATACTTACTAGTGTGGTAGTATTGTCCTACCCACGGATTTTTAAGGCTTAAGATCTTGCTGCCCACCAAGTGGGTTTCTTGCAGAATGCAGATGTGGGGATTATGTTGTTTGAGGAATGACATACCAAGGGAACGTTTCACTTTATCATTAAGACCCCTGACATTCCATGAAAGCAACCATAAGGGAGCCATCTAGTAACCAAATGGAAGGTACTTATCAGATATTTATGCATCTTATGACCCAGGGGTGTAAGTTTCCTCTTCCATCTCCACAGTCCTAAAGTGTAACCGTCTATTAAGCCGCTACCCAACTGCTGTCTAGGTGTATCTTGTACCATCCAATGAAAGGAACCACTGCATCCAAACGAAAAAAATAAAATAAAAAAGGCACATAGTTAATTACCCAACCCCCCACCCCCCCACAACCATGTAGAAAATAAAAAACAAAAATAAACCTCATGGAGTGCTTCATCCCCAAACTTTCAGAACTTACAACCCCAACTTTGGTTAGGAAATTTTCCTATGTGGGCCATGGGACAGGCTATCGATTGGAAACCTTGTTCAATGAAATTGCGTGATTGTCGTGGTCCGCACCCACGATCACCTGCATGCCGCTAACAAAGCTAAGCTAACCGGGACCTAGTAACTTACAGACTCAATTAGGCAGTTAAGTGAGACCAGAGAAATGCATTGAGAACCCTCCCCCCCCCCCCCCCCAAGAAGAGGGGGGGGGGGAGCAAATTGCACCCAGCTTGTGCTGGGGGAAACAGGCTTAATAGTTATTAGCACACTAGACATTTATGTACTGAGCATTATCTGTCCCCGATTTCCATATTACCCTCCGTTTCTAGAACACAAGAGCCGTCTCTGAGGGACGGACGCTCCACCAGACGTCGCAGGGAGCTCCGTGGGGAGAACTGCAAGCCCACCAGGGAGGTAAAAAAAAATAAGTAGAAAAATAAAGGGGGGGGGGGGGGGAGGATAAGAGCATCTTCCAGCTAGGTAGGGGCTAAAGGGTTCTTCTGTGTAGTCCACTGGGTGGGAAAACAGCCACAGAGTCACGAAGAAAAATGGATGTGGATGGTTGAGAGGGCCCAAAACGTTATACAGCACCTCATCCCAAAATGTAATTAGGACAAATTGTGGAAGGGTAGAACCAAGGGATTATAGTGGTGCCATTAATGTGCTTGTCAACAACGTAATTCTTTTGAAAAAAAAGTTTATTTGATAGTATTAAAAACACACAAATGGCATAATTCATTTTTTTGAAAATTAGGAGAGAAAAAGTCAAGTATGTCTTGGACAATTACAGCCAAGATTACAGGTAAGTATTTAGAGCATCAAAAACATTGGTGTCTTAAACAGCAATAATAAATGAATACAACCACAGGCCTAGAAATTACTCAAAGAAGGCCTAAAAGTGGATGCAGGCCATCATTTTCCGACATGTTTCGCCATTCTGATGGCTTCCTCAGGGAAATGCCTGCTCACACCGATACTTTTTTCTAGATAGAGAAACAGTAGATTTTATATATATATATATATATATAAAAAAAACATTATAATCAGCACATTTGAAATATTGTTTGTGATTGGGTGTATGGAACAGTCAAGTGGATAGCCTACCAAACATCTCCCCATACACACAAAAAGCCACAGAAACACTCACCTAGAAAACATCCCAATTGGGTATATGGCTGAAAGAACAAACAGGTCCCAGGTGGAGTCGTCAAGGGAGACGCCTAACCCACTGGCAGCAGGGGATGTACTAGACCTAGCAACAGAAGGTGATTATTAGTTTAGAATTAGGGAATTATTTAAATTTTATTTATGGGGGAAGGAAAAACTGATCCCCCATAATGATAGGTATTAGCACTACCTGGGGCAATTGCCTCCTACTTACACAGGTTCAGGATACTAATTACTAATCAATGGAATGGACATTCGACAAAAGATGGTAGGAGGCGCCTGAGAGGATGGTTTGAAGTTAGCAGATCCTTATTGGATTAGTACTATGGGGGGAAAAATGGAAAGCATTATTTTAATATGCATCCATTATGATCCCAAATTGGAGTGCTATTGATTCTATGTAAAAGATCTTATAGATAAGCTCAGTAGTTTAAAAAAAAATATATATATACAAAAAAGGGTAGTAGCACTAAGAAATTTGCTCCCCAGCACATTAACACGAGAAACACTCTCCTATGTTTTATTCATCTTGGCCACATGCAGGCACCAGGCGGAGATAGCCGATCATAGAGCGCTCCAATTGGCTAAGCATGGACACCCAAGGGCGGTGCCATATGTCTTAGGCGTCCGCCCATCTTTGGCCACTGCATTTACTATCTCATGCCTGTTGTAAGCCCGCGCCAGCGTGACTTCGTCACGTGACGCAGTGTCTTGAGCGCACGGCAGTATGGGCAATGTATGCCCAGACTGAGAGGATGCGTGGCACATGCGCACTGGCCATATTTGTCCGCTGAGCGGGCGGCAGCGTTACGCGCCACCCACTCTGGGGGACGCTACTTAAGCCAGGTGTCCACACTCATTCTAGTGTCGGACTTCGGAGGTGCCTGTTGCAGCTCGGATTACTATACACAGTAAGCAATATTATTTCATCCTATTGCTCTATATTATCTTTACCCTTTAAATGATATTTGGAATTGGATGGTTACACCCTGTCCTTTTTGTAGGTGTCTCTGCCTCTCAATTAGCTTCAATATCCTTGGAGCTGCTTGGTTAGTGGTTATCCACCTATTACCATATAAATCCCTATGTGGCCATTGGAGCAAGCTACTTACTATATCAATACAGGTCAATTTCTTAGTGCTACTACCTTTTTTTTGTGTATATATATATATATATATATATATATATATATATATATATATATATATATATTTTTTATTTTTTTTTTTTTAAACTACTGAGCTTATCTATAAGATCTTTTACATAGAATCAATAGCACTTCAATTTGGCATCATAATGGATGCATATTAAAATAATGCTTTCCATTTTTTTTTCCCCCCATAGTACTAATCCAATAAGGATCTGCTAACTTCAAACCATCCTCTCAGGCGCCTCCTACCATCTTTTGTGGAATTTCCATTCCATTGATTAGTTACTTACACCTGTGTAAGTACGAGGCAATTGCCCCAGGTAGTGCTATACCTATCATTATGAGGGATTGTTTTTTCCTTCCGCATAAGGGACACTACTTTATAAAAATAAAATTTAAAAAATTCCCTAATGCTAAACTAATAGTCGCCTTCTGTTGCTAGGTCTAGTACGTCCCCTAGGTGAGTGTTTCTGTGGCTTTTTATGTGTATGGGGGGATGTTTGGTAGGCTATCCACTTGACTGTCCCATACACCCAATCGCAAATAATATTTCAAATGTGCTGCTTACAATGTTTTTTATATACATGTCTCAACTGTTTCTATATCTAGAAAAGTATCAGGAGGGGCGTGGCTTGGCGCGCAATGTAGATGGCAGCTTAGAAGAGGAGCTCCGACAGACACACGGCCTGATTGCCTGTAAACCCTCCACTGAGCTGTCAATGCCGGGCAGGAAACTGTACTCTGCTTCACCGTCACGCCCCCGACAATCATCCTCCGCCACGAGAAACATCTCGGATCTGTGCAAACCCAAACCCCGACAAAGAACAATGAGGCCGCTTCCAAGATGGTGCCGCAGGATCACCACCAGGAGGATCACAGTGGGGACTCAGACTCGGCCTCGGAGGCCCAAGGTAGGGGAAAATCTAAATCTTTAAAACCCCTAACCTACGCTGACATGTCCTGCTTCACGGCGGACATTAAATCCACCTTTTCGGCCACTATCACTGACTTGAAAACAAACCTGGTGGTTCTCACAGAAAAGTTGGTGGCAACGGAACACGCAGGGAGGCAGAGGGACAAGGCACTTCACAGGCTGGATGAGGTTACATACTCTCATGCCCAACATTTCATAGACATGAATAGGCATTTAGAGGACCTCGTCAACAGAGGAAGGAGGAACATAAGGGTGAGGGGGATACCAGAATCTGTGGACGCTGAACAAATAGCACCGGCCCTCCAGAGAGTCTTTAACAGCCTACTAGAAAGGCAAGAGGACATGGAGATAGAATTTGTCAGAGCGCATAGGGCACTCAGGCCTAGAGGACCTGACACAGCACCGCCAAGGGATGTGATATGCTGTCTTCAAAACTTCCAGTTTAAGGAAGACATAATGCGCAAAGCTAGACAAAATGACAGCATTGTCTTTAATGGCAAAACTATTATGCTGTTCCAGGATCTGTCCCAGATCACCCTCAAAAACCGCAGGGCGATGCGCCCTCTACTTGAACAACTAAGAGTCAGAGAAGTTAAGTACACATGGCGTTTTCCCTTTGCACTCATCGCCACTGCTAATTGCCGCTAACATGTGTTACGCTCCCCTGCAGACCTACCTGACTTTTGCGCCGGGCTGGGATTGGACATGATAGACCTACCTGACTGGTATGCGGAATTCACGTTGCCACTGCTATGCAGGAGCCCAACACGCTCCCCATTCTCAACACCAGAGAAAAGATCCAGCAAAAAGGCAAAACACGGCAAGTCGGGAAGCCACAGACCTGACACCCCTAACAGGAGAGGCACACCTGACAGAGAACATCCTGGCGATTAGGGATGTCACAGGTCCCCTCATCACATCACAGCCACTTTACTCAGGATACCCCTGTGAATCACAGCCAGCAGGACCCCTGACAACCAGCTCAAATTGAGGATTGTGCACACTCCACTTGTGTATTTGCTCTCCACATAACATTTTACTTGAAGTTTGACTTAATTTTATTTTTCCCCCTTCTCTCCCCTCGCCCCACTCATTTTATTCTTTCCACTCCTCTATGGCTCATTAGACTTTTGACTATGCAGCAGCTTACCACACTCGCACTAGGCTCAGGTGCGTTCCCCCCGCCTAATGTTTGCAGCCACTCACCATGTTGACCCTTCCCACCCTCATTTCATCTGGGAACTTGTCTATGGCAATTCTGGCTACTCTCATGCAAACTGAACCCATTGAAACTGCCTTTGGTGGATCTGAGTATGCCTGCGCAATTCTCAGCAGAGAGACTTCTCTTCATACACAGCGGACCATTAGGACGGCTACAGCGGATCAGGGTCTGGACTCAACCCTTGGATCACAACACTCCAGTGAAGGGTCATATACCAGATGATATTGGTCAAGCCTGCCGAGCGAAAGTGCCTCAATATTTGTGACTGGAAGATAGAAGCATCATGGGGGAAGGAGAGACACCCATCCTCTTTTTTTTTTTTTTTTTTTTTTTACTTTATTGGGGTACATCTGGTTGTCATGACGCTTGGAAGGCGGTGATCACATTAGGGGCTCGATAGACCGGTTACAGTTGCTAAACTATGCTTCTCTCTCTTTTCATGGTGGAGGTTGAGCTCCCGCGATCCACGGCTGTTGATTAATGTTACGGTTTTATATACGAATTGTTTATACAGGCGAGTGCAACTCAATCCAACCTCTGTGTAGCCGTCTCCCTTGTCCCCCCCCCCCCCCCAAGGGGCTCTGGTACACCAGGGTCTCCACAATCTCGCTAGATAGGGCCATATCTAGCGGCTAAGTGTTATTCTCTTTGACTTACTCACATTTCTCTTTTTCTTTAGAGACTCTAGGTCAGCCGTCCAGACATACCATTGCAGATTCCGAACCTGTCTTTTTCTTCCATTACAGGCACAACTCTCAATTTTCTTTTTTCATCTCTATAGCCCAAGCCCGGCTGAAACCCCTCCTGAGTCCACACCATGGCCTACACCTCTTTGGGACGCAATCCCACAGTGGTCTCACACAACGTGAAGGGACTGAACATCCCAGGGAAGCCTACCACACTGCTCAAAGAACTCAAGAAAGGTAAGCCACACTTTGTGTTACTCCAGGAAACACATTTCAAAACTCACCAGGTTCCCAGGCTCACCGACTCAAACTACACCAGGGCACACCATGCCACCAACAACCTAGCCAAGACTAAAGGGGTCTCAATCTTGATTCACAAGAACGCACCTTTTGAACTGATAGAACAAAGGGCGGATGCTGAGGGTAGGTACCTATTTCTCAAAGGGTCCTATGCGTGGTCACCCTTTACCATTGCAAATGTGTACTTTCCAAACAAGGCCCAACTAACATTCTGTAAATGTGATACACCAGCTAAAGTGATTCATGTCTGGATGTTTAATTCTAGGGGGGATTTGAACATTTCCCTGAACCCACTAGTCGACACCTCCACAGGCAAGACAAGCATGCGATACAAGTCGCTTAAACACATGAAACAATTATTACATTCCTTACACCTAGTTGACTCCTGGAGATTCTGTAATCTGAATGGCCGAGATTACACATTTTACTCAATCCAGCACCAAAAGTATGTCCGCCTGGACTATCTTTTCATAACCCAGAATGATCTGTCCAAATTGATAGCCGCACACATAGGTCTACAAACATCAGACCATGCACCAATTGCTTTGACCTTCGACACGACCAAGTCGCTCCCTAAATCATCGACCTGGAGACTCAATTCCTCCCTGATCACAGACCCGACTCTGCTGCCCAAATTGCAGGAACGCATAAAACTTTTTTTCAAGGACAACAACACACCCGACATTGACCCACTTATCATTTGGGAGGCTCATAAATGCATGTTAAGGGGGGGGGGGGGGGGAACAAATGACAATGGGTGCAGCACGCAAGAAACAGGATAGGAAGGAGATCCAAACTCTGACAGACCACATCCACAAACTAGAATCATTGCACAAGCAGTCCCTATCAATGGAATCAGCCAAAGAACTATGTTAAGGGAAAAATTGCAAGAGATTTTTGATACAAAAGCTAAAAAGGTTCCTGTTTTTCAGGATTTTTTTTTTACTATGAGTCAGGCAGCAAAGCAGGTAGGACTTTGGCTAGAGCCCTAAGGGAACACACTCGAAATAACTACATATCAGGTATCAAACGGGCAAATGGTTCTTGAGACATCACCACTGAAACGATAGCTGGACACTTTCACACATACTACTCCAATCTTTACAACTTGCCAAGACAACATAGACAGCCAGACATGGTAGGGGACAGGGCCCAAATTATCAAGGACTTCCTAGATAAGAGCAGCCTACCCTCTTTAGATCTCTCCAACTCCCTAGAAAACCTGATAGATATACATGAAATCAAAAACACGATAAAATCCCTGAAACTGGGTAAAAGTCCCGGCCCGGATGGGTTAACGACCATCTATTATAAAACCTTTGTGGACTTGGTGTCGGAACCGTTGGCGTCGGCCCTGAACTCCCTATCGCAGCATAGAGAGGTCTCAGATGACTTCTTGTCAGCTTTTATAACAGTCATACCAAAGTCAGGAAAGGATCCCTCGGAGTGTGCAAGCTATCGCCCAATATCTCTTCTAAATTTAGACTTGAACATTTTTGCTAAAATTCTCGCAGAAAGATTGAAGCCTTTCCTTTCCAAGCTGATTGGATTGGAACAGGTAGGCTTTATGCCTGGACGCAAAGCAAAGGATAATGTCACAAAGTCCCTGTTACTGATACACATGGCCAGATCAAGTGCTGTCGAAGGCCTTCTCCTGTCCACGGACACGGAGAAGGCCTTCGACAGTGTCATGGGATTTCATGCTGGTGACATGCGAGCGGGTGGGCCTGGGCACAAGGATGATGGCTTGGATCTCAACCCTTTATCAAAAACCTACCGCGAGATTGAAGGTAAATGGCACACTTTCCGAGAGGGTACACATTACAAAACGGGACGAGGCAGGGATGCCCTTTATCCCCCCTCCAATTTATTCTATCCCTGGAACCCTTTATCAGAGTGATCAAGGCCGATCCCTCCATAAGCGGTTTCAGGGTGGCAGGCGGGAAGTTTAAGGTTGCCGCCTATGCAGATGATCTTTTATTCCTATCCAATCCACACATCTCTCTTCCTAATTTAACAAATGCATTTAAACATTGCGGCTTTGTGTCGAATTTAAAGATTAATTATTTGAAGTCGGAAGCCATGAATATATCCCTTCCATCACAAACCCTTAATTTGACGAAAGCTAACTCGCCATTTAAATGGGATCCCAACTCCCTAACGTACTTAGGAGTCCAACTGACACCACAAATATCGTCAGTTTATGAACACAACTTTCCACCCTTACTCAAAAACATTGAACAGGACCTCAAACTTTGGCACACGGGTAACTTTTCATGGTTTGGCTGCGCCGCAATAATCAAGATGACTATCCTACCCAGGCTCCTTTACCTGATACACACGCTGCCAATTCAGATACCTCAACATATGTTCCGCAACCTATGCTCGATGGTTATGAAATTCATATGGGCCCACAAAAAGCCTAGAATAAGATTTGAGGCTCTTGTTA
Source organism: Lithobates sylvaticus (assembly GCA_028564925.1). Lineage (NCBI taxonomy): Eukaryota > Metazoa > Chordata > Amphibia > Anura > Ranidae > Lithobates > Lithobates sylvaticus. Next base: position 171,033,813 of record CM053031.1, on the reverse strand, counting down.
GGGCAAAGGAGACTGGGGGAATGGGCATACCAAATCTTAGAAGCCATTATGTGGCTTCTCACATTGCAAGGGTTATCGACTGGTACTGCCACAGGGACACCAAGCACTGGGTGAGATTAGAAATGGCCAACAACTCAATCCTCCTGACATTCGCCCCTTGGATACCTTGGGTATCATACCCAAAGGATCTAAAACTGCACCCGTTGACGGGCAACACTTTGAAAGTGATTCATGATCTCCCTAGGAACTCAGAGATCACTTCTTCCCGAGGACCACTGACACCCTTGAAAGATAATCCGGACTTCATTCCGGGTCTGGATAACCCCAATCTTAAGTCAATACCTGACAATAAGCCCCTTCTGGCCAAAGACTGCTACTTGAATACAAGGCTGAAAGATTTCAGACCTGCAAAGAGATAATAGTTTGCCCAATCTCCCCTTCTGGACATACCTACAAGTCTGAAGCTACCTGCAAAAACATGGGAAGCAGACTGATTTTTCTAGGCCCTTGACAGAGTGAGTCTGTGTGCCTCACAGGTGAACAGGTGGCTAAAACCACTTCAACGGCGCACGCGTGGCTTCAGGAGGCGATGGGACCAATGGATGATGGACTCAGGAGGAGGTGGTCGGAGGAACTACAGGTAACAATTTCCTCAAAACAATGGGGGAATGCTTGCATTTTAGCACATAAGTGTTCCATTAGTACCAGAATCCAGGAAACGGCTTTTAAATTGCTAATGCGGTGGTATCATACACCCGCGAAACTGCACAAATGGAATCCCCAGGCTTCAAACCTACGTTGGAGGTGCCTAAGGCACAATGGTTACCTATCACACATGTGGTGGCATTGTCCTTTGATCCTCCCTTTTTTGGGAGGGGGTAAAGGCCTTGATAAAATCAATAACTGAAACCACACTGTCTTTAGACGCCGCTTGCTGCCTTCTGCACATTACAAACTGGTCCTTGAACAAATACAAGCATTCCCTCACCATACATCTGTTAAGTGCAGCTAAATCCTTGATACCAATTCACTGGAAATCCACACGGGTGCCGTCCGTTAAGGACTGGCTTCATAAAGAGTCTGAAATTTACGAAAATGGAAAACACTAGAGCCCAAGCGAATGAAAGAGCCAAGGCCTTTTTGGCTACTTGGTAACCTTGGACCATATTCAAACACTTGACCGCTTGCTCGGACATTATCTCGGGAACGACAGACCCACCAGGTCTACGGTGAAGCCTTAGGACGTAGGTGAATCTGGAATGGTATAGATGTCCTAGTTCGGACGGTTGACCTCTCGACATGCCTCCCTTTTTCTTCCTGTTTTCTTTTACTTCTTGTATACACTCTTCTGTCTTTTCTCACTCTGCCCTTTACCCAACACAATGATGTTCGATGAACCAAAGACTTAAGTTAGATGTACTACTAGAATGTCTCCCATCTCAGTTCAGCTGTGATATTCCTGATCTATAGTCCAACCTGACAAAGATGCAACAAATTGTTAAATAATCTATGTTAAGACCCAACCCAGTTGGTGCACTTTTATTCTGAGCTATTTAGCTCAACAATACTGTTCAGATTACGTGTTTTGGATTTCAATGTGCGAAAGGGTTCATAATGTGCTTTGTATCCATGTTCTGTATCTTGTTTATCTTTAATAAAAATTTCTTTGAAAGGAAAAAAAAAAAAGAAAAGTATCAGTGTGAGCAGGCATTTCCCTGAGGAAGCCATCGGAATGGCGAAACATGTCGGAAAATGATGGCCCGCATCCACTTTTAGGCCTTATTTGAGTAATTTCTAGGCCTGTGGTTGTATTCATTTATTATTGCTGTTTAAGACACCAATGTTGTTGATGCTCTAAATACTTACCTGTAATCTTGGCTGCAATTGTCCAAGACATACTTGACTTTTTCTCTTCTAATTTTCAAAAAATTTAATTATGATGAAATTTGTGTGTTTTTAATACTATCAAATAAACTTTTTTCTAAAAAATTACGCTGTTGACAAGCACATTAATGGCACCACTATAATCCCTTAGTTCTACCCTTCCACAATTTTTCCTAGCCACAGAGTCATGTATAGAGGTTATCCCTGCTCCAACCACGGTCTACCACAGACCCCCCAGCGACAGCCGGGTAAGCAAGGTGGTAAGGCCCAATAATGGTGTCAGCGGTAGTGGGGTGCACAATGGCGGATGAGTCTCGGCAGAGTTTGGCGCCACAAATGCACAACAAGGAGCGGATGCCATTTACTGTATGTCAGGGCCAGTCACAGAGCAGCAGGGTCAGTCATTCTACCTAGGTAGAATGTTCAGGGCAGAAGGATGGTACATTTGTCTAGTGTCACAATGAGGTTTTTTATCTTGCTCTAGGCAGACTCTTGAGCCATTGGGAGGCATCTTATGGTGAGGAAGTATTTTGTGGATTTCCCATCCACTACTCGTAGGCATGCAGGGAAAAGCATGCTGTATTTCAGCCCCTTCATGCGTAGTTGAGCTTTGATGTGGTCGAAGGTTCTGCGGAGCCTCTGGGTTTCAGTGAAGTAATCTGGAAAGGGCATCAATTTCACATTTGCATACTGAAAACTCTTCAAGTGTTCTTGCTTCCCGCAGGGCGAGATCCCGGTCTCTAAAATTTAGGAGCCGAAAAATGAAGGTTTAAGTAATTTAAGCGGATACAAGTTGCAGGTAGTTGCGGGGCTCTGATAACCGACGTCTGCTCAGGTCTCCAGCTTGGCCACCCCCCCCCCCCCTCAGTTGTGGGGTTGTTTAGCTCAAGTGTAGCACCCGCTAGCGAGAACAGTCCACACAAATGATTCCTTTTCAGGGCTTTATGCCCCACTTTTATTAAAGAAAACCAAACAAGGTTGCAGCAAAAGTGGTTTCCCTTGCAGGGGGTTTTCACCACCAGCAACAAATAAAAGGATATTCAGCCTCATGGCTTACACATGCAGCATTGCAAACAAAAATACAGAGCCACCTGGCTCACTTCAGCAGCAGATGCACCACTGCTCAGGCCTTCCACTTCAGGCTCTCATCTGTCTCCTTCAGACTATTCCTTTGCCAACACCGTCCATATAGATAGCAGCCCCTCACTGCTCTGATCCTCAATCTCTGGCTTTCACTGTGCACACCTGCACTCTCTGGATTCCCCAGTGCACACCTGCACTCTCTGGACTCCTCGGGAGGGTGGAGCCTAGAACCCTGGTCCTGACTCTACTAGCAGGCCCACACACACCTGAACAATCAGTGTGAGTCTCAAAATCCAGACCCAGGACTGGGGATTTCATTCCACCCAGATCTCTAAGAAATCCCCGGGCCCTAGGTTCCAAAGTTTAGTAAATAATAAGGAAACTGAAAAGCCAGTTTCCTCCCAAACAAGCAAATACACTAGAGCCCCTCAACCTGCCTGGTTGAAAAGCATGTATTCATACTCTGGTGGGGTACCTCACTACCACAATGCATATGTAGATCAACAATTCTGCGGTATTCCCAAATCCATTTCTGCAAATGTCTTAAAAGGATTTTTATGTCAATTGTTATGCACTCTTGTGCCTGCTGCCAATGATATGGAACCGATAATAGATTGAATGCACAGACTGCCCAAAATGTACCGAGAGATGTGCTAGCAAGAATACATTACTATCACATCAAAGATGAAGTCATGAGTGCAATGTGAAAGAACCCTCACTTAACTGGGCAATTTGTGGGCTTTGTGCTGTACACAGATCTATCCCAGGCCACTATACAGCACAGTAAAAAATGTCCTTGCCATCACAATGGCTCTAAGAAACCATAACATCACAAAGATGGGGGACCCCATCAAAGCTAACAGTGTCATATCTAGACAAGTCGGTCAACATATTCTCACTAGAATCTGGCCTCAGATTTCATAAAGAATGGAAAATTCTCCCGGCTGAAGCACCACCAGAGCGTGAACCAACTAAACTCAGAAATGAATGGTCATAAATCATCACCAGAAAGATTTTTGTTTAAACACCTTGCACATTTCTACTTGATGCAGTCTTTGGAACCTGGTATCCCATCAAAATCCCAGAAATGCTTTTCGTTTGCCATGTTAGTGTAAGTTTAATGCCCCTCAGATGATAAGCAGTTCTCACTGCTTCTGGAATCTGGGGCTCTCTTTTACCTTTTCTTGTTTTTTTTTTTTTTTTTTTCTCTTTCACTTGCTATATTGAGATGAGTAACTGTCTGCACTGCTACCCAGCATTTGGCATCTACTCCCATATAAAAGTATTTCATCTCCAATCTACTATTCAACTTACTACTTGCTGCATTTACACCTCTTCATCAATAGATGGTGGCATAACCTTACCATTGAGTCAGGATCACATAACAATATTCTTGTTAACTCATTAGCTCTCTGCAAAGAGCCACTCCTCCCTTTCATAAGGAATTCAAGAAAGCATCAGATGCGTGCATCTTGATTTATGATGACCATTAAGTTTATTTCTCTCAATGTTAAGGGCCTGAATAGCTCTTTTAAACAGAAGCTTATGTGGTCAGAAGCCCAAAAAACTGAGAGGAGACATCTTATGCATTTAGGAAACACACTTTTCTGCAACAAAAGCACCTAAATGTTCCAAATAAGCTGTACCTGCATATGTTCTTCGCTAATGTGGAAACCAAACTTAATGAAGTCCTCAAAGCAATCAAAAACATGGTTCATTCTACAGGACATTTTCACATATCCTAAAGAACAGTATATTATTCTAGTCTGTACCTTGAACACTGTTGTATATACTATTGTATCTGTGTATGCTCCCAACCAAAAACAAGTAACTTTTTTGAATACTTTAAAAAAAAAAGTCAAGTCTATAAGTAAAGGAAACCTCCTCCTATTAGGAGACTAACTCAGTGATTGATACTAAATTAGACTGATCTTCCTCCAAATTTAGTCATAAAATGACTCTGCAATCCACCATACTTAGCAAATCTTTTTATGATGTCTGGAGAGGTCTCCACCCAGACGAAAATTATTTTGCATTCTATTCCAGCCCACATAGATCTAATTCTAGAATAGATTTAATAATCGCAAATCTGTCTTCCTTCTATAAGATCATAATAGCCATTATCACATGGTCGGACCACGCTCCCATAACAATTGAACTTGAGGAGCAATTCTTTGGAGAAATAATACATGTATCTTTAATCGTATTACTCACCGAGGGAAAGTTCAGAAACAATTAGAGGAATTTTTTTCCACTTTAATTTCACAGGTAAATCCTTGGCCTCTAATATTTGGTGCGCTCACAAGGCCTATATCAGAGGTCTACTGTTGCAAATTGTGTCAAGGGAAAAGAAACAGAGGATGCAGGTGACTCAATCCCTCCTAACTAAAATGAACCAGGTGAAAACCCAAAATAAACAATCCATAGCCCAGTATTTAATAGAGGAATTACAGAAATGTAGAAAGGAACGTAAAGAGGAACTTGAGGTTTTTTTTTTTTTTTTTTTTTTATCTTTCAGTCTATTAAATCCTCTGCCTGTGTTATTTTAACTTTGGATAGTAAAACATTTTTTTTTTTTTCTGCCAGTAAATACATTATACAGCCCACTTCCCATTCATCTGGAAAAAAAAAGCCTAGGTGTTTGACATCATGCACAGCTCTCACTCTCATGAGAGTTTGCAAGAAAGGGAGGGGGTGTGAGTCATAAGAGGGCCAATGAGGGGCGTGGCTTGGCGCGCAGAGCGGATGGCAGCAGACTAGAGGAGCTCCGCCAAACCCTCAGCCCTTACAGCTCAAACATCGCCGTAACCACCAGCTAACATGAGCAGACTCACCTGCCACAACTCGGGAACTCACCCCTGGCGTTCCGCTCTGGTTCCGAGCTCCAGAAGCATTCCGGACATCTTTAAATCTCAACCCCGCCGACGCAAGGCCCTTCCCAAGATGGCGCAGCCGCATGGAGAGGAAGAGTTCAGTGAGGACTCTCAGTCCGCATACGAAGAGGAGGTAAGAGACCCCCTTACCCTTCCCGCTATGATGAAAATAGCAGCAGACATAAAAGGAACTTTATCCTCCGCCATCACAGAGCTGAAAGCGGACATTCTATCTATCTCAGAGAAACTAGAGGGGGTTGAGAAGGCAGGCTCCGGGAGGGACAAGTTCATTGCACGCCTGGAAAAAGTAACAGACACGCATGCAGCTCACCTCATAGAGATGAACCGCCAATTGGAGGATTTGGACAATAGGGGGAGAAGACATAATGTTAGGGTGAGGGGGGTGCCAGAAACTGTAGACCCCAGCAACATACCCTCAGCCCTGCAATATGTTTTCAATGAGGTTCTGGAACGCCCAACGGACACTCAGATTGTTTTTGACCGGGCGCATAGGGCGCTGAGAGCCAGGCCGGCTGACACAGCACCACCCAGGGACATTATCTGCTGTCTCCCAGATGTCAAGCTAAAAGAGGAAATCATGTTAAAGGCCAGGCATAATGCCCACATAATGTTTAATGACACGGCCATCGCCATTTTCCAAGACCTCTCTCCTATTACATTAAATAACAGGAGAGTACTGCGCTCCCTGCTGGAGATTTTACGCGGGCAAAATATACCATATAAAAATGGAAATTCCCCTTCGCACTGAACGTGACTTTCCAAGGCAGACAGCTCTACCTACGCACCCCAGATGATCTCCAGAGCTTCTGTCAGGACATCCAGATCCCACTGATTGACCTGCCCGACTGGTACAGGGAATTTCTTAATCCCCCAAAGACACAGGGACCTCAAGCCTCGCAACCTACCACACCAACGAAGCCACCGAACAAAAGAGGGAAGTTCCAGAATCATCCAACAAATGTCTGCGCACACCACTAGCATCGCTAACCACATTTCAGAGTTTTTCTCCCTAAACAATACTGTCTCAGATCCAATGATGCTGTGGTGCGCGCACAAAGCTTATATAAGAGGGGTGATATTGCAGATTTGTGCTAGGGAGAAAAGGCAGAGGACACAGAAGATAGACCAACTCCTTGCTAATATCAAAGCTATAGAGACCCTAAATAAAAAAAGTACTAACCTGCAACTAGCCCAAAATCTTACTCAATATCGCATTGATCTCAGACGCCTACTACTAGAACAATACGATAAACACATTAGATCACTAAAATTGTCCCACTACTCCTCTGGGAACCGGGCTGGCAATTTTTTAGCGCAAAGACTCAGAGCAACTAGACTTAAAACTAAAATATCCCACCTCATCCAACATCCCGGCAACAGGAAAATTTACGACCAAAAAAAAATAGCAGACTCTTTTGCGGAATATTATGCCACCTTGTATAATTTAGCAAAAGACCAAAACACGCCTCAGCCCTCTGAGGAGAATATACAGCAATTCCTTGCAAAAATAGATCTACCATCCCTCAATGGAGATCAACTCTTCTCTAAACTCACCCATATCGAAGTCTGAGATCGAGCGTGCAATTAAAACTCTCCCTCTAGGAAAATCTCCAGGCCCAGATGGCATACCTAATGACTATTATAAGGTCTTCCATGAAAATCTCACCCCAACACTTAAATCGGTCTTCGCATCAGCAGTGTCCTCTGCCCCGTTTCCCCCTGAAATGCTTAAAGCATATGTGGTTACCATCCCAAAACCGGGCAAAGAACCCACTACTCCGGCCAACTTTAGGCCTATTTCCTTGCTCAACACTGACGTCAAATTGTACGCAAAAATACTTGCACACAGACTTCTCCCAATACTACCTCTTCTCATCAAACCTGACCAGTCCGGATTCACCCCGGGCAGACAGGCCTCTGATGCGACAAGAAGGGTGATTGGCATTATGCAATATGCGGAGTCCTGTCGGGTGCCTTCTCTGCTCCTCTCCCTGGATGCGGAGAAGGCATTTGACAGGGTCCACTGGGGGTACATGCAGGCCACTTTAGAAAAATTTGGGTTCTCAGGCCCTATACTATCATCTATACTGGCTCTCTACCCCTCACCATGCGCACAGGTTTACACTTCTAACATGCTTTCGGACACACTTCACATGACCAATGGCACTAGGCAGGGCTGCCCCCTGTCTCCCTTGATCTTTAACCTTCTAATTGAACCACTAGCAGAAAGGATCTGATCCCACCCCCTCATAACAGGATTTACCCTTCCAAATAGCTCCCATAAAATAAATATTTTTGCCGATGATATCATCTCGTTTCTAACCTCTCTGCAAACATCCCTCATACATGCACATAACACTCTCGAAGAGTTTAGTAGGGTGTCCTATTACAAAGTAAATTGAACTAAATCTTTGATCCTCCCATTAGGTATCTCCACGTCACTTTCCAAAGAACTGAAAAAGAAATTTCCCTATACATGGGCGAAATCGGACATAACATATCTAGGTCTGAAACTTACCCCTAGCCTTAAACACCTAGCCGAAGCCAACTACGTTCCTCTTCTAGCCAAACTCTCGAAATCCCTCCTAGTCAAACACAGATCAGTGGGAGGTATGGGCCTAGTAGACATAAATGATTACTACAAAGCTTCCTTACTCACCCAACTCAAACACTGGTTCACACATGGTCCTGATCACCATTGATGCAACATTGAACAAACCCTAGCCCCAACCAAAACCCTCAAAGATCTCCTACTCCTGGATGCTCTACATCCATTCCCCACTTACAAACTGCCTCTTACTATTCAAGCTTCGTTATCAGCTTGGAGGGACCTCCAAAAGATACCGCTCCACCCTTCCAAAATGTTCGATGTCCCAATCCCCATACTGATTCTCCAACAAGCAATACCCAACCTCTCTATTACAGAATGGCCAGATAAGGGAATCAAATCATTTCATGACCTTTTCATTAAGGATTCTTTGATCCCCTTTGATACCCTTCAATCCAAGTTCGATATAACCTCTGTGGATAAATATAAATACCATCAGGTCTCCCACTTCCTGAAATCGCTCAACTCGCCCAACATTCACACTCCCTTGGTGGCATGGCAATACTTTACTACAAACCCAGCCTCTGGGAAAGCTATCTCAATATTTTATAACTTACTGCAACAAAAATAGTTTTTTGTTAAATCCAGGCCCTACCAAAAATGGGAAGTAGACCTAAACACCTCCTTCACGGATTCACAGTGGACTGATGCCTTTAAATGGATATACAGAGCCTCAAAATGCATTAATCACTGGGAATTGTCCCAAAAGATCGCCCTTAGATGGTACCTCACTCCCTATAGGATATCAAAATTTGCACCTGACTCCTCCCCGTTGTGCTGGAGAAACTGTGGTCAAACTTGTAATCTTCTACATATGTTTTGGTCATGCAAACATATCTCCAGCTACTGGAACTCCATTTTCTGTTCAATCTCCAGCATCATGGGGATGATAACACGACCCAACCCCAACCTAGCAATTCTTAACATAGGCATTGACCTATTCCCCCCAGAATTTAGAGTAGTAATCACTCACATCCTACTAGTTGCTAGATCCCTAATAACCAGACACTGGAAACAGGACATAGCACCCAATGTAGCAGAAGTATGTGCCACAACACAAACCCATTACGTTTACGAGTCCCTACTTGCTGCTAGGAATCTTACCAAAAAAACAGTTTGATAATAAATGGCACATATGGACTACCTGGTATAACACACGAGTATAAAACACAATTATGATATACTCCCTATATGCGGACCGGGTCGCCACCACCTCCCCCCACCCCCCCCCCCCCCCTCTTTTCCCTTTCCCCCTCTTTTTTCTGCCTATCTTTTCTATCATCCCTCTACGTGTATACATTTAAGAATTCCATGGGAGCACTATGCCCCAATGAGACATAAGTCTACACTCCCTATGCCTGTAAACTCAGAGCTGACTGATAAAATTAAGTCATATCTATCTAGACCTCCAACAACACAACCCAACCGTATCAGAGGTCAGCTTGAGGTTTACACTGCCAGTTTACTATGACTAAGTATATATTGTTTATTACAATCTAGACTCACCTATTTCAAGGCTCATGTTTTGTTCGGATTCTTGTATATGAAAAATTTTGCAAAGTATTACACCTTTCTTTGTATTATTGTTTGCTTTTTTTCAATAAAAACTAATTGGAAAAAAAAAAACAAAAAAACAAAATGGCAGATTTGGAAGACTGCTCAATATAAAGCTGAGAGGGTGGCTGAATCTGTCTTGCCTTCAGACCTTAGAGTATTTTTTTATTTATTTTTGAATTTATTTCTGCATTAATGCCAGACACACCAGAAAGGCAGGTGATTGTAGATCGGGCCCATTGCCTGCCTAAACCAAAGCACCTCCCGGATAAAGGCATGTCAAAGCAACGTATACATTTTTTTTTTTTTCCATGTTAAAGAGGATCTGATGAAATACACCAGGAAGCACTCCCCTCTATCTGACCCATATACAGACATATCTGTATACTCTGATGTCTCGCAACATACCACGCTTGCTCGCAAAAACCTAGCCACACTAACCAAGCTTTTTCAAAACCATAAGATACCATACACCTGGGGATTTCCAACAAAACTCATCACTAGGGAAAGTAAAACCTACACTATCAATAATTTGGAAAATGGTCTAAAATTGGCTAGACAGTGGAAATTAGTCCCAGATGATGAAAAAGGCCATATTGACTCTCCCACTCACAAGATCTCTTCTTAATGGCAAAAAGTAAAACCTGGGTAATGTTATTCACTATTGCACGACCAAAGTGGTTATCTCACCTTTACATTGATCCAAATCTGGATAAATGGGCTGGATCTTATGGAATAAAAAACCCCACTATACAGAAGTGAAATTATTTGCACAATGTGACAAGTTTCACTCTTTTTACATGTTATACTGTTTTCTTTTATTCAACTTTGTATGTTCTACATGTACCAGCTAATCATGATGATCTTCACTGGAAATAAACTACATCCTCAGAACAGGGAAGCATGTACAGTGTCTTCAGCCTCCAGCAATTCAACTTCTGCTCTATGCTGCCACCCACAGGTAAATGCACCATGGGGGTTTGGCCTGGAGTTACATGGAGTAGGGTGTGCAGAGTGAGAGACCATCAGACAAGAAGTTTGTGATCAAACAAGTCCATCGCCTTTTTGCTCGTCCCCTGCCGGCTGGCGCACCTCTGAGGACCTGCATAACGAAACTCCTCAACTATAGAGACCGGGACACCGTTCTGTGCCTCACCCATGAGCGGGGAAACATCCCAGTCGGCAATGTCACCGTCGCGGTGTTCCCGGACCTCTCCGCAGAGGTACAAAAGAAGAGGGCGCAGTTCACCGAAGCCAAGCGACAGCTCCGCATCAATCATCTCCCCTACGCCATGTTACGACTCCGAGTGGTACGCAACGGGAAAGCACAGTTTTTTGAAGACCATGCTGCTGTCCTGGCGTGGCTGGAGAACCGCGAGCTGGTATGCTACTAACAACGCTGCGGCTGCACAGCACCCACCTGAACATGGGAAACATACTCCTACATGAACCGTGAGTTTGCTGCAGCCCTCCCCCTATTATCTCCTGTCTCCCCTTTCTCCTACCACCATCCTCATGGTCCTGTCCTGGCGCGGCTGGAGAACCGAGAGTCGGAAGGCCCTGCACACAGGTGAATTGGCATGCTGCAAACAACGCTGTGGATGCTCAGCACCCATCCTGAATACGGGAAGCATATTCCTACATGAACCGTGAGTTTGCTGCAGCCCTCTCCCTGTTTCCCCCCCCCCCCCCCCTTTTTTTTCTCCCACCACCATCCTCATGCCCCCCCCCCCCCCCCTCCCGGATAGCTTGGCCACAGAAATAAACTTCCAAGGAACATCCCCCCCACACCCCCTGATCCCCGGATCCTCCGCCCTACTCGGACGCTCCATCTGCTCTCACCTGAACTGACTGCACACTACCCCCCCTACCTAACTGTGTGCTCTGTAGTTTTTACTACTGTTCGCCTCCCCATCCCGCCATGGCTGCACATGGACCTGTTGAGCTATTGTTCCGGTGGTCATTTGCATCACCCCAAGTTCTGTTTCCCTGGCCAGCTACCACCCCCATGGCTGTGGAGGGTGACAGTTTTCTTGTTACGCCGCGCTGGTCAGAGCTGGCAAAGTTCATAAGTTTTTTTCTGTTTAATTTCTCGTATTTGACACACCGTGTACTTGTATGTTACTTTGCATACTTCAAATTGTGTCTGAGTGACCCTGCAATATTGAGGGCGCTGCTCTGGGCGACCGGGCTTGCCCACCCTGTGGCTACCTGCGCCCGCTCGCACAGATCTGCCACACTCAAAAGCACAATGCCTCATGTACTCAAATGTATAATGTTATGCACTGCACAAACTGTTAGAGTATTCTGCTGAAGATCTCCTCCTGTGGATCTGACTGCCTCTCAAGCCCTCTCAGACCCCTCATGACCTTGCTTAAGTTACTTACCTGGAATGTGCGAGGGCTCGGTGCCAAACCCAAACGAGTGGCTGTCCTCTCCTACCTCAAGGCTACACGAGCAGATGTGTCTGTTCTGGTTAAAACCCATATTATGGGTCAGACCCAAATGGCATTAAAAAAAATCTGGGTGGGATGGCTGTATCATGCCCTGTATACCTCCAATTCCCGGGGGGATTGCCATCCTAATTGCCAAAACAGTGCAATTCCAACTTCACAGCCTGCAGTTGGATCCTCAGGGCAGATTTCTATTTCTTCATGCCACCATCAGTGGTCTAGACGTGCTTCTTGTGGCATTCTATATCCCGCCGCCATTCCAGTTTAATGCCCTCCAAGAGGGCCTCGCCTTCACGGCCAGACATCTCACAGTACCTGCACTGTGGCTGGGTGATTTCAACATGACTAATAACACCAGACTTGACAGACTCAGCACGACCACCCAGCACCCAGGCGCCCACCCTTTCATCTACCACTAGATTTGTCAGGCTCCTCTCGGAGTTCGCCATTGCAGACTCCTCTCGGAGTTCGCCATTACAGACTCATGAAGGGCCAAGCACCCAGGCAAGATAGCCTTCTCTTGCTTTACCCCCTCACAACCAGCCATGTCCCGTATCAATCTAATTTTGCTCTCCCCCACCCTACTGCCTGACCTCATAGACGTGGGGTTCGGCACTAGGGTGCTCTCTGACCACTCCCAGTACTGGGTGACACTACAGCTCCCAACATCCCCCCCCCTTCCCGCAAGTGGCGCCTGAACCTTTTCTGGTTCTCCGTCCTTTAGCACCAACCTGGGATTGGCACCCACAGGCTCGGTATGGGAGGCCTTTAAAATCCACACCCGCTTAATCCTTTCCACCCACATAAACAGGCACAAAGCCACGTCCAAGCTCGTTCTACAACAGTCTGAAGAGCAACTTCGCTCCCTAGAACAGGTGTTTCTTACAGACCCCTCAGCAGCTAATGCTTCCCTTCTCCGCCTACAAACTAGATTGACTGACCAATTAAACTTCGAAAAGGCGAAGCAGAATATCTTCTTCAGTAAGCAGCGCATCTTTGAGCACCGTGAACGTGCGAGCAAACTCCTTGCCTACATGGCTCACCTCGATCACACTCCTCCAGTGGTGGTCCAGCTCCGGACAGCGTCTGGGGCCGTGATCTCAGACCCCAGCCTAGTGGCAGCGGAATTCAAACAATTTTATTCAGACCTCTATACATCCACAGCACAACATACCCAAACTGAACTATCTCAATTCCTTCAGGAAGTAGATTTCCCCTCTCTCACCCACCTCCAAATGTTCCAACTAGAAGCACCTAGCACCTGGGTCTGATTGCCTCCCATTAGAATTATACACGCAATTCCAAGAGACCCTTGTTCCCAAATTACAAGCTCTATACACCCATATGTTTGCCTCTGAGACCCTCCCATCATCCAAGGGAGAGGCTCTCATTGTCCTTATCCCCAAACCTGGCAAAGACCTCCTTCTTCCAGAGTCCTACCGCCCCATCTCTCTTCTACAATTAAATGGAAAAATCCTAACTAAGATCCTCGCCCTACGACTCAACAAAGTTATACTCAATTTAATTCACCCGACCAAACAAGATTCATGCCCAATAAGAACACAGCATTCAACCTCTGCAGGCTATTTATGAATCTACAGGCCACGCACGACAATGCCGGCTCCAGGGTGGTGGTGAGCCTGGACGCCGCAAAGGCATTTGACTCAGTAGAATGGGAATGCCTCCGTAGGTTTGGCTTCGGTCCTAAATACATCAAATGGCTACAGCTCCTCTACCAGGCTCCCACTGCCCGGATCCAGGTCAAAGACAGGACAGCATGCAGGCCCTACACCACATCCGGGATTCTGAATACTTCCACTACCTACAGATTAGGCACTTTTTCCTCTCCCATTACAATGTCTCTCAGGCTGCGAACAACACCCCCTTCGAGGACATATGTCATACCAGCCCACGACAGAAAGGCCTGATATCAGGGGTCTACAAATCTTTAGAAGCATTGCAGGAATCTCTCCCCTTGAAATATAGGGCTGATTGGTAACATGAGCTTAATATAGAGAATGATGCAATAGACTGGGAGAAAGGCTGGACCAATTTAAGAAAATGCACCAAATCGCTTACGATCAGGGAAACAGCCATTAAACTTACCACTAGATGGTACTATACTCCATCTCGCCTGCACAAGATCTACTCCCTTACCTCACCCAACTGCTACAGAGGTTGCAATACTCTAGGTACATTTATGCATCTGTTCTGGGACTGCCCCATCGCCCAAGGGACTTGGTCAGAGTTATTCAAATTGATCGATAAAGTAGCAGATAGTCAGGTCACCTTATCTCTACACCACTGTATCCCCCCCAGATACCGCAAAACCCTTGGTAAGACTGATCCACTCAATGTGCACAGCGGTTCACTGGACGGTAGCTCTCCACTGGAAATCCCCGGTAGTCCCCTTAGCACAGGTTATCGCACGAATTGACCACACGATGCTAGCTGAAAAGATATGTCATACCTTACATGATACAATTCCTGTTTTTGATGCAAAATGGAACCCCTGGATTGTTCTTAGACTCCAAGAGTGACCAAACTGTCCTGTTGATTTTACTTTTTTTCCTCCCTCTCCTTTTTTTCCTTTGTTATTTCTCTCGCTATCCATATTATTTATACACCTCCCTCATCAAGGTCATATCCTATTGGTAGTAATCCTCCTTAGACTTATGGTTTTGGGGAGATCTCTGGTTTACTTCTCCTTCAAATGACTTTGGATATTTTACACCGACAATGTTGATTTAATGCCATTTATAGTACCATATGATATGACAATGACACTGTTTATCGTGTTTAATATCTATGTTTGTACACTCTGTTTGTCTTTAAAAAAATGTTTTGAAAACAAAACAAGTTGGGGAATATTCTGGCCTACAAATTAATTGGTCCAAATCCCAAATCCTCCCACTGGACCTGGGTGCCCTGACGGAGTCTCAGGCGGCACTTCCCCTAGTTAGAGCAAGCCAAATTAAATACCTAGGAGCACAATGCACAAGAGCCCCCGCAGATTACACAAGCCTTAACATAGAACCACTATTCACCCTCCTTAAAACAAAAACCCAAGTTTGGTCCCGACTCCCCCTAGGGGTTATGGGGTGCATTAACTCGATCAAAATGATCCTCCTCCCCAAGCTGCTCTACCTATTCCGGCACGCTCCCCTATAAGTCCCCCCGCAAATCTTCAAGTCCATGGACCAATCCTCAACACATTCGTTTGGGGCTCCTCCCGTCACAAACTCTCCTGGCGAACCCTAAAATGCGCTGTACATCTGGGCGGCACCACCCTTCCCGACCTCTCCCTTTACTACATCGCCTGTCAACTCTCTCACTTCTATTATTATAACCAAACTGAGAGAGACCGGTATTTAGTATTAATGTGCTCATCCCGTACCAGACTGGTTGCCCACCCATTCCAGATCCTTCCTCACGGCCCTGATGGCCCCCCTGACACCCATAAAAGCATGCTAGTTCACCACTGTAAGATATGGCAGCTAGCCATGAACAAAACCAAAGCCCCAAACCTGCACGCCCATACACCTCTGTGGGATAACTCCCAACCACCCAAATTATTTACAGTTCCTGACCAGACCCTCTGGATCACCAAAGGAATACTATTTCTCTCACATGTCCTGGAAGACGGCACGGTCAGATAGTTTCAGGCCCTTAAAGAGGACTTTGACCTTCCCAACCTAATGCTATTCCGCTACTTCCAGCTTCGGCATGCCCTCAGCTCCCAACTTGGTGGATCTGTCCCCAGACTGGAGTCACTACTCCCTGTGGACATGATCTGCAGGCCAGGATCTCAGGGGACTGATTTCCTTTTTTTTACAACTATCTCATACTGCCCGAGGCCACTTTGCTGGCACATTCCCCCACCATTCAGCAATGGATAGCAGCAGTCAATGCAACCCTCCCCTACAAAAAAAGTACTCTACCTCAACAGAGGCTGCCCAGCCAAGTACAATAAAGTCTGGGACAGGTGGTTGGATGACCTATCCACCTGTGCAACCTAGGACCATCCCTCAGTGCTGGGGATGCTTGCCCCCCCCCCCCCTATGTTCTCCCCACCCAGGGGACACAATGGTCTCAGCTGAATTGTCAGGATCACTCTGAATTATAGTGTCATGATGTATGTCCCACTCACCCTCAGGATATGTCAAATATGCTACCCATTGATATAGTGCCTGTTGTACTCAAGATGTGTTTTTTGTACCATCCTTTTTTCTATGCTCGATAAACTTGTTTTTGATAAAAAAAATAAAAAAATACACCTTCATGACTAATATGCAGCAACACCCAGCATAAATTCTACAAAGACACTATGGCCATTAAGGTGATTTCTCTTAATGCACATGGCCTGAACAGTCCATATAAAAAGGAAAGCTATGCGCAAGAGGCTAAATGGCTTAAAGGGGACATACTTTGCACCCAAGAAACACACTTTTCTCTGGACAAACAACCCAAAATGCTCAGACAAAGCATTCCCTCACATTTCCCACACCTGTGCCAAAGCCAAAAACTGAGGTACAATCATCACAGTGAACAAAATCAGTCGCATTTCAGTCACATGCTGTAATCAGTGACCCTGGAAGAAGATAAATCATACTGGTTTGCAAGATAAATAACATGAAATATATCCTAGTGAATCTCTATGCACCAAATATGGGCAACACAACACTTCTATGATCCCTAAATAAGAAAATTTTGAAGCATAAGGTGGGGATCTCTACTTATGCGTGGGGACTTCAACTGTGTAGTAAAGTGATGGGTGTCTCTTCTTCACAGAGCCCACATAGATATGAAATAAAATCTCTACTAACTGAGATGGATGTGTACGACACATGGAGGTGTGAAAATTTCTCAGAATACCTTTCAGCGCCTCACAACTTGTACTCTAGGATTGATTTGTTTTTGACTGACTTTGCCCTTCTTCAAAATACCCCGGAAGTGACTATACATGCAATTACTTGGTCGCATCACACACCGGTGACTATCACTCTAAAGGAACAAAATTCCTATAACCCTGCATATTTATGGAGGAATATTCTCTCTATACTGTCTAACCCATTCCACAAGAATAGACTCTCACAACTAGTTAAAGAGTATTTTAAAATTAATGATACTGATAAATGTGATTATGTCATTATGGTGTGCCCATAAGGCATACAGCAGAGGTTTGTTGACTCAAGCAGCAGCACAAGAAAAAAGGCAGAGGGCCAAAGTTATTACCGCTCTCCTACAGAAATGACATGCTTTAGAACTCCAAAACAAGCAAAATCCTACCCCTACTAACCATTTAAACCTACCCCGAATAACATTCAAACTATGCCTAGCTCTACTGACAGAACACACAACCTCTTTAAAACGCTTCAAAGCTACTTACTATGCAAACGGTAACAAAGCAGGCAAACTATTGGCCACCTACATATGTAAAAGACAGCACAACTCTAAACTTAGTTCCATTATGGAACCTCACACAGAAAAAACGGTATTTCACCCATCCCAAATTGGCAATGCATTACAAAAATACTATAGTGATCTCTATAATTTAAATACCGACCCACATACCCCACACCTGAACAAACTTACTAGCAATGCCTTCCTGCATGCAGTCAATCTAACCTAATTAGACGGAGAGGCACTAATCTCCCTTAACTCCCAGATTACAGATAAATATTAGATACCATTAAAACACTTCCAACACATAAACCGCCAGGTAGTGATGGCTTTACAGCAGAATATTACCAAACCTTTGCTATGACCCTTTAACCGTATCTAAAATCTGCCTCTTTTCCTGAAGAATTGCTACAGGTCACTACCATTGCTTTGCCCGAACCAGGTAAGAAGCTGGACAGTCCTCACATTTTTAGACCAATTTCTCTGTTAAATACAGATTTGAAAATCTATGCAAAAATTATTGTGAATTGATTGCCTGTGATCACTCCACAACTGGTCAAAGCTGACCAGGTGGGCTTTGTAAGGGGCTGACAAGCTCCTGATGGTACCCAAAAACTTTATAATCTAATACATATAGCAGAGACTCGCAGGACCCCCACTGTGGTTCTGATGCCCAACGCCGAAAAAGTGTTCAATATAGTACACTGGGGGTACTTGAGTGCGACTTAAAAAATTTGGCCTTACAGGTTTTATCTATACAGCAATACTGGCCCTTTACACTAAGCCCTCAGCCAAAGTGTTCACATCCAATGTCCTATCGGATAAATTACATATTACAAATGGTACTCACCAGGTTTGTCCTCTTATCGCATTTAATATTCGGTTTAATAATGGAACCCCTGGTGGAGGCCATTTGATCTGGCTACTGTATTTTGGAAATTGAAATAGGGGGATATTCCCATAAAATAGGGATGTTCGCAGATTACATGGTTTTAGCATTAACCAATCTGGCTTCTTCCCTGGAACACGTACAAAGGCTTTTTTTTTTGTATAATCAGTTTTTATTTGAAAAATAACACAAACAAAACACGGTCACCAATTGTAAAGATAATAAACCTTCGACTACGTAGAGTCATGGTGGCAACAATAATAGATTATTGGGAGGGGGAGGGGGTGGGTCAATGGCCTCCTACATAACACCCGCGACCCCCCGCCTGCCCGGGGAACCCCACAGCCTTAATAAGTGTCTAGCTGGGACCGCCCCCACCACCTCGGATAACTCTGTCTACTTTTGTGCTTATAAGGCTATAAGACCCCTATCAGCCAACAGTCCAACGTGAGTTCACATATCATCCACAATATACAGCAGAGAAAAACAATAAGTAAAAAGAGGAGAAACAGTTAAGATAGGTAAGTCATAGTTGCTTAGCAGCTGAAGGGGGAGTGGGTAGCAGGGAGGGAGAAGCGGGGAGGGATAAGGGGACTGGGGGGGGGGGGGGGTTAGGTCAGATTACCTGCTTCTTCGGATGGGATGTCATCTTCGTCTGCTCTGGGCGCACCACGCCGAAACGTTAAGTCTAAAGATATGAAGTAGTCTCTGTGGTCCTTTGGGGGTGGTGTGGCTGTCCCCTGGGTCCTTGCCATCCTAAGCGCTTTAAGTGAGGGATCTGCCAGTTCCAGCAAGGCGACATCTAGGCTAGAGGGAATCTGGTTGGGGTCTGAGGTGTATTCAGCCCAGGTACTATAAAATCTATCCTCTAGGCCTTTACAGGTGGCCACCCAGTTCTCAGCCTCTCGGATCTCACCTACTTTACTGTGCCACTCTTCTCGAGTGGGGATTCTGGAAGTCTTCCAATATATTGGGACTAGGCGTCTTGCTGCGTTCAACAGGTGTGGTAGCATTCTTTTTGTAACGACTAAGTGGGATCGGGGGTATGTTCAGAAGAAAATGTAGCGGGGAGAAAGGGACCTCTATCCCCGTTACTGTTTGTATCTGTTCTTGCAGATCTTCCCAGAAGGGCTTAATCAGGGGACATTCCCACCATATGAGTTAACGTTCCCCGGTGTCCGCAACCCCTCCAGCACAGCTCGGATGTGGAAGGGTAGATATAAGCTAAATCTGCAGGTACCCTATATACCAGCGAAACATTAGTTTAAAATTTGTCTCTTGGGTTTTTGAGTCTATGGAAGATGCGTGGGTGAGGTAGTATAAGTGGGATAGCTGCGACTCTGTTAAAGTTAGTCCTAAATCATTCTCCCAGTGTCGGATATAGGCGGGTGTAGTTTGGGGGCCGGCTAAGCTCAAGAGTTGGTACAGCTCTGAGACCAGGTGTGGCGTTGGTTCCTCTGCAGTAAAAATACGTCCAAATGGGGTGAGGGTCGACGGGTCTCTAATTGTGTGTCTATGTATCTGGAAGAAATTATGTAGTTGCCTGCATTTCCAAAAAATCATCTGTGGACCCTGTCATCCTGCTGGTAATGCTGCATAACACAGGAGCCTACCGTCCTTCATGAGTGTACCACAACTGGCGTTCCCATCCTCATCCCACGGTTCAAAGAAAGTCATTTGTTCGCCTGGGGGTAAACATAGGAAATCCCCCAAAGGAGCCAGCGGGGACATAGGGGGAGCCAGTTTCAGCAGCGGGTGTATCCTGTCCCATATCGACAGCACATGAGCCGTCAGCGGGGAAGTCATGTCTGATAGCCCCCTATGTTCCCGCTGTAACCAGGGTGCATATGACAAGTTCCTGCCTGCCAGACATTTCTCTAGCGGAACCCAGAGTTACGTGTGAATATGGAAACGCCAGTCGAATATCTTCTGCAAGGCTATGGCTCGGTAGTACTGTCTAATGTCTGAGACCCCCAAACCACCCCTATGTTTGGGCACCGTAGTACCCGTAAAGGCTATCCAAGGTTTACGTGTGTTCCAAATAAAATCAGACAGTAGACTGGATAGTCGGTCGAAGAAGAGTCTAGGCAGGGGGATTGGCAGCATCTGTAGGTAGAAGAGTATGCACAGGACGTTCATCTGCATATGTTCACCCTTCCTAGCCACGTAAAGGCTGTCCGTGTCCACTGTGAGAGGTCTCTTTTAACCGCGGCAATCAGAGGGGGATAGTTAGCAGCATATAAGGTGTCAAAACGATCAGTAAGTTGCACACCAAAGTATCTCAGGGACGACGTAGTCCAAAGGGGGAGGCCGCCGCTTAAGTTTGTTGCCACGTGAGGTCTTAGGCAGATGGGGAGAATTTCAGATTTTGAAAGGTTTATTTTAAAATTGGAAAGGGATCCGAAAAGCTGCAATTCCTTCATCAGATTAGGCAGGGAGATCAGAGGTTCCGAGAAGTGGAACAGTACATCATCGGCATATGCCGAGAGTTTGTGTTCCGTGTTACCTACTCAAAGGCCTTTAATATTGGGGTTAGCTTGTACTGTGCGGAGAAATGGTCCTAGCACTAGGGCGAACAGAAGGGGTGAAAGTGGACACCCCTGTCTCGTGCCGTTTCTGATGGGGAATCGGGCTGAGAGGGTCCCATTCACCTTAACCTGGGCGCAAGGTTGAGAGTATAAAGCCGCAATTATGGCCAACATTTGCGTGCCTAAGTGTATTGACCGGAGCACTGCTGTCAGGTAGGACCAATCTAACCAAAATAATGTATGGTTGCGGATATTTGGCGGTTGCGGGCCCAATGTATGAGGCGTACTGCCCTTAGGGAGTTGTCTCTTGCCTTTCTGCCTGTTATGAAACCCGTTTGGTCTGGGTGGACAATTTGGGGGATAAGGTGTTTAAGTCTGTTCGCTAATATTTTTTTGCCAAAATCTTTATGTCCAAGTTAAGAAGAGAAATGGGGCAATAGCTCTGAGGGACGGTGGGGTCCTTGCCCTCTTTCGGGATCACAGTGATATGGGCCAGGAGGGCCTCCGGGGGGATATCCCCCCCTCCTGCTATTGCGTTAAAATATTTACACATAGGGGTAGCTAGTTGGGCTAGGAAGGATTTGAAGTATGCCTTAGTAAGCCCGTCTGGACCAGGGCTTTTCCCGTTGGGCAGGGAGCCCACCGTGGTCTCAAGCTCAGCTATGGAGGTCTAGGGTTGAAGACTGGTCCTCTGTTAGTGTTGGCAGGCCAGCTGCTGTTAAGTAGTCTTGGGTCACTCTCTGCCTAGTTTCTCATGGCTCGGGAGGAAGGGTAGAGCCTAAGTTATATAGCTTGGCGTAATAATCACTGAATCCTGCTGCTATTTTAGAAGATTGTATCATCGGTATCCCTGTGGCAGTGTGTAGTTTATGTATATTTGTCTGTGCGTGTGGTTTCCGGAGAGCGCGACCCAGCATCTGTCCGCATTTGTTCCCGTGTTCTTAGTATTTATGTGCCAGAAAGTGAAACTGTTTGCGGGATTGCCGATCGAGCAGACGTAAAAACAGTTCCTGTCAGTTCTGTCAAGGCCTCCTTGCTCCCGTTGGCTTTATGTCGGAGTTCAGCCATCTGGAGAGCTGAGTGTACCCTTAAGTCTGCCCGACGTGCTTTTTTTTAAGTCTGAAGCCCTGGGAGATCAGTGTTCCCCTGACCACAGCCTTATGGGCTTCCCAAATCACCCCTTCGCTTAGCTTGTCAGCTGGGTTCTCCCTAAAGTAGTGTGTCAGGGTGTCTGTGACCTCCTTCACTACGACCACGTCATCTAGTAGGTTATCGTTGAGCCTCCATGTCCACGCCTGTCGGTTGCCTGAGGGCAGGGTGAGGGCAATCGTTACTGGGGCGTGGTCAGAGATAGAAATGG
Source organism: Lithobates sylvaticus (assembly GCA_028564925.1). Taxonomy (NCBI): domain Eukaryota; kingdom Metazoa; phylum Chordata; class Amphibia; order Anura; family Ranidae; genus Lithobates; species Lithobates sylvaticus. The sequence continues at coordinate 171,011,157 of CM053031.1, read as the reverse complement.
TGTCAATGGACGCAGATTGAAGAAGCTCCAGAACGCCATGATCTACATAGATGTGGTCTATGCGTGCATATACATTGTGTATTTTAGAATAATAGCTAAAGTCACGGTCTGATGGGTGAAGAACCTGCCAGCTGTCCACCAAGAGTCGGGATTGGATGGTCTTACGGAAGTGTTTAAGGAATGCGTAGGAATGCGTGGGTCTCGCATGTGATGTGTCTAACATAGGGTCGGGGCTTACGTTAAAGTTGCCTCCTAGAATGAGGCCTTCCCTAAAATCCGCTAGGCGGTAAAGAGTGTTGTCAATGAAAGTAAGTTGATCAGTATTAGGGGCGTATATTGTCATGAACGTGTATATCTGGCCCGCAATATTACCTTTCAGGAACATGTACCTGCCCAGGGGATCCACCTTGTGGTCGGAGGGTTGAAAGGGGCATGTCTTATGTATGCCTATGGCTGTCCCTTTAGAATTAGGTGTCGGGGAAGTGCTAATAAACCATTGATTAAAAAGGTGAGTAGGCAGTTTGGGTAGGGACTTGGGCGTCAAGTGAGTCTCCTGCAGGAAGACCACTTGGGTTTTCAATTGTTTCAGCTCCCCCCACAACTTACCTCGTTTATGTGGGGAGCAGAGACCTCGGACATTAAATGTACTCGACCGTAGTGGCCATGGGGGGGGGGGGGGGGGTGAGGATGGTCTGTGTTTGCAGATTGGTGGCGCGCCTGGTGCAGACGAGATGGCGAAGCTGACCCTGGAGAAAGAGGAGTGGTAAGGGAAGAACAGATGGGGGGGAGAGGGGAGAGAAGAAATAAACATAAGAAATGGGTACAATCAAAAAACATCAGAGCCGTATGTCATTGGCCATCTGGTCTCGTAAAACAACTAAGGGTCCTAGAAGGAGAGGAGGTCCAAGCCACAACCTGAGATCCCAATAAGGATCTATACCCATAAAAAAGGGGTATCCTATGGGGGGGTACATGACCCAACATCGGGAAGAGGGGAGGAGGCCTCCGCCCACCGCATCTAACATGGTGGGAGTGAAAGGGCAGAAAAACGGAGGAACATGGGGGTCAAGGGGTTCACTTAGCCCCCCCAAAAAAGGGGGGGGGGATCCGGGAGAAAAAATATCTGTTTGTGTTTGATGGGTTTCCCAGCAGTTCTGTTCAAAAGTGCTCAGATCTAGATCTTTCTCATCCCTAGAGAAGAGGGTGTCCATCAGGTTCCCAAGGGGGCTGGATCCCTTGAAGAATCAGAGGGATGACGCCTATGGGTTTGTCTGTGGTTCTGTCGCCTGGCAGGTTGCCATGGCTGTGATGTAGGCAGGTTTGTAGATATGGGGTCCAGGGAGTTCCTCTAGTCGGGAAAATCCACTTGGTCCAGGTCCAGGGAGGTCAGAAAATGCGGGAGGTCATCTTTGGTGCAGAGAGTCACGGTTCTTCCTTCTTTGGTGACTTGGAGGGAGAAGGGGAATCCCCACCGATACGACAGGCCTGCGTCCTGAATAGCAGTAAGGAGGGGGCGAAGTGCTCTGCGCTGCATGAAGGTGTGCCTAGAGATGTCCTGGTAAAAAGCTAATTGTGCTTCGTCAAAGTCAAAATATGGTTTACCCCTAATTGTCTGCATGATGCGATCTTTGAGTGTATATTTATGTAGTTTGCAAATTACATCTCTGGGGTTATTCACATCTTGAGTAAGGGGTTTTAGGGCCCTATGTGCACGGTTAATTTTGATGGTGGCAGTGTTAGGCAGCCCCAATATTTCCTTGAAGACCCCCTCCAAGGTGGGGATAATGTCCCTGGCACCAGTGGCTTCAGGTAGGCCTCGGATCCTTATATTGGCTCGGCGACTGCGGTTCTCTGTGTCGTCTGACAGAGCAAGGTCTCAATCTGGCGGTCTTGCATGGTGCATTTGTTCTGCAGCATGGAGATAACAGGGAGGGCGTCCTCAAACTTTTGCTCTAAGGATTCCAATCTGCCTGCCAATCCGCTTTGAGTTGGGCAATGTCCTCTTTAAAGGCTCTTTCCACCCTGTCAGCGAACCGCTCAAGATCAGCTTTGGTGGGTAAGGACATAATATGGTGCCTTATATATGCATCAGTCAGGGGGTCCGGATCGTAAGGGGGATCATCTAGTAGTGTGGTGGAGCCTGGGGAGGTCGGGGGAGCAGAGTCACTTACCGACCGTGGGGATGGCATGGGTGATTTGGTCTGTTGTTCTGACCTGGTGGCAGAGTGCTGTGCAGCCTTGTGTGTTTTAGGGGGCTTTGCGGTCGGCGCCATTTTGGGAGCCTCGTGGCCTCTTCCACTCTGCCCCGGGAAGAAGGAGTCCAGCTGGGCTTGCCGGGGTTTTTCGTTCCGCGGGGGCTGGGAGGATGCCCTGTTCCTGTGGGACATGTCTGGCAGTCGGTGGGGTGAGTTCCACTCATGTAGCGTTGTTTTAATGCTGCGGTGAGACAGAGCTAGTGAGGCCTATGGCTTCACCCCTCCATAGTCAGGCCACTCCCCCCCAACAAAAAAAAACAAAAAAAAAAAAACAACATTTAACCAGAGCCCCTCATGTCCAACAATGTGCTCTGTGAGAGTAAGAGCACCAGGACTTGTGCCAGTAGGTCAGAGTGTGCTTGTGGTTAAAAGGTGGGGACGGAGACTAAGATGGCAGCATAAGCCGAGAGCTCCAGCGATCCGGGGACTGAATTTTCATACTAGGGGAACCTACACCTCCCAGGCTACCACGAGCAGGTCCACCCGAAGCTCCTCCACATCCAGAGCAGTTACCGAATCAGGTACCTAACTGAATAGAAATATACCGGAGTTGTTCCGGTCCCAGGGCATGGCTGCAATGGGGGCCTCACAGGCCCAAACCCCGGCCTCGCCTGACAGGGAACCAGAAGCTATGTCTCTGGGATGCTCCTCCCTGACCACAGGCCACTCTCACCCTCCCAGTCTCTGATCTAGAAACTGTGGCAGCCGATAAAAAGAACACTGTTACCGCTGCAATAGCTGATCTTAAGACCGAGATCCATGCCGTTGTACACAGACTTGATGGGGTAGAACAAGTTACCCAAATGCACGCGGTCACCGTCAGGCAAGTCCAGACCGCCTTTGACTCCCAACTCACACAACTGATGGATATACACAGGCACATTGAAGACCTCGACAATCGGGGTCGGAGACACAATATAAGGGTGAGGGGTGCCCCTGAAGCTAACGAACTGGGCTCTCTACAACAAACCATTTGTACGATCTTTAACGACCTGATCAACAGACCAGCAGATTCGCCCATAGACATGGAGCAGGCCCACCGAGCCTTAAGACCCATGCCCAGAGATAATGAACCACTGCGGGATATCATTTGTTGTGTAGTGAACTTTCCACTTAAGGAGGAATTCCTCCGTAAAGCCAGAGAGAGAGGCCGCATTTTACACAATGGGGTAGAAATCAAACTATTCCAGGACTTATCCCAAATTACGCTTCAAAACAGGCGAGCCTTGCGCCCTCTCTTGGATGCCCTAAGAGCTAGAAACATTCCATACTGTTGGAAATTTCCCTTTGGCCTATCCGCCACGGCTAGAGGGCGCTCTGCATTGCTACGTACCCCCGAGGACCTGCTGGGCCTTTGCGAGCAACTCGACCTCCCTCAAGTAGATCTTCCGGAATGGTATGCCTATTTCTTCCCCACAGAACCATGGCACCGGTCTCTCTGCACCCATCGCCGAAAGCTCAACGACACAGATCCCACAGAAATAGAGCCGACTTGTCCACCCCGGAAAATCACCCTTCACGGCGCGATCAACACCAGCACAGCCCTGGATCCCCGCCTTCACCTTCCAGAAGATGAGACAGTCGGGCGACGTGATATAACCTAAAGATGGACTGCCACATACCATCATATGTGAGTAACTGAACCTTTTTGCTCCCCTACTCCATTTTTTCTCCTTGCCCGCTCCTCAGCACACTCCGAGACGCGCCACCTTTTAATCTCTCCCTGCCACCCGGTGATGGATGCTACGAGGTTGCTGGATGCCCTAAAGTTTCAGCGCCAGCAGATCATTTGACCTTGAGAAATTTTGTGCTGATCCATCAGAGTTGATCCATCACCCTTTGATTTGGCTACCATCCCTCGCCATCCTGATACTGCTTCTCCACGCCGGGCAAAGAACCTTGATATATATATATATATATATATATATATATATATATATATATATATATATATATATATATATATATTTTTTTTGTTGTTGCATTACCCAAGGCTTTGGGTAAGGCCAAGCAGGAGTTTGACCCTGGTCCACTCCCCTACTGTCTATGTGACACCGACTGTATGTATGTAAGCTGGTTCGCTGTTGAGTATGTAATATGTACATCTGTTTGCAGACTCGTGACCCTGGTTTGAAAACCCTAGGACTCAGCCACCCCCCCCCCCCCCCCCCGTCTTACTAGGAGTTACAGAGGGTGCCTTGATTACACTTACCGCTCACAGCTTGAGCACAACCCATACACATGGTTGTGACCACCTTAAATCCTCCATGCGGTTCTGGGCCTGCAAACAGCCTAGATTATCACCTTCCTTACCCCCCCTATCCTTCACAACTGACTATACACATGTTGTTGCAGGGAGCAATGAGGTCAGAAGCGTCTTCTAGCAACATTGCACCAAATACTTTGTTGGTTCCATTTCACGTTTTGGGCCTGTTATTTTATTTTTGATTAGCGATGTTTAGGATGTTCTGGACCCCTAATTATGGGCCCAGTTTGGGTTTGCATTTTGTTAGTCCATCCTTGTGGACCACTTGCGTCTATAGGTTCCTACCCACACGCTCTCTAAAGTACACAAGTTTAAGTTGTTCGACCCCCGGATCGCAACCTTCCTGAGGTTACCGTCCCCTCTCGCTCCCACACAGCAGTCCCTCCGGGACTTTGCTGACCCTCCAGATTTCTCTCCCTTTTTAGGTGGTATAGCAAGTCTAATACTACTTCTGGTTGACACGACTTCGCCCCCTTAGCTTCTCTCTCTCTCTCATTTAACCCCATCCCTTTGTTTTTACCCCCACCTCCTCTCCACTTACCTTCTATTTTACCTCTTATTCTCCCTCCTCCCCACCCCTCTCTCGTCTTTTCTCTTTCCCTCCTCCCCCTCTCCCCCCCTACCCTTTTACTCAACCCTTACACACCACTGATTGGGTCCGCTCCTGCCCCTCTTGGGGTCACCCCAACCCTGCTAGTCTCACTCAGACTACAGTTTACGAGAAACAATACACAGCCCCACATTCCTTACATCAAAAACGAATACCAAATACATTAGCTATGAATTCCCTGACATTGAAGTGTTTATCCCTTAATGTCAAGGGTCTTAACCTCCCGGAAAAGAGATCTCAAGTGTTGTCCTCTCTCACCAAACACAAGTGGCACTTTATATTTCTACAAGAGATCCATTTCCGATCGCCTTCTATCCCGAAATTGTCCAATCACATATACCAAACAGCACTCCATTCCACGAACCCTGAATCTAAGACAAAAGGAGTTTCTATCCTCATCTCAAAGCATGCAAACTTCCACATTTTAGACTCACTCATAGACCCAGAGGGCAGATTTATCTTTCTCAAGGGGACATATGCCTCCAAACCGGTTACTTTAGCCAACATTTATTGTCCGAACGACCATCAGGTTGCCTTTTTTAGAAAAACATGTGATCTCCTTGCATCATTTCAATCAGGCATTGTTCTCCTTGGGGGCAATTTTAATGTCCCTCTTAATCCCCTACTGGACTGCTCCACAGGTTCCTCGACTTTGACCTATAAAGCCCTACGCCAGATTAGCGTACAGCTGCAATCACTGACCTTACACGATACCTGGTGCACGCTATGCCCCTCAGACAAAGACTATACCTATTGCTCGGCCCCACACCAAAAATACTCCAGAATCGACCATTTCTTCCTCTCACAATTTGACCTCCCCTTACTCCAACACTCCACTATTGATACAGAGGTTTATTTTGGATCACCATCCGATCACAGTGACGCTATTTTTTCCAGAACGCCAATCCAAAACACAGACCTGGAGACTGAACTCCTCTCTTTTAGAGGACCCCTCAGTGACGGAACACATCCACACTAGGTTACAACAATACTTTGTAGAAAACTCAAACCCTGAGATCTCTCCAATCTCCCTATGGGAAGTGCACAAGTGCGTAATTAGAGGCGAGCTGATAGCCCTAGCTACGAAAGCCAAAAAATGCCACCAAGAATACATGACTTCCCTTATTAGCTCCATTAAAGCTCTCAAAACCACTCACAAATTGACACGTGCACAGTCCACTCTCCAGGAACTAACTCACAACCAAACTTTACTTCTGGAAGAGCTAGGTAAGCGCTCTAAAAAGGAGGTATATCCTTGGCCAGAGGATTTTCTATGAGCAGGGCAACAAATGTGGCCGTCTTTTGGCTCGCACAGTCCAGAAATCTAAGCTTTCCTCTGTAATTCACCATATATGTAACCCTGGGGGAGATCTCCTGGCCAAGAATGAAGATATTGCTAAGGAATTTGAGAGGTTTTACTCAAAACTTTACAACCTAAAATCAGCCAACCAAACCCCCAAAGACCACCACCAACTCTCGAGTCACACTCATTAGAGAATTTCTCTCCACCTATAGCCCCAATCCCATTTCCCCCCAATAGGCATCAACTCTAGAGAGTCCCATCTCCCTTCTAGAGCTGACCACAGCCATGAAACAAATGAAATAAGGTAAATCCCCGGGTCCGGATGGGTTATTCCCCCAATACTATAAAGCTTTTATGGATGTGCTAGCTCCCAAACTCTTAGACATGTTTAACGCACTCATCAAACCCCCAATTCAAACCAGATAAAATGTTTGTAGCGCACATTGCAGTGATCCCTAAGGAGGGTAAAGATCCCTCTCTGGTGATGAACTACCGTCCGATATCACGTTTAAATGTGGATATTAAGACTTTTGCGAAGATTCTAGCTAACAGATTACTCCCCCTGATCCCTGACCTAATCTCTTGACCAGGTTGGTTTCGTCCCTGGACGTGAGGCCAGGGACAACACCATCCGCAAACTAAGTTTACACCATTGGCTGACATCAACCAAAACACAAGGCTTCTTCCTCTCTTTAGACGCTGAGAAGGCGTTCGACAGGGTGGCCTGGGACTATTTGCAGGAGGTTCTCAGTGCTATTGGCTTGGGAGACCGAATGCTTTCTAATATCATGGCTTTTTTACTCCGGTCCTACAGCAGCCGTGAGTCAATGGCCACCTGTCGGACGCCTTCCCCATCAGCAACGGCACACGCCAGGGATGCCCTCTCTCTCCACTGATATATATACTTACCCTGGAACCCTTCCTCAACAGGCTAAGGGACAACCCCGATATCCAGGGAATTACGGTGAAGGATAAGACCTTCAAGGTTGCCGCCTTCGCTGACGACATCCTACTGTCATTACAGGCACCCCACACTTCTATACCCAATCTCCTTAAAGACATAGACCACTTTAGCACGTTATCGAACCTCAAAATAAACCACACTAAATTGCAGGCTCTTAATGTCTCCCTTCCCACTCATGTAGTAACACGATGCCAAGAATCCTTTCTGTTTCATTGGGAAAAAGAGTTACTCACTTACCTTGGTATTCGAATACCGATTCACCTGAAAGATCTATATCCCAAGAATTTCAACCCAGCCCTTACACAGTCCCAACAACACCTTAAAGACTGGATGGGCCTGAACGTTTCATGGTTCGGATGTTTGGCATTGCTCAAAATTATAATTCTGCCTCACCTCCTTTATTTAATGCAATCAATACCTATTTCTCTACCAGTGGGATTCTTCACAACATGCCGGAAAGCTTGGTCCACATTTATTTGGAGGAACTCCTCACCCTGCATTAAGTTCACCAGACTTGCACTCCCAAAATCCAAAGGGGTTATAGGCCTACCAGATATTCAAAAATATTACAGTGCCTGCCTACTTACAAGGATTGCTGACTGGAATATACATGCCTTGGATAAGGCATGGGTATCCCTAGAAAGATCTTTCACACCAGGCCCCCCTCCATCTTCTCCTGTGGCTCCCCCCCAAGGATTGGCCTTCTGTCCTATCGTCCCACCCCCTTTTTTACCCCACGCTTTGCACGATTGGGTTACTAAGACCACACAGATCAAGGCTGTTTCGCCCTTGCCCTTTAACTACTCTACGGGGGAATCAGGCTTTCCCCCCAGGGAACTCTGCTGACTTCCACGTCAGGATTGGCCATTTGAGGATGTACTTGCACTCCAATTTTACGCTAATGGAAAACTCCTGACCTATGAATCCGTTAAGTCTTTAGCTAGGCTGTCCACTTTCTCGTTCTGGACTTACAGGCAAGTTCATCACTTCCTCACTTCTCACCCTGACCAGACGGACTGGACAAGACAGCTCACACCCTTTGAATCTCTATGTCACCGTAAAGCACCACAGAGGCACTTAATCTCTCCCTTATATACTCTCCTTATGGAGTCCCCAACACAGTCTCCCACCCTGTCCCAAATCTCCTGGAACAAAGACCTCCAACAACCTTTGACAATGGAGGACTGGAACACTATCTATGACTACGCACACAAAGGCTCACTGAATGTGGCCATACAGGAAAATGGTTATAAGGTGATCACAAAATGGTACCGAACCCCAGCCCTGCTCCATAAATTCTCACCTAATGTTCCAAACACTTGCTGGCGCTGTGAGCGGGAGGTGGGTACTATGATCCATGTGTGGTGGGAGTGCACAAAGATTCAACCCTTCTGGGAAGAGGTTCATAACCTCATCTCACACATTACCACTTAGACCTTGGACTATACTCCACAACAATACCGCCTACACCACACCACACTTTCACGAAGGGATTATTTTAAGTCTTTAGCTATGCACATGGTGAATGCAGCAAGACTCTGCATACCTAGACATTGGCGCTCTGACACTCCAACAGAGAATGGTTTGCTCAAATTTCCTCCATAAAGGAAATGGGGGAACTGATCTTCACTACGCAGGAAAGAATGCACAAATTCTCAATCACCTGTGCCTGTTGGTCTTACTTTGCGACAACAGACTGATACAGATCATATGCCCCCTAGGGCTGGCAAGCGATTCTGACATTCTCCTCCCAATTTGAGCGGGGGGAGGGGCAGGTGCGGACCCACCAGTAGCCCCCTATCCCCCCCTTGACCCCTTCACCAACTTCCCCCATCCCCTGACCCCTCCCCCTCTCAATCTCTCTTTACCCTCTCCCTCTCTCTCTTCTCTTTCCCCCCCCCCCTTTTCACTTTCTTCCTATCCCCCTTGAAGGATACCCACATTCTGTGACGAGACGACACACCATGTCTATGTTATTTACGCTCAATTAACATTATGCCTTTTAAATGTGTGGTTCTGATTTACCGGAGAGTATGCTGCAGGACTAACAGATGTCCAGGCTTTATTTAATAACTTTGAGTGAATGAAATTAAAAAAAAAAAAAAAAAAAAAAAACTGTTCAGCAGGTTTGTAAGTATAGCAGCTGCAGCTTTACTGTTGCTGGATGTAGCAAGATGGCTGACCTGCCGAGGTTATAGGGATAAGGCCTTGGCTGCTTCAGGGGCCATTAGGACTATGGAGGTCTCTTCTGGTACACCTCTGGGTCCCCCCTCCAGTAAGGAAGCCGATTTAGGGGTGTTATTATGCGTCTATCTGGAGCAGGAGGGTTGTGAAGGAAGATGGTAGGCCGGAGGTGTAGCGAGATGGCCGCTGCTCACCTGAATCTCTGTAGTTATGCTCTCATAAGCCGCTTTCCAGCATCCATCTGACAGCCTGGTCACTGTCCTCTCTGGCTGAGGAAGCTGCCTGTGGTGTGTGCTGGGAGGGTCCCCTCGTCCTGCAGAGCGATGTGGGCGAGCGCGGAGGCTGATGAGGCAGAGCAGGCCGCAAGATGGCGGCAGCGAGACAGTGCATGGGGCCGATCGCGGGACGAACCATCAGCTAAGGAGCCGTCTGGGGCACTTAATATTGGTGCCGATCTGCCCCAGGCGAGTTCAGGGCCAAGGATGGGCGTCCTGGAGGGTTTTTGTTTAGGTGTTGGCCCCGGATGGCTGTGGATTAGGTAGGGCTCGGCGGAGTGCCACAGTGATAAGTCCTTCCTATATTGCGGCCGGCCACGCCCCTACAAAGGCTTTTAGATAACTGAGTTATCTTAAAGATCAATATCTGAAAATACTGAAAATGTGAAATCATAAATACTAAAAATACAGTGAATAAATGCAAAACATATATAACCAATGCTGGCCCAAACATATGTCAAATGTAAAGTTCATAAACTGAATATAAAGTCCCCATTAGTGCCGTGCAGGATCGCTGATCAAATTAAATTGATATCCATAGAAGAGTGACTTCATGTGATTAGTCCCACCACCATCCAGATTTTGTGCTTACCAGCTGTCAGAAAGAATGCACTTGTGGCTATTACCCAGCCGAGGCCTTTTCCTCCTTACTTACTCCACGTTTGGCAGATCGTTCCGTCAATGTTGGCTCGAAAGTGATCAGCTGTTCAGAGCCACCAGGAACTTTTACCTCACCAGGTAATGTGTATTCCGGGAACCAAAAAAGGAAGAAGGCAGACCATGGGTGGGATCCAAAAAATGTATTTAAAATAACGCCAACGGTGTATACACACCAATAAAAGATATATTAAAAAGTTTGCGGCCGGCTGCAGTAACACACGCCCGTGCTTGTCGGTGGGACGTAGCGCATGGTGACATCAGCATGTTCCTCCTCCCATTGGTAAGCACAAAATCTGGATGGTGGTGGGATTAATCACATGAAGTCACTCTTCTATGGATATCAATTTAATTTGATCAGCGATCCTGCACAGCACTAATGGAGACTTTATATTCAGTTTATGAACTTTAAATTTGACATATGTTTGAGCCAGCATTGGTTATATATGTTTTGCATTTATGCACTGTATTTTTAGTATTTGTGATTTCACATTTTCAGTATTTTCAGTTATCGATATTTAGGATAACTCATAGCGCAACCTTTTCTCTTTTTTCTTTGGTTTATGTATATCACATGTGATGTCAGGAGGCACCTGCCCTTTCTGCGGAGAGAAGGAAGCCCTGGAGGACTCGGGAGTGGAGCTGAGCCCTGGGAACTGCCGGGATGCAAGAGGCCATCAGGCCCAACACCCTCATGATGTTTCTCAAAGATACCTCCGGGGCTTCGAGACACACTGTCACTGCGCCCCGAATTTTTTCGACCTTTTCGGGAGGAAGAAACACTTTCTGGGCACTACAGAGTCCAACTGATACCCCAAGGATACCTGTGACTGTGAGGGATCCAGGGAGGATTTCTCCTGACTCACCATCCTACCTAGGGAATCCAGGGTCGACAAGACCAGCTCTCGATCTCTCAGGAGCTGGTCTCTCGATGGACTGTAGATCAACAGATCGTCGAGGTATGGTAATCAGAGCTACCCCCTGAAGGTGTAGAAAAGATACCACCTCTGCCAGGACCTTGGTAAAGACCCTTGGACTGGCCGCAAGGCCGAAGGGGAGTGCCCTGAACTGCCAATGCTGCACCCCCTGTTCTGTCCGTACTGCGAAACGCAAGTACTTCTGATGATCCGGGGCAATGGGTACATGCATGTAAGCATCTTTGAGATCTACCGTGATCATGAAAACTCCCTTCTGGAGGTGTTTTTCTGACCGTGTAGATGCTCTCCACTCTGAATCGCTTGTACAACAGGTAGTGGTTCAGTTTCCGTAGATTGATAATCAACCGAAACTTGCCCGATGGCTTCGGGACCACAAAAATGTGGGAATGAAAACCGAAAGCCCTCTGAGTCACTGGGACCGGGATAATCGCTTCCTGTTCTGCGAGCATGCGAACGCTGTCTAGCAAGCCCTTTGCCTTCAGAGAATCTTTGGGAAGGTAAGTAACCAAAAAATTTTGAGGTGGGAGTGTCCGAAATTCCAGCTTGTAACCTAGTTTTATTAGGTCTAAAATTTAAGGGCTCTCTGAGATCTTCTCCCACTGGGGAAGGAAACATGAGAGCCTTGCGCCCACTTTTATGGCGTCATTTAGAATCTTTGCTGGACGGTCCGGACCCGGAAAAAAGGATTCCACCTTGTTCTTTGCCCTTTCCGATCCCCCATTTCTTCCTTTGCCCCTTTGCCCTTGAACTGGCCTTTTGCAGGGGGGGGCCACGAAAAAATTTCCTCCCTTTTTCCTTTTTAGGTTTGGAGGGAAATTTCTTACCTTTTTCTGTGGATCGGGAAAGGACCTGTTCCTGACCCGAACCAAAGAGTAGGGATCCCTCAAAGGGAATACCTCAGAGTCGGGACTTAGAAGTGAAGTCTCTGTCCCAAGTCTTAACCCAACGGGCCCTCCTGGCTGAGTTCAGTAATGCCGCTGACTTAGCAGTCGTCCTTACTGTCTATACTGCCGCGTCCGCCAAAAAGGCGATAGCTCTCCCTACCACTTCCTGTTCTGCGAGCATGCGAACGCTTCTGCGTTCCTGGCTACACAAGCTGAAGACCGAAATTCCAGCTTGTAACCTAGTTTTATTAGGTCTAAAATATAAGGGCTCTCTGAGATCTTCTCCAACTGGGGAAGGAAACATGAGAGCCTTCCTGGCTACACAAGCTGAAGCCAATGCAGGGCTCATGGCCGATGCATTCGCTTCCCAAGCCCTACGCAACAGGATCTCAGATTTTTTATCCATTTTTCCTTTTTAGGTTTGGAGGGAAATTTCTTACCTTTTTCTGTGGATCGGGAAAGGACCTGTTCCAGACCCGATCCAAACGTGGGACTTTGAAAAAAAAAGTTGCTGCTTATATTTAAGTCTCTGTCCCAAGTCTTAACCCAAAGGGCCCTCCTGGCTGAGTTCAGTAATGCCGCTGACTTAGGTTTTTTCTATACTCTCCATATTTTTAGATAACTTTGGTTTAGCTTCAGAGTCCTAGCTTGTTGAGCCATGCGTCTGCGTTCCTGGCTACACAAGGTGTTGCTGCTTATATTAATTTGTTAGTTTTGCCCTGCGCAGTTTTTTTCTCTCCATATTTTTAGATAACTTTGGTTTAGCTTCCTACTACAAACTGAACGCTAACAAATCATTTATCATGCCCATAGGCCTGACAAGGTCCCTGAAAGACCAACTAAAAGCAAAATTGTCATTTCAATGGGTAACTAGCAACCTACCATATTTAGGGGTAACTTTATTATCCCCATCTGCCTCCACGTACAACTCAAACTTTTCTACATTGCTCAAAATAATCAGAAAAGATCTGCACCATATAGCAAATTTTTAACTATCTTGGTTAGGGAGGATCGCTGCTATGAAAATGACACTACTACCAAAAATGATTTATTACTTTAGAACTATACCAATATTAATACCGGAAAGCTTTTTCAAAGTTGTGGATAAACTATTTAGACAACTGATATGAGGAAAAAAAGAATGCCAAAATGTCATTCCCCTTACTACTGAAACAAACTGTCAGGGGATGTAAATGTAAATGTAAATTTCCTCCATAAAGGAAATGGGGGAACTGATCTTCACTACGCAGGAAAGAATGCACAAATTCTCAATCACCTGTGCCTGTTGGTCTTACTTTGCGACAACAGACTGATACAGATCATATGCCCCCTAGGGCTGGCAAGCGATTCTGACATTCTCCTCCCAATTTGAGTGGGGGAGGGGCAGGTGCGGACCCACCAGTAGCCCCCTATCCCCCCCTTGACCCCTTCACCAACTTCCCCCATCCCCTGACCCCTCCCCCTCTCAATCTCTCTTTACCCTCTCCCTCTCTTCCCCCCCCTTTTCACTTTCTTTCTATCCCCCTTGAAGGATACCCACATTCTGTGACGAGACGACACACCACGTCTATGTTATTTACGCTCAATTAACATTATGCCTTTTAAATGTGTGGTTCTGATTTACCGGAGAGTATGCTGCAGGACTAACAGATGTCCAGGCTTTATTTAATAACTTTGAGTGAGTGAAATAAAAAAACTATGCGGCCCTTCTAGACCAAGCCAAAGCTTGGTTTGACCCTTACTCAGACTATAGCTTCAAATTGAAAGACATATGGTAGGTAATAGACATTTACCATCCCTGTTACTTGTGTTAAATTATAAGTCAGTTCCCTCTATAGATGCCACATTACAGGCATGGAGCAAACTAAACTCCATAGTACCCCAGGATACATTGGATGAATGCACTGACATGCCACTACACATTTAGGAGTATGTAATACCCAATTTCAAAATACAATCCTGGCTACACAACAATTTTGACATACAAAGAATTGTTACCCAAGCAACCTGGTCCAGATTCATTTTCTCATGTACAAAATACCCACTTTCACAAGTGCAACCCCAATATACACTATAAAGTACATAGCAAAACTTGGACATACCTATTGTCTAACTGGGATAGTCCGAAAGGTCTGTTGTGGTTCTACAATCTACTTCAATGTGAAGGAGTCTTTCGCAAGTATTCCAATATGCTGAACTGGGAAAGGGAATTAGAATCGACATACACGCAGAGAGAGTGGCAAAGAGTGATTCAATCTCACTTTCGCTATTCCTACTGTATAAACCACTGGGAGTTGATGTTAAAAATACTGTATAGAGCCTACCTAATCCCAGTTAGACTGGCCCTGATATACCCAACATCCTCCCCCGCATGTTGGAGGGAATGCGGGGAAAAAGGATGTATATTGCACATATGGTGTAAAAGGAGTAAGAAGCTTCTGGATAGCAGTTTTCTCTTATAAAAGGAAGCCACAGGTATTATCACCCCCCAAACGCCACAGATGGCTTTACTTAACATAGGCATTCACTCTACTCCCACACAGTTTAAACCCCTAATTATGCATATTCCTTTTGTGGCTAAATTAACCATTGCGTCCAAATGGAAATCAACAAAAGTTCCCAACATTTCTGTGGTAATACAAAGAGTACAAACAAAACACACCTATGAAAAATATTTTGCTATAAAATCACACAATCTACCTAAATTTAATCTAGCCTGGAACACATGGGTGGCACACTGCCCGGCTGCTGACAATGATTCTTTTTTTTTTTTTTTCAATTTCAAAAATGTTATTGAAAATAGGAACGATACAAAGTTATAAAAGTGAACAGAATAACCAAAACGCCCCCTAGGGGGTCAGAACAGATGGCAGTTTACAGACAAAAACAAATGGTAATACACTGGTAGTGGTATGTTCTACTCACGGGTCACCGAAAGAGTGACAAGGGGGCGGTACACAATCTAGAGCACTAGACTTTATTACCACTAGGCGGAAAAGCAGAGCACCTAGGTAAGAATCAGATGATTTAGGATCAGCGTCCGCTCCCCAACATCCCACGCACCCCCAGAGGGATCTTGCTGTGCGTGGGAGGGACGAGGACCAGTGTCTCTGGTGTTGCCAGAGGTTGAGAGTGGAGATTCTAATCCCTAGGGCGGGATGTTCACCCCTAGCTGGAGTGAATATGCCGCACCGGGCCCGTTCCTGATCCCCTACCTAACGGGGGGAGGATAAGAGACGGCTTGGAGGAGCTTTGACTGTCACCTACTACCAAGTGGACTGCCCCTCTGTATCTTCGAGCTTCAAAACATAATGAATGTAAGTAACTAAACTGGGTTCCTTTGTAGTCAAGGACCCTTCGAGAAGTAGATGAAGGAGCGAGAGAAAAGAAAGAAGAAGTTTGAGAGAAGTAGGAAGGAAGAGGGGGTGTAGAGAGAGGGGGGGGTGGAGGGGCAGGGATAGAAGGAAGGATCAGTGGGGGACCCTCGCGGAGAGGGGATGGGGAACGTGTGCTATTATAGTCAAGTGAACATCAGAACCTTCTCATAAGAGGATTAGTGAGACACCTGTATACTGTGCCCATGGTTCCCAAATGAGATGAAATTTGTCTGCGGAATCCAATATGGAGTGGGCAATTTTTTCTTGTGACATTATCCACGAAATTTTTTGTTTGGCGCGGCAAAATGAGACCGAAGGCGATTTCCATGCGTGGGCTAAAGTGATCTTGGCTCCCAGGAGGATGAAATGAATGAGCGAGCAGGTTGATTTGGGGACTAGCGGGATAGTGTTGTTGAGGAGTGCTATGGAAGGGTCCTGCGACACACTGTAGCCTGTAACCTTGCGGATGAGACAAAAGATTTTGTTCCAGAAGCCCCTGATTTTAGGGCATTCCCAGACAGTGTGTAGAAGAGAGCCTAATATGCCACACCCCCTAAAGCAGAGGGGGGAGGACTGAGGGTAAAATTTAGCGAGGCGGGTAGGGACCAGATACCATCAGGAGAGTACCTTGATGTCAGCTTCCATAAGGGAGGTGTTTAAGATACCTTTGAATGAGCGGGCAAAATTTGTGTGCCAAGTGTCCAGATCCCATTCGAACTGGAGGTCCTGCTCCCATTTCAACATGTAATTTGCTTTGCCCTGTGGTTCAGCAAGCGCTGAGTAGATCAGGGAGATGCCCCCCCTGACGCCCATGGCTGAGGAGCACCATAGCTCATACTGGGTGACCAAAAGTGGGGTGTCTGAGCTGACCCAGATCTTGTGTAGGAAGTGTCGTAGCTGGTAATACCGATAGGTTTCCGCAGGGGGCATTTCTAACTTAGAGGTACAGTATTTAAGAGATATGGGGCCATCATTATTGAAGTATTGACCGATCCTGTACAGGCCCTTATCAAGCCACCATGTAAAAGCCTTAATGTTCAGCCCCGGTTGGAAATGAGGGTTGTTGTAGATATGAGCGAGAGGGTGCCAGGGAGATGTCAAAGAGGAGTGTTTGTGTAGGGAGTCACATAGGGACATTGAGTGCGAGAGGGTGGGAGCAAGGATCGCTGGGCGATCTTTGCGGGGTCTCCAGACTAGGTAGTCCAGAGTGTGGTTGGGGGTAGCCTGCCGTTCGATCTCAACCCAGTCAGGTTTTGGAGACCTAGAATAGATAGCGGAAAATTGGCAGAGTTGGGCAGCTTGGTAATACTTCCAAAGGTTCGGAAGGCCTAGCCCCCCTTTCTTCTTTGCTCTGTACAGCACTTTATTGGAGAGTCGATGACCCTTGCCTCCCCAGACGTATTTAATGAGAGTGGATTGGAATCTGTCCAGATCCCGCTTTCTGACGGGGATTGGCAGAGACCTAAAAAGATATAACAGTCTGGGGAGGAGGGTCATTTTTACTGAATTGACTCTGCCTAACCAGGACAGTTTGTAGAGAGACCATTGTGCTAAGTCTTCTGAAAGCTTTTTCAACATGGGGGTATAATTGTGCTGGTATAAGAGGTCTATTTTGGGGGTGAGGAAGACCCCTAGATAGGGAAGGGAGGAGGAGCTCCAGGAGAAGGGGAATTTGTCTTTGAGTCTGTCTACTATGTCTTGGGGAGTTGTGATGTTAAGGGCCAGTGACTTCGACATGTTGACCTTGAGACCAGATACTGAGCCAAAGGAGTTAAGAAGGTGGAGGACCTTAGGAATCGACGTTAGGGGGGAGGTGAGGAAAAGGAGGACATCATCCGCAAAGAGCGCGCATTTGTGAGTCTGATTGCCGCAAAGTACCCCTTTTATATCGGGGTCTTGTCTTAATGCTATAGCTAGGGTTTCTATCGCTATAGCGAAAAGTAAAGGGGAAAGGGGGCAGCCCTGTCTAGTGCCTTTAAGAATTGGGATTTGGTTGGAAAGGTGACCCTGTAGTTTCACCTGGGCTTTCGGGTAGGAGTATAGGGAGGATAGAATTTGTAGGAAGTTTGGGCCGAAGCCCCAGCGGCCAAGAATGGTAAAAAGGTAGGGCCAGGTGACTGTATCGAATGCTTTCTGAAGATCAATGGATAAAATGTAGCCTGGTTGTGTAGGATTGCCATCCCAGGCGGAATGCATAAGGGATATTAAGTCTACTGCTCTCCTAATCTGGTCCGGCCCCTGTCTCCCAGGTATGAAGCCCACCTGGTCCTTATGTACGTAGGACGCAATGAAGGATGCCAGTCTGTTGGCGAGAATTTTTGTCATAATTTTAAGGTCATTGTTAATTAGCGATATCGGCCTGTAGTTGCTTACTTCGCTAGCGTCTTTTCCTTGTTTCGGAATCACAGAGATAAAAGCTAGATTAGCTGCTGGTTCCAGGGGAGAGCCCTCACGTAGGGAATTGAAGAGCCGGACCAGACGAGGAGAGAGGATCTCAGAGAAGGATTTGTAATATTGGGCTGAAAAGCCGTCAGGTCCAGGGGCAGAATCTGTCTTAAGGTTTTTAATGACATCCTGTACTTCTTCTATGTTAAACGGGGCCTCCATCATGGAGCTGTGGGAATCCGAAAGTTTTGGGAGATTAATTTTTTCAAGGAAGGAATCTAGGGGGGCTGGGTCAGAAGAGGCTGGAGGGGAATAGAGGTTCGAGTAGAAAGCATGGAAGGTGTCAAGAATTTTTTGAGGGTTCTGGGAGAGGGACCCCGAGGTTGTTTTTATCTTGGGTAACGTAAAGGTTTTCATCTTGGGGGTGAGTTTCATCGCTAGCCGAGGGCCAATTTTATCAGCTAGTAAGTAGTACCTGCCGCTCTGCCAATGTAGGTGTTTATCAGCACTAGTGGTGAGGGCTAAATTTAAGGCAACCCGGGATGATTCCAGCTGGGCAAGGCTAGCAGGGGAGGGATTGGCTTTATGGGCTTTACTGAGAAGTTCAAATTCCTTTTCCAACTTCGCTACAGTAACTTTGTGTTCTTTCTTAAGCTTAGATGATAGTTGGATTATTTTCCCTCTCATTACTGCCTTATGGGCACCCCAGAGAGTGCTGGGGGACGTGTCCCCTGTGTCGTTAAGGAGAAAGAATTCTTTGATATCCTGTGCAAGTAGGTTGCAGTGGACAGGGTTGGACAGGAGGGTTTTACTAAGGCGCCATTGGGGGGGACCGGAGGGTGAGAGTGAGCTGCGAATTTTGAGAGTGACAATGGAGTGATCAGACCAGGGGATTTTGTGTATTGAAGCATGGGTCGCTGAGTGGATGTCCGAGTTGGGAATGAAGATGTGATCTATTCTGCTGAAAGTCTTGTGAGGGGCCGAGTAGTGGGTGTAGTCTTTAGCCAGGGGATTTAATTCCCTCCAAGTGTCAATCAGACCCAAGTCGTGGAAGAGTCTGGCTATTCTAAGGCTCTGTTTGGGGGGTTTTGTGAGACGGGGTCTGTCCTGGGAGGATTTGTCTAAGGCATGGTCAAACGTGGTGTTGGAGTCTCCTCCTATTATAATTCTCCCTTCTAAGTGAGGGGATAGAGTAGAGAGCATAGAAGTAAAGAAGCGCGCCTGACCCTGGTTGGGGGCGTAGTAGGAAACGAGGGAGAATAGTTCTCCTTCAATAAGCCCTTTGATCAGGAGGAATCTACCGTTTTCGTCTCGTATCGTGTGTGTATGAGCAAAGGGGATGCGTTTGGAAAGTAGGATAGCTACACCTCTCTGTTTGGTTTGTGCGTTAGCTAGGTAGAAGGTGGGGAAGTTGCGGTGGAGAAAAGAAGGGGTGTAGCTTGCTGGGAAGTGGGTTTCTTGGAGAAGGACTATATCAAGGCTTCTGGCATGGTAACACTGAAAGGCTTTCCGGCGTTTAGAGGGGGAATTTAGCCCCTGAGTGTTGTGAGATGCTACTCTCAGTGTCAATTTACGATTGTCTGTATCAGCCATGGGCCTGACAATGATTCTTGAAGAACAAATTGATCACTCATATAACAGTATGGTACATGTTATTAAGCTTTCTTTTTTATCTTTTTGTTTTCATTTTTTTTTTCTATTTTCTGCTATGTTTACTAGCTTTATTGTTTGGCTATATCACAGGATTAAGAAAATTAAGCAGTATTATTGCTAACCTTATTAAGAGTCACAGGTACAAGCCTTAATGACATGGGAGGGGATGCTGGTCTGCTTCCAGGGCAGTTGGTTCCCATTGGGGGGTGCTAGGGAAGTTTGGAGAAGCACCTCTCCCCAAAAAGACACCCTGGACTCAAACGAGTACTAGAACAACTAAATGAATATATATACCATAACATATAATTGTTTAACCCCAATAGCTTTTACATATTCTGCATTCCTTATTATGCTTATGCAATGTTACTTTTTTTTTGTTTTGTTTTATGTTAACCCAATAAAAATATTTGAAAAGAAATAATTTGCAAAGTGGTTGACGGGAAGCTTCAGAATGGCAAAGATGTTTTTCTTACAAATTGTGTGAGCAGACCGCAGTTCCTCTTTAAACAACAACTCACTAGTTGCTGTTTACGATCACGAGAAATGCCTTAAAAGCTTGAAAGCTTGTCATTATTCTTGGGAATAAGGCAGGGAAAATACTGACCCAACAAATCAAAGCAAGGCATACCAAAACAAATATAGCCCATCTAATTGACCCTAAAACAGGCACAAACTAATGTAAACACTACTATAGTGATCTTTATAATTTAATCTCAGACCTGAATACTCCCCAACCCTCTATGGAAACCATTACAATTTGTTTTAGATGTTAAACTGTCTGCTCTTACCCCCACAATGTTGAAATGTCTCAATGTTCCGATCTCTACCGAGGAAATCAAAAAGGTCATCAATAAGATGACATTAAACATATCCTCAGGGCCCGATGGCCTATCGGCTGAATATTACCAAACCTTATCTGAAACCCTAGTTCCCTATCCATCAGAAGTCTTCAACACAGTGGCATCCTCTGGTTCATTACCTGTGGAAATGTACAAGGCCTTAATTGTTATGCTGCCTAAACCAAGGAAGGAACCCACTATTCCACAGAACTTTAAGCCTATATCCCTTCTTAATACAGACCTCAAGGTATATGCAAAGGTTATCGCCAATAGAATAGCTGAAGTAACACCAAAGTGAATAGCTCCCGACCAAGTGGGATTTGTGTAAGGGCGCCAGGCACCTGATGGCACCCAAATAATTATAAACTTACTCTGCTTAGTTGAAAGTCGCAAACTACCCACTCCCTTCCTAGCCCAATGCCCTGTACAGACGAGCGGTTTTCCCGTCAAATTTTGTTCAAGCTGTCTTGCATACACAGTCACACCAAGTTCCGACCATCAAGAATGCAGTGACCTACAACACATACAATGGCACTATAAAAAGGAAGTTTAATAGCCATTCTTCTTTCTGCTAATCTTGTGTTTATCTTGAGTTAATAGAAGTTTGGCGAGAGACAAATTTGCGCTTTTCAGACTTGTGCTGTTCAGATTGTTTTACTGCTGTTCGGTTTGTGATAATTTTTCAATAATCCAAAAAAAA
Source organism: Lithobates sylvaticus (assembly GCA_028564925.1). Classification (NCBI taxonomy): domain Eukaryota; kingdom Metazoa; phylum Chordata; class Amphibia; order Anura; family Ranidae; genus Lithobates; species Lithobates sylvaticus. The sequence continues at coordinate 170,989,867 of CM053031.1, read as the reverse complement.
GGAGATCTTGATAAAATATAAAAAAAAATAAAAAATAAAAAAAATAATTCTAAAAACATTATTATGGAGATCTGGCTTTTAAAAAAATAAGGATTATTCATGAGATCACAAGAAATAACAAAGAAATAAGTTTGTCAGAACTCTGTAAATATCAGCAGCAAAACAACTTCATTATTCTAGCATTATAAAGCACAAAAGAATGTGATGCATTAAAAGATCACAGAATCTGCAGCGTGAGGAATGTGCTATCTCCATTAAGAACGCTAGTTTTCTGTCTCGTACTTGCTTCAGAGCATGCATAATTTTTGGTACGTCGGAACAGCATACAGATGAGCGTTTTTTTCCGATAGAAATCTTTTCCATCGGAAAAATATAGAACATGTTCTCTATCCAAGTCCGTCTGAATTTTTGACTTAAAAAGGCTGATGGGGCATACACACGGTCAGAATACACGATGAAAAGTTCCCACCTGACTTTTTGTCTGAAATTCTGACCGTGTGTGCGTGGCATTAGATGCAGAAAAGGCTTTTTATAGGGTATATTGGGGTATCTTCAAGCTATTTTAATCAAATTTGGATTCAACGGCTCTATTCTCTCAGCTATTTTAGCATTATACACAAAACCTTTGGCACAAGTTTTTACCTCCTCTGTACTCAGAAGCCTTTAACATTACAAACTGCACTAGACAGGGATGCCCCTTATCTCCCCTGACGTTTACATTAGTAATGGAACCTTTTGCGGCCACCATCAGGGATTATTCATCTATAAAAGACATTCCAGTAGCTGGTAAATGTCATAAGAGTATTTGCAGACAATGTCATTTTGACACTCTCAGAGCTGGAATCCTCCTTGCTCAACAATTGAGATGTCCTGCTATAAAATTAATGTATCTAAATGCCAGGCTCTGGCAACTAACCTGAATCACAAAATGTGCACCAAAATGTCACTATTTGCTTGTAATTGGGATAATGATAAAATTGAATATCTAGGGATTCATCTGTTAAATCTAGTAGTCTATATGATGCAAATTATAAAAAAAAAAAAAAAAAAAAAAACGACTAAACTCTGTTTAGGCTGAACTTTTGCAATTGGGCAAATGTGGTTTGACCAGTCTCTAGTAAAGCAGTGGGTCTTATTAGAACAAGCTATGGTAAAGTGTACTAACCTAAAAGCATTTTTGATAGCATCAGCCACTAATAAATCAATCCATATACCAGACCACCCTTCTATCTCTGCATCTCACAGCTTGGAAAGGTCTTCTAGAAATGAGCAATGCACACACTCATATACCTCTATATGATATACTACTCCAATCTTTTGAGTTCTTCATTCCAGAAGTCTCAGTTAAAATATGTTTAGAATCTGGATATACCACTCTAAAAGAAATTCCAGAAAAAAAAAAAAAAAAAAAACAACATTATTTATAGGTGGTACCTGACGCCAGTCTGACTATCTAAAATTTATAAAGAACACTCCCCAGATTGTTGGCGTAACTGGAGGCAACCTGGGAACCTATTACACATATTTTGGTATTTTAGATCAGTAACTAGTTTTTGGAAATCTGTTTTCAAATTGATCTTGTCAATTACTGGAAACATTACCTGCCCCTGACTGACATTGCTACTATCAGGACTATTTTACAAACAACTATAGAACAGTAGTTATACATATATTAATAGCTGCCAGACTGACCATAATGGAAATAGGAGAATGACCCAAGGGATAGCATGGGCAAGAGACCATAAACAGGATAGTCAGATTATACAAAAAGTATAAAAATATATAAATGTATTGAGTATATAACAATATGGACATCTAAAAGCATAAAGTGGAACTGAGATATCAATATAGAAATTCAGTTTGCTCAATACTGCAGTGTACAATGCAAAAAATGGACTTTAAAATCAAAAGAATTATTACACTGTAAATAATGCAGAAAAAACCCTACATGTTTCAGAAACCACAAAAAAAGTGTTTTCCTTTTTGTAGAATATCTACTTCCTTCTTCAGGGGTTGAGTAATGCCGCGTACACACGAGCGGACTTTCCCGCGGGATTGTCCGCTGGACTAGAGTCTGCCGGACAGTCCGATCGTGTGTGGGCCTTTGACTGACTTTTTTTCCCAAAAGTCCGGCGGACTAGGTTTTAGGTTTTGTTTTAAAAATGTCCGCTGAACTTGGCAGTCCGGTGGACAATACGGCCATCTGTAGTATGGTCTGGCGGACCAAAAAGGACGCATGCTCAGTAGCAAGTATGTCACAGAATCGCTTGGTCTGGTAAAACTAGCGTTCGTATTGAAGCTAGCACATTTGTCACGCTGCTGATTCTTTGATATTTTAATACAGCGCAATTTGTATTTCATCGTGCTTGAAGAATGAGGTTGCCTTGCTGCTTATATTCATGCAAAGTTCTCCCAAACGTTTTTCTTCATCATTAATTTGTGAAATTATATATATATATATATATATATATAGCGAGATATATCTAGATATAGATATAAATATATATATTTTTTTTGTTGGTTTGGGTTTTAAAAAGCATTTTGGATTACACATGATTAAATTAGAAAATCAGCAGAGCTTCCCCTTATTTCAGATGTTACCCTCACATTTACAGCGACTGCACTTGCAGTGCAATTGAAGTTGTACTTTCCACTTGTATTGTCAAATGAATGTGCCTTTTGTAAATAACCCCCATAGTCGTTTGACATGTACCTGCCTACTCATAAACCAACTATGTTTTTCGATTACAAACACATATTACATTATTTTGTTTAAATTAAATTTCCATTTATTCTGGTTAAAACAAGGAAAAAAAAAAAAAGAGTTAGGCAACACTGGAGACACTTTTAGATTTTGTGAAGGCTTTTTTTTCCCCCACGGCAGACATCAAGTTTGTGAACAACAAAATTAAGATTGGGCATATTCAATACAATAGGGAGCACAACATTGCCCAGGAATCACACAGACCAGGAACAGCAGCAGATGACATCTATGTCCCCAAGCTGTGACACTACAACAGCCTGCGTCTTCTGTCAGACCAGACTGAAGCCAGGCAATCACTTCCGACTCTTCCTTGCAGCCTTCCCACCACGCTGCCCTGCAGTCTTCCCTCCACGCTTCCTTGGAGGCTGTACCTCTGGTGGAGGACTTGTGGTAGGCGGAGGAGAGGAGGAGTTGCAGTAGGGTCTGCATTATATAGGCTGGTGGATGGAGTCAGTTCACGCCTCAAACCCCTCTGAAGAGCCTCAAAAAATAGGCCCTCACACAGCTGCCGTTGGCCCTTCTCCATTTCCAGCAACCTGCTGGCCAAGTAGGTGGCATAGGCCTCTTCAGGATTGGGGGGTTTTCGGAGAACGTCACTCGCCTCCCGAATGAGGGCAAGGGATTCCTCCTCAACCCTGGTCATCCTCCTGGGCCTTCTTGTGGCTATGCGCAGGGGAGGGACTTGACTTATTCCAGTCTGGCTCCTGCTGGGCCCAGCCACCTCCTGGCTGTGGCTGGTCATGGCCTCCTCCTCCATACCACTTGTCCCGGCATCCTCCTGGGTGAGCTCATCCTGTGTATCCAAAAAACAAAACAAATTAAAAGACATCTTTATTTTTTTGGCCTCATCAAATCAGACAATTTTACATTTCTTACGTGCAAATTATTTTTTCCATATATCAAAAAGGCTATCATTTTGACCCCAGCATTTTACAAGCAGTTCACCAATATGTTTTCAGCATTTTTGGCCACTACTGTATAGTTATGTGTATACATATGTAGCACCAACACTTTTTAGAAGTGTGCGCTAGTTTTAAGCTTTGTATTTTTTATTTTTTTTTGTAAGAATTCTGAGTTCTGGGTGTTAATTGTTTGACATTTTTACTTTGACATCAGTTTGTCTGGGCTGTACTGCAGTTCTGCCTGGTCATAGGTGAGGTACCTGTGACAGGCTGTGAACACAGTCTGGTTGTACACATTAGGTTACAATTGCTCAGACCCAATCAGTGGGAGCGTCTGGCCCCACTGTGTATTTCGGGAAGGGGTATTTGAGATGCTGAGGTCACGTGTTCAAGGTTGAGCTTCACTTTTGATTCCTGGTTCTGGTGCGCAACAACCCCACAAGTGTTCCTGGGCCCAGGAGTGTCTGCTGGCCCTGTAAGCCTGGTCACCCTGACCAGCCCCAGAGGCCCTCGTTGTCTGGTGGGGATCCATCCGTTCCCGAGCCTCAGAACTGGCTAGTTTGTGGCACAGTAATTGAAGGAGGATTCTGAAGTGTCCCGGTGTCCTCTCAGGATTGGAGAGGCATAGCGACTTGTACCGGCGAACACGGGGGGGGGGGGGGGGGGGGGGGGGTGGGGGGGGGGGCGGGGGGGGGGGGGGGGGGGGGGGGGCGGGGGGGGGGGGTGGGGGGGGGGGGGGGGGGGGGGGGGGTCTTCGGAGGAGGGCAGTGGGGCTGGCTGCTTGTTAGGAGCCTGGGAGCTGAGATGTATGGACACTAGTGAATTGCCATGTCCTACTGTATTGCTGCAACGGCTGAAAGATAAAGGTACCATAGGAAATGTTGCTAAAAACCACCCTTTCCTTACAACATAGTCTGTGGCGGAGACTTTGCTGGTTCCAAGTTTACGTGTTGTCTGCTAGATCTGCGGACAAGGGTTTATCCAACAGTGAAGTGTTCAGTTGTGAGTGGCTACTCTCTGGGCTTTCTTAAAGCGGAAGTAAACCCATCGATTTAACAGTCTAAAAAAAAAAGGCATGCCGTGAATGCTAACTGCACATTGGCTGTGCTCTCAACCAAACAGTCAAACCATCCAATGGCTGGTGTCATAACGGATCACATGTGCAGCACTGTGGCAGTTGAAGATTAAACAGAGGCAAAGATGGCAGCTTCCTTGGCTGAAAATGATAGGGGGGTTTACTTCCACTTTAATAATATTTCTTTGGATGCCAGCAGTTCAGAAGTGCCTGAGCTTTATCACCCATGCCCTCAATTTACAACCGAGAGACTGTGTCATGTTTAAACGTTGTGAAATAATGATCCAAAATCTGAACAAATTAAAGGTGCTTTGAGTATCGGTCTCCGCAATTGATGGTTACTAACCCGGGGAACCCCTAGACAATGAATGACAAGCTACAAGAAGCGGGTAATCGGTAAGCCGTGAAAAGACATAGCGGCCTGTTATAGAGTGGGAGTGGAGGTGGTTACACATAATAGAATTTCTGATTAAAACATACATTTGTAAGCAAATCAAATATTTACATTTACATCATTAATATTAACACAATCACTATTTACGCAAAAAAAAAATATACCTGGCTCCAGCTGGGCGCATCAACTTGCTCCAAGGTGTAAGGGTCTTCTACTTCCTTGGAAGCCTCAGCTGGGGTGGAGGGAAGAGTGGACAGTGATTGCCTGGCTTCCATTTGGTCATCAAGAAAACGCAGTTGGTTGTAGTACCACAGCTTGGGTACATAAATATCCTCTGCTGCTGCTCCTGATGTTTGCGACTCCAAAATCTTGTTGCGCTCCCGCCTGTACATATGCCTCAAACTTGCAATTCTGTCTTCAACAAACTTGATGTCTGCCTTGGGGAGTTGAGTCTTCACAAAATCCAAAAGTGGCACCAGTGTTGCCTTCCGTGCATCTCTATTACCATATAAGGTTTTTTTTTTTACCTCCCGCAGGTTTTTGTTTTTCATATACAAAGCAATAAATTGGCTCATGAAAGCCTCCTCCTTAAATGGATTTAATTGGAATGTTGACATCTTTCTGTTTTTGTTATGAACGACAATACACAAGACAAAAAACACAAATCTCACTACAAACTCACAGTATGATTTTTTTTTTTTTTTTAAATTGACACAACACACCCACATACACCCACACAAACATGCACACACATATACACCCACACACGCATACATGACTAAAATGCAGGCCCAAAACACTATAAACCATAGTGAAGTAACATAAAAAAACTTACCTTTGTTCAGAGCGCTCGCTACTTCCGTTCGAAAAATATGTTGCCGTCGAAATAGCCTTATATACACTGTGCACGCGTCGAGCTCCGCCTGAGTCCTCCACGTCGCCCGCCCATGACGTTCCTTGCGACGAGAATTCCCCGCCCCGCTTCCCCTCGTTGCACTGTGGGAGAATAATTAGATGAAGATGGCGGCCACATTCTCATCAAGTAGCGCGGAGAGAAAGCCCAGAACCACAGACATCTGCATCCAGCAGCAGATATAAGGCCACCAATATGGCCTTTGAAGAGATGGTGGAGATGGTGGACATCCTCCAAAGGGAAGATTACGACGGGAAAAATGGTCCCTACCCTCGACCCAACTTACGGAAGGACCAGATTCTTACTGCAGTTGTTAGCACCCTGGAGCATAAATTTGGCGTACGAAGGGGTAAGGATCAACTGCGTAAGCGATGGTCCGACATAAAATCCAGGGAGCACGATCAGTACAGGAGAATAAAAAAGGCGCTCCAAAAAAGTAAGTAATTGACGTGCGCTACTCTGCTTATATTTGAACGTAATTACCGATCGTAAATATTTTCTCGTGAATCTTGCAAAGTGTTTAGTAGATATCGTTTGTGAATCTTGCGAAGTGTTTAGTAGATATTGTTTGTGAATATTGCGAAGTGTTTAGTAGATATCGTTCGTGAATCTTGCAAAGTGTTTATGAAATTTTGTTTGTCGGCATAAAGTTTGTTGTGTTTAACTGGCAGAGGGTTATTTTTTTTTAATGTTTTTTTATTATTGTCAGGATATATCGTATTACTACTGTAGTAATTGTTTTGGGGTAACTCACACAGGGACTCCAGAGGATGGTTTGGGGGGTCTCCATCTGTAACCATGTTAAAGAGGGTGTCCGGCTAAAAATTACAAAGAAAAGGTCAGCACCTACAAATACTGTAGCTGATGACTTTTCTAATAATGACACTCACCTGTCACAGGGTCCAGCGACGTCAGCATCGAGGCCGAACCGTCCCTCGGCTGCTGCAGCCACCATCTTTGATATTGGAATCAGAAAATGAAGCTTTGCGGCTTCACTTCCCGGTTCCCTATTGGGCATGCGCCAGTCGCGCAATGCAATAGGACTGGTCCATGCTAGCTCTGGGGATTTCAATTATGTCTTCAACTAGGATCTTGTAACAAACTGCTACTAATTGGACACTACTTTGAACCAATGTTTAATATTCATATTTAGGGACTCAAATATCACTGTGCTTAAAAGTGTACCTTTGGTTTCCATTTCCATAGGGGAAAAAAGACTCAGACCTGACTCAGGACATCCCAGGACCTCCCGACCTCACCAGCCTAATTGGGCAAATAGCCCAAGCCCACTCTGGGATGTGGAGGAAGAAAAGGTGGTTGAAGTGGATAACATCTGCACCCCACCAAGTGAGTGTCTGAGAACACAGAATGAGATAAAAAATGAAGGTCTGCATGTTTTTGATTTTTTTTGTTTTTGTTTTTATCTACCCAACTTTTAGGGGGATGATCTGGTCGTGGAACGCCAAGCTGCGGAGCCATTTTCCACAGTCAGTGCCCACAGGCTTATTGGGCAGATCATGGCCTGGAATAGCCAACTCGAAAGCATGCAAAAGCAGATGGCAAGCATGCAGAACCAGATGGCCACCATGCAGCAGAGAATGAAGGACACGATTGATGTTTTGGGGAGAATCTAATACCCCTTTTGTTGTTTTAAAACATCAATCATGTCCTTTATTCGCCTTTTTAAAAACATAATTTTGCCCGATTTTCGAGGCCAAATTTTGAAGATGCACATGGTGTGTCAACATGTGCTATGTGCCATCAGGGGATCTCAATGTACGCATTTTGTGTTTGCAACCCCTTCATCATAATGCTAGTAGGTGAGAGGAAGGGGTTTCACACACAAAACACGTCCATTGATTCCCCATGATGGAAGATAGAACATGTTGACATTACCCATTTGTAATTTCAATTTGTGTGCATCTTCAAAATGTGGCTTCTACTGTACATGGGTGACATCAACCAGTTGAACTTTGCAAGTACCATAGTTTTACATTGTGTAAATTTTTTGAACCCAAAAAAATAGTTTAACTGTTTTAAACCATGTTTTAATTTTTTGACCAAAAAATATATATATTTTATGAGAAATAAAAAATATTTATGAAAAAAAAAAAATTATATTTTTGATTCACAAAAAAATATATATTTTTTTTTATAAGAAATCCCCGCCCCCCCCCCAAAAAAAAAAAAAAAAAAAAAAAAGAGTTAAAACCCCCCCCCCCCCCCAAAAAAGGAACATGTTTGGATGTGCACTATAATAAAAAAAATTGTTTGCACAAATTAAACAACGTGTGTGGCTTCTTCTTTTTCAATACTACCAGTTTGATCTAAACATTTGGGGGTTCATTGACAAAGGGGCTTATTTAACCACTTCAGCCCCGGACCAATTGGCAGCCAAAGGACCAGGCCCCTTTTTGCGATTCGGCACTGCATCGCTTTAACTGACAATTGCGCGGTCGTGCGACTTGGCTCCAAAACAAAATTGGCGTCCTTTTTTTTCCCACAAATAGAGCTTTCTTTTGTTGGTATTTGATCGCCCCTGCGGTTTTTATTTTTTGTGCTATAAACAAAAATAGAGCGACAATTTTTTTTGCTATAATAAATACAATTTTTTTTGAAAAAAATTTCAATATTTTTTGCTATAATAAATATCCCCAAAAAATTTTTATATAAAAAAACATTTTTTTCCTCAGTTTAGGCCGATACGTATTCTTCTACATATTTTTGGTAAAAAAAATCGCAATTAGTGATTATTGATTGGTTTGCGCAAAAGTTATAGCGTTTACAAAATAGGGAATAGTTTTATAGCATTTTTATTAATATTTTTTTTTTTTTACTAGTAATGGCGGCGATAAGCGATTTTTATTGTGACTGCGACATTATGGCGGACACATCGGACATTTTTGACACGTTTTTGGGACCATTGTCATTTATACAGCAATCAATGCCATTTAAATGCATTGATTCCTGTATAAATGACAGTTGTAGTGAAAGAGTTAACCACTAGGGGGAGGGGAGGGGTTATGGGCTCTGACGTGTGTGTTTTTTTTTTACATTAGGGGGCGGGGCTGACGTCTGACGTCATTGATCGGCTTTCCCGATGACCGGGAACAGCCAATCAATGACAGGCAGAGTAGGAAGCACGGGGAGAGGTTTGTTTACACAAACCTCTCCCCATTCTTCAGCTCCGTAACCCGATCGCGGGACACCAGCGGCGATCGGGTCCACTGGTCCCGCGGCCGGGGTCACGGAGCTCCCGACCGGGTCGCGAGCACGCCGCTGGCGGCGCGCGCGACCCACGGGCAGGCATTTAAAGGGCCACGTACAGGTACGTGGTTTTGCCTGCCCGTGCCATTCTGCTGATGTATATATGCAGTGGGCGGTCGGGAAGCGGTTAATAAAGGCAAAACAAGTTTTTTCGCTATAATAAGTGCACTAGGAGAACATAGAAAACAGCCAAAAAGAAAAGCAAACAATACGAAAAACACAATATTTTTTCAGATATAAATGGATTTATTTTGTAAAAAGAAAAATGTTTAATGGTGTGCTGTCATTGCAATGGCCCCCCTACCATTAAAACAGGTGACATATCTGTTGCGCACTTGCTGTGCAGATTGGGGGGCCAAGCCAAGACGGCCATGATCCAGGCCTGTCAGCTCGGTGGGAACTCCGGCCTCAGGCCCAATAGGTTGCAGTTAGCTGCCCGAATGTTTGCGTAAAAAATGATGTAGTACGCAGCAGCTCAGGATAATGGTGTTAAGTTTGTATTCTGCCAGATGTATTGAAGTTAAAAACAAACCGAACCGGTTGGCCATAATTCCGAAAGCATTTTTGACCACCTTTCTTGCTCTGGCCAGCCGATAATTAAAAACCCTCCTCTCAGGGGTGATCCTTTGGGGAAACGGCCTTATCAGGTGTTCGCCCAGACCAAACGCTTCGTCAGCAATAAAAACAAAGGGGAGTCCCTCCACATTCTCCGCATCTGGTGGCAGTTCCAGGCCACCAGTCTGGAGACGACGGCAGAAGTCCGTCTGGTTAAAGACTCCTCCATCAGACATCCGGCCGTTCTTCCCCACATCAACATAGAGGAAGTCATATTGTGCCAACACCAGCGCCATCAACACAATACTATTGAACCCCTTATAGTTCCAATAGTAAGACCCCGAATGGGGTGGTGGCACAATTCTGACATGTTTGCCGTCAATTGCCCCTCCGCAGTTGGGAAAGTCCCAACGGGCAGCAAACTGGGAAGCCAGTCTGCCATTCCTGTGGCGTGGAAGGAAACTGTGGAGTCAAACAGAAAGATACAATTATAAGTAAATCCTCCCCCCCAAAAAAAAAAGAAAAGCAACAAATGACCAAAACATTTTTGAGCAACATATGTATTTTTTAAAGTAGTTGTTAAAAAATATAAAATATGAAAGATAAGGCTCAATTCTCAGATTGCTGACCCCTCTGATGGCCCATAGAACATAATAATGGGGATGTGGGTGGGGAGTAATTAATTATAAGGCCACACAGTACACCTGAACACATTTAAAAGAGGTGGGGGGGGGAGTAATTAATTATAAGGCCACACAGTACACCTGAACACATTTAAAAGAGGTGGGGGGAGTAATTAATTATAAGGCCACACAGTACACCTGAACACATTTAAAAGAGGTGGGGGGGGGGGGGTGAGTAATTAATTATAAGGCCACACAGTACACCTGAACACATTTATAAAAGGGGGGCCAGGGGGATGAAAGGGGGGGGGTGTAAAGCAGTACAATGGAGCTGTTAACATACATTTTATTTATAATAAAGGGACTAGGCTATGGGTGTATATATGCCCAGGATTGCATGCTGGGGAGGTTGGTGCAAGCAAATATGCATGTAGGCCACTAAAGGAGAAAGTCAAACAAATTTTCAAATAAAAGAGCCCAAAAAACTAAAAGAATTTAGAAAATGCATGCATGAATAGGGGACATTCATAGAATATTCCTATCATGCTAATTAGCTAATGATGAAATGAATGCACTACATTAGCAAACATACAATACATATTAGGTAATTTTAAAGGATAAAACTTACCTTAATATAATCCTCCTGCAGGACCTGAATAATGGCAGAACAGGTCTCTGGAATAATGATCCCCAGAGCCTGGGGGGAGATGCCTGTCGTGAACTTGAGGTCCTGCAAGCTTCTCCCCGTCGCCAAGTAACGCAACGTGGCGACTAGCCTCTGCTCCGCAGTGATGGCTTGCCGCATGCAGGTATTCTGCCTGCTGATAAAAGGGGACAGCGAAGCCAACAGGCGGTGTAAAACGGGGTCTGTCATCCTGAGATAATTCCTGAAATCATCAGGATTATTCTTACGGATCTCACGGAGCAAAGGCATATGTGAGAATTGGCCATGCTGGTGCAGCCAATTCTTCGTCCATGAACTCCTCCTCACCCTGTTCATGGACTGGACTCGGGTCAAAGTGTTAACCGCAACACCGAGCCCCTGCACAGCACGAACTTGCGAACGAGTACGTCCACACTCCATGGCTTCAAAACGGTCGGCTGGTCAAACAAACTTAACCGAACGCACTGAAGTACAGCAAGGCCTATGAAGAACGACCTGAAGAACAGGAACGAACCAGAACGGCCTGAGAACAGGTACGAACTGATCCACACGCACTGAAAGACAGATACAAACCTCACAAGCACAAACTGAACCGCAGAAAATGAGTGAATTATTAATTAATTAATCTGAAGTCTGAGAAGCGTGAATCGTCTCTAACCAAACGTCTATTAACACTAGATACACACGAGATTAGCAGACGGAGCCCAAAGGGTGTCGTTTTGGATCTTGAGCTTCCTTTTTATAGTCCCGTCGTACGTGCTGTACGTCATTGCGTGAACCGCCGGACTTTTAGCGTGATCGTGTGTGGTCAAGTCCATTCGCTTTCAAGTCTGGCGGTTTGTCCGCCAGACTAGGTTTGGCGGACAAAGTCCGATCGTGTGTACGTGGCATAAGAGCTTGCTGATATATTTAAACCACATGTTCCTTTTAAAAAAAGAGATGATACACAGCATCATTGCAAACGGATGGTGTCCCACTTCCAAAAATCCACTAGGTTGTATAGCAATCATGGGGTAGGGGCAGATAAAATGCTGCCCTAGTCACTAGGATCATGCTACTGACTAAAGTATATTAAGAATTTGGTATTAAATGGATCTGTATAGGAGGCCGGAATAGTTTCCACTACTGCAGGGCGGCAAGTCAGAGCTCACAGGAACCACCAAGAAAAAGGGGGGGGGGGGGGGGGAGCGTGCATGGAAAGCACCGATCTTTGGTATTGTTCCTCTCAAATCCATGCAGTTGAAATGACCACCTAGGCTGCACAGCTTCTGAAAATACCAGGGTTATGGCAGCTAGCTGTTAAGGAGATATTTACAGTACCCAGGGCCGTTTTTAAGGCAGGGCAAAAGGGGCAGCTGCCCTGGGCCCTGTCATTGTTGTGGGGCCCAAAGCAGCTGCCTCATACCTGCCAACTATCCTGATTTAAATTCCCTTGTGCCTTGAGGTTTTAGTCCTGTGCTGTGTCCAGATATCTCCATGTGAAGTGCTGCTACTAATGCTGCCCAGCTCTGCCCTATTGTTGTGTACAGATGACTCACCTGCAGACCCTGCGTTTACATGTAAATTACTGGCATTCATATGTAAATAGAGGTGGCATTCATATGTAAATAGCGGCAGCCAGCGGCATTGATATGTATATCATGCCCCCCTAAGTTCATATCCACAGTAATCTCTAGCAACAAATCAACAAGCAGAAATCATGTGCTGTAACCTCTTGCAACTAATCAGTGAGCCGTAATATGTGCTGTAACCTCTAGCAACCAGTCAGTGAGCGGCAATGATACACTGTAACCTCTGGCAACCAATAGCAATATCTGGCTGATCTGATTTAGTAAACTGATTTTGAGTCTAGCTGCTATTTATTGTATGTCTCAGAGCAGGTGGAGAGCAAAACTGCATGGGGGGGGGGGGGGCAAGAAAAGTTTTGCCCAGGGTCCAATCAATATTAAAGACGGCCCTGACAGTACCTACAGGTAAGCCTCATTATGGGCTTAACTGTAGGTACAATTCAAAATTGATGCCTTTAGGGATTGGCCGTAAACCCGAAGTGACATACTCAACTCCTTCCGGACTAGTCGAGACACAGCCCACGTGATTTAACAAAGTGAGGATTGACTTCACAGTGTGGATTAAGGTGCAAGAGAGAGTGATCACATCACTGAAGATATTGATGATATTTGCACAATGGATATTGTGACGGACCTAGCCGGGACACGGGCTGTTGGAGGGGACTGAGTGCGAGCCTGTTGCCTTGCGACTATGGGCCCTGGCATTTGGGGGAACAGTGCTCTTTGAGCTGCAAGCCTGGGACCCCTGAGCTGGTGATACTTGGATTCAGGTCCATGCTGGCCCCCCAATACACATAGAATCTGTATGTGTATTTGGCATATTAGCAAGAGACGCTAATGTGATGACTCATGAACTCCAGCCACCTGTCTGTTGGGTTAATGAGTATAGTCTGGCTTGTAGAAGCTTTTCACCTATTGTTGTGTGTGCTAATTAACCCTGCAATTGAATGAAGGAGTCCAGTGTTTATTAAGATAATTAGCTCATGCTAATTAGGTTAGGTGTGAGTCATCTAGCTGTATATAAGTGTGACATGTCAAATAAAGAGTCATTCCTGATGTACCCTACACTGGTGTTGTCTGGTGACTGGGTAAGCTAAGGGGGTCTTGGATTGTGTGGTACCGGACAGAGGAAGCAGTTACGGCGGACATCTTGGGTACGAGGTCCGTCACAATTGGCTGGCAGCGGTGGGATCGTGCTTCCTTGTCGTGAACACATCCAAACCATCACCTGGATCCAAGGCCCGGATAGCAGAGGTACAGATACGTCATCATGGAAGAGGAATTCGGAAGGAGGTTGCGAGAGATGCGGATACAGCACAGAGGACCAGTATCGGTGCAGGTCCTGCTGGGATGGTATGATTCTGTTCGCCTACAACTCTGGAAAGAAGCGCTAGCCTGTGAGCAGCGACACCAGGGAAAAGTTCTCCCCTCCATCCATGTAAGGTACTGGTCGCAGTATGAAGTACGAATGTTGTTATTGGGGGAACAACCGAAGCAGGAGTGGACAGCTGAGTTAAGCAGGCTGATCCGGCAGAAATGCGTTTGGACGAGAGTTACAGAGCCCTCCGGTGGTATGTAGCCCAAGTGTGCCCGTGGACAGCGGATGACAGGCCCACGGAAGGCTTTGATTATAATGGCCTGGGATTGTTGTACTGGAGGCTGTCCGAGGACCCCGACTTTGGGAGTGATCTGGAGTGGCGTTTGGAGGAAATAATGGAGCACAGAGAGCAAAGATTGAACGTCTCGGAAGTGCTCTGGGCACAGGAAGATTTGGAGTTCCTGGCCGCTCAGGAATGGGAGCTTGAGATCGCCTACATACAGCTGCTAGACACTGCTCAGCAGCAGGGTGGGGCTCCCTTTGCCTGGGACTATGAGGAAATACCAGGAGACAGCTCTGAAATCCTGGCTGAAGAGTCGGCAAAGTGGCATAGTAACAGAGTGCTTTGCCCACCTGCCCCCGCAGCTATGGACGCGGAGGTCTTATGGCGGATGCAGGAAGTGCTGACAACAGGGCAGAGCTCTGCTAACCTCTGCCCAGCACCGATGGCATCTTCTAGGTTCCACGGACAGGTGGTGAACCTCTATCCCCAGCCATCAGTTGTAGAGACTGGGGATTTAATAGACTTTTCTGCTGAGGAAAAACAACCTCATGAGCCTCCATCAGAAGAGCTGGTATTAGGGCCAAACTTCACTGAGCTCTGCCCAGCACCAACGGCAGTATCCGTGGAGTTACAAGGAACTTCTCCAGCTGAAGCGCAGGTCACCGGACAGAGGGTCCAAGACCTCTGCCCCACACCGGTGGCAGTTATGGAGGCTCAGGGAGAGAAGGTGGCAATCACTTCCCAGCAGCAGATACAGGGGGAGAAGGGAGAGGAGGTGTTTGTCGTCCCTCCCCAACAGTTGGCCAGGGTGGAGAAAGCGATCTTTCCTCCCCAGCAAAGATTTGTGCACCTGGGAGACAGTACCAGAGACATGTTGTCCCAGCAGCCAGATGAGGGAATGGAAAAGGAAGCCAGCCTCCTGCCCCAATGGTTTGCCAGAGCGGAGGATGTGGAGTCCCCAGCAGAAGTGCTGGCAACAGGGCAGAGTGCTACCCACCTCTGTCCAGCACCAGCAACAACTGTGGAGTTCCAGGGAGCTGGGGCAGTCGGCCTCTCTCCCCAACAGTTAGCTGGAGGAGATGATGTAGGGAAGCTCCTACACCCACCTGAACTGCTGGCAACGGAACAAAGTGCTGCTGGCCTCTGCCCACAACTAACAGAGGGCAGATTTCCTGTAAAGGGGGATGGGACTGCAGTCCCCACCTGTATACCCCAGGGATGCTGGGCTGTCGGCCCAGATCCCCAACAGCATGATGGAGTGAGCCCAGTCACCCTGTCTTCTCTCCAGCGGCTGAAAAGACTCCAGGGAGAAGGGCCAGTCCAGGCCTCTCCCCAGCGGCGGATATGTTCTATGAGAGAGGCAGAAGTTGGCTGGGTGAGTCGTGCTCTGTTTGGAACAATTTGTTTGGGGTACTGTGTGTGTACAGGCATTAGAGGACTGGAACCACTGACTAACTTCGGAGTCAACCCGTCTGGGGTCTCCTCCTGTGTTAGTCTCCTGCCGAAAGGGGAGAAATGTGACGGACCTAGCCGGGACACGGGCTGTTGGAGGGGACTGAGTGCGAGCCTGTTGCCTTGCGACTATGGGCCCTGGCATTTGGGGGAACAGTGCTCTTTGAGCTGCAAGCCTGGGACCCCTGAGCTGGTGATACTTGGATTCAGGTCCATGCTGGCCCCCCAATACACATAGAATCTGTATGTGTATTTTGCATATTAGCAAGAGACGCTAATGTGATGACTCATGAACTCCAGCCACCTGTCTGTTGGGTTAATGAGTATAGTCTGGCTTGTAGAAGCTTTTCACCTATTGTTGTGTGTGCTAATTAACCCTGCAATTGAATGAAGGAGTCCAGTGTTTATTAAGATAATTAGCTCATGCTAATTAGGTTAGGTGTGAGTCATCTAGCTGTATATAAGTGTGACATGTCAAATAAAGAGTCATTCCTGATGTACCCTACACTGGTGTTGTCTGGTGACTGGGTAAGCTAAGGGGGTCTTGGATTGTGTGGTACCGGACAGAGGAAGCAGTTACGGCGGACATCTTGGGTACGAGGTCCGTCACAGATATCATCTGCTTTTGTTCCTTAACCACTTGCCCACCAGCCACCGTCGTCATACTGCAGCAGGTCGACACGATCCAGCGAGCCTCTGTAGCTATATGCCACCTCCTTTAAGCGTGATATCAGGTGTGCACGCATGCTGTACTGTGGGGGTGCCGATGCTCGTGAGCCACGAGTGATCGTGGGCACGAGAGGCAGAACAGGGGCGTGTGTGTATAAACACGTATAAACACGCAAACCCCTGTTCTGTTCTGAGATGCAGATTGTGAGTTCCTAATAGCTAGGAACCACAATCTGTCATCTCCTATAGTCAGTCCACATCCCCCTAAAGTTAGAACACACAGTCAGAAAACAGTTAACCCCTCAATCGCCCCCTAGTTTTTCCCTGCCAGTGACATTTATACAGTAATCAGTGCATTTTTATAGCATTGGTCGCTGTAAAATTGTCAATCGTCCCAAAAATGTGTCAAAAGTGTCCGATGTGTCCGCCATGTCGCAGTCACGATAAAAAAAATCACAGATTGGCAATTAAAAGAATAGTAATAAAAATGCCATAAATGTATCCCCTATTTTGTAGACGCTATAACTTTTGTGCAAACCAATCAATATAGGCTTATTGCCATTTGTATTACCAAAAATATGTAGAAGAATACATATCGGCCAAAAGAAAGCTCTATTTGTGGGGGGGAAAAAAAGGACATACATTTTGTTTGGGTACAATGTTGCAGGACTGTGCAATTGTCAGAAAAAGTGTTCTGGTCATTGAGCAGCCAAATCTTCTGGTCATTGAGCAGCCAATGCAGTGATTATTCAATCACTGCATTGAATAATGTTTAATCATTTTTTTTTTTGCTTATTTGCAGCACTGGTGTTTTTGGCAATACCCAATAGGGGTACTATTTTAATGTGAGATTGTGATAAGACATAAGAATATTTTTATTTGTGTAATTTTGAATACCTTGATGAGACATTCATTGCAGCACTGGCAATTTGAGTACAAACCCAGTACATAATGTGGTATTATTCATGTTATTCAATATTTACCTTGAAGGATCAGACACATGCAATATCAATGTTTGCAATTCTATATGTAGTTTAAATTATATATATATATATATATATATATATATATATATATATATATATATATATATATATATATATATATATTTTTTTTTTTTTTTTTAAAGCATAGCACCACTTCAAATTAATGAAAGTAGTTCTATACATACCCTTTCACAGGCCTGTTTGCTTTAAAAAAAAACAAAAAAAAAAACTTTACTGTGTAGATGACCTCCTGGTGCCAATCCAATTACACACTTCTATTAAAAAATGGCAGGCCATACATTAACGAATTGTGCTTATTTTAACCACAGGTTGAAGGATAGAATATTGCTTGATGTGACATCAAGCAATATTCTATCCTTCAACCTGTGGTTAAATGGTGACCATCAACACACTCTGTGTTGATGTGGGAATCCCTCCCGCTGTGCTGACAGCAAGAGGTTTCCCAGCTGTCAGAATGCAAGGACCACTGCTGTGTCTATAGACACCAGCAGTGATCAAATGAAAAAAAAAAAAACAGGCTGGCTGTGCTGAACCTGGCTGATGGATCAACACCAGTACAACCAGCCTGCCCATATAAGGATCAAAATGTGTCCAGTTCCCACGGAGCCGGACAAATTTTGATCTGATCTATGGCCGGCTTAATAGTATCTGCACCCGAGACAGAAGTGGAGGAAAGTAAAGGCTTTGCAAAAATGTCAATAGATGCCATACTGTAGGTTGGTAGTAGGGGTGCAACGGATCAAAAAGCTCACGGATCGGATCGTTCCTCGGAATAGAGTCACGGATCGAATCATTTTTCGGATCAGCAAATAATAATTGAATTTGCTAAAACCTGTGAAAATTTCACCACCATATAGTCCCCACTGTAATATCCACGTCATCTCCCCCACTGTAATATTGCCTGGGTATGGCGGAGTATTGGCTGGGTATGGCAGAGTATTGGCTGGGTATGGCAGAGTATTGGCTGGGTATGGCAGAGTATTGGCTGGGTATGGCAGAGTATTGGCTGGGTATGGCAGAGTATTGGCTGGGTATGGCAGAGTATTGGCTGGGTATGGCAGAGTATTGGCTGGGTATGGCAGAGTATTGGCAGGCTAATCGCAGAGTATTGGCAGGCTAATCGCAGAGTATTGGCAGGCTAATCGCAGAGTATTGGCAGGCTAATCGCAGAGTATTGGCAGGCTAATCGCAGAGTATTGGCAGGCTATCGCAGAGTATTGGCAGGCTATCGCAGAGTATTGGCAGGCTATCGCAGAGTATTGGCAGGCTATCGCAGAGTATTGGCAGGCTATCGCAGAGTATTGGCAGGCTATCGCAGAGTATTTGCAGGCTATCGCAGAGTATTGGCAGGCTATCGCAGAGTATTGGCAGGCTATCGCAGAGTATGTTTACAAGTGATCGCTCCGTCACTTGACAGAACAATCACATTGTAAACGACGGCCGGGTGTACCAAGATGGCCGCCGCCACGGAGCTAGGCCGAAGCCACGGCCTTTTCTAAGGCCGAGGCCGCGGATCGCGGGGTGTGCCGATCTGATTAGGGTGACCTGTTGGGATCACGGATCCGCGACGATCCGTTGCACCCCTAGTTGGTAGTATAGTTAACCCTTCTCTAAACTGTTAGAAGCTGTCTAGCTATATTTTCCAGACTAAACAAAGTGCACAAATTTACACCTAGGCATTCATGATTTATTTTTGCTAAAGTTGAAAGATTTTAGACAAATATGTACGAACGATAAACTCATAACAGAACAGAAGGGTATCAACTTTAAGAGAATCTATTCATGTGACTGCACAGAAACTGTCTCATTGCATGAATATCTGCAAACTATATCTATCAGCAATCATGTGAGTCATAATAAAAGTTACCTTTGGAAATCCAGCCTCATCACATTCTTTGATCATTCCAATGAAGTCCATCGATCTGGCAGCAATAAACTCAGCCCTGAACGCCGACATTACTGAATTCAGCAATAAAGCACTATAGGTAACAAAATAAAATAAGATTTAAATCCAGGCATCTTTACTATTCATTAGTTAAACATTCTCCTAACACCTTATAAAAAAAAAAAAATTATACATTTGAGTTGCCAAGGCCATTTGTTCATGCAGAGCATTACAGTAACATTAAACACTTTTTCCTATGCAGTGGGGTTGTCCCCGCACTGCATGGATTAACTGTCCGTTTTTGCCTAAGGGAGAGGAGAAAGATTTACTTGCCTAATCCTTCCGGCACAAAAGCGGTTTGGCACCCCTGCGTTCAAAGATCTTGAGTCGTGGACTGTTCCTGAAGTAACCAAGCCTAGAGCAGGCTACATACACCAGGAACAGTCCACTGCTGGAACTTTTGGGAAGCACCGTTTTTCCGGTGGAACAAAGGATCAGGAGAGTATAAGCTTTCTCCTCACCCCTAGATATACAGTTGACCTGTGAAGTGCAAGCACTCCAACCCCCCACCCCGAGACAGGCTTTAAAGGTAGAGTTAAGCAACAACAAAAAAAATGAAAAAAAACGACATTAACCCGCTCCTCTTATCTTGCAGTCCCCACCAGCCCTGTAGGCTCCTCTCCTTTGTTGGATGTCTTCTGTAGCAAGCCAGGTGGTACCCATGCCTGCTCCCATCTGGTCCCGTGTTGATCTGTGTGCATCCACACCCCCTCATATGGGTTTGACCTATGGCTCTGCTGCCCTTAATATCTCCTGTAAAGCCAAGGAGTGAGGGAAGAGATGCTGGAGCTGGAGACAGCGCTGGAGAGGTGACATGGAGCAAGATAGGTGTTTAGGGACAGGAAAGGGGTAAGAGATTAGGGCAGGAGGAGCATTTTCTACCTTACCGCAGAGAATGAATAAGGAAAAGCAAAACATTTAGAGTTTAGTACTACTTTAAAGTGGTTTGGATGAAGAGATGTTGAATGGTCATTCCTACCATAAGGTTCATGGAGAAGAAGCCCCAAACTTTGGCTTATCTCCCGACTATACCTTGTTGTCCTGGGCTGCTCTATCCTCCTGTAGCCTACAGTGAGTGTGAGCTGGGAGACCTTGGGGACCCCAACCTGGAGCCAGTTGCAGTGCAGTTCATCCTTACCAATAGAGGCTCTGGTGAAAACCTGCTGGTGAAACTCCACGCCCTGGGGAATCTTGTGCTCTAGCTCCCAGTGGGATCTGTGTTGGTGCTCCAGTGGACCTGCTTTCCTAAACCACCCAGAGTTCCATCTGCAGCAGTCAGCCATAGGGTCCACTACCTTAGCAGTACATTCCTGAACCCAACAGTGTGCATCTGTCACCTGGCCTCAGGTGACCTGACACTAGTTTCAAGATGTAAATTCCAAGAATTTTTATTTTTTGGAAAATTATTTGTATTCACATCTTCTTGAACAATAATAACAGTGCACAAAAGTAACCCCTAAAACATACCCCCCCCCCTCCCTTATCGTGCAATGTCCCAAGTATTACAGGCAGTTATACATAGTTACTTGCCCTTCCGGCATACTCCGATTAGTTTAACGACGCAAACTCAGGTAAGGTCAAAAGCAATGACTACAATCGCCTGGCTACTATTGAGCCTGTCAGGTATCCTCGATTAGTGCATGTTTCCTTCATACAATTAGTCCTTCAATTATACAGTAGCTCATACAGTATCATCCGAGGAGAGCCAACACTGCCATATCTCATCTTCGTATAATAATGTTCCTGTTGCTCTCAGAGCCCCCCCCCCCCCCCCCCTCTGAAGTTATGAGCAGTAGTTCTGCCCTCAGGTTCAAGCTTGAACCCATCTTTTTACTGAACTTTTTTTATTTGGTCGTATCTCTCTCTTCCCCCATACCCTCCTCTCTCTCCCCTTATGTGGTCCGATCTGCACAAGAAATTCCGTCATCATCCAGAAGGAAGACCTGCTACAAACAACACCTGGAGACACCACAAAAAAAAAAAAAAAGACTTCACCAATCCATTTAAGGTACTGTCCTTATCTACACCTACGACACACTCATGGCTATTAACATAGTCCCATTCAATGTTAATGGCCTCAACCACCCGGCTAAGAGGGCCTATGTTTGGAAGGAAGCTATCAAATTGCAAGCAGACATTTTCTGCATCCAAGAGACCCACTTCCCTGCTGATAATGCACCCCAACTTCGACAAACAATTACCTCATATTTTCTTAGCTTCGGAACCCACCAAACAGAAGGGAGTACGTATTGCCATCAAGGACTCTGTTGCCTTCACCTTGAAAGAGCTGCATTCTGATCCTGCTGGGCGTTATCTAATACTACTCGGTGAACTTAACAATAAGCCCTTCACTATTGTGAACCTGTATGCACCCAATTCACATCAACTTTGTTTCTTGAAAAGATTACACTGTAAAATATCTGCTATCAAATGGGGTTCTCTGGTAATATGTGGAGATCATAATCTATAACCAGATTACTCCATAGATACTACCTCCAAAGCCAAATGATCACCGGCTACTCTCCAACCACTATTAAATGTAGAAGATGTATAGGATGTATGGAGATGCCAGCACGCGAATGAACGTGATTATACATTTCCTTCATCTAGGCATAATTCTTATTCTAGAATCAACCTAATACTCGTGGACAAACTTCTTTTGCAGGCAGTGTCCTCCTCCACCATACACGACATCACGTGGTCCGACCACGCTCCTGTTTCCATAACTGTGGTGGAGGGACACACTCCAGGACCTGCTTATATTTGGAGAGCCAATTCTCTAATTTTCCAAATACCTGTGCACACCACTAGCATAGCTAACAGCCTATCAGAATTTTTCTCTTCGGTCATCGGTCTCTGATCCAATGATGCTGTGGTGTGCACATAAAGCTTACATAAGGGGGGTAATTTTACAAATTTGTGCTAGGGAAGAAAGGCAGAGGACACAAAAAAATGATCATCTCCTTACCAATATCAAAACACTTGAAACTCTCAAAAATAGTGCCAACTTACATATGTAACGATATCACGTACTGGACATGAAATGCTATAGCTAGTTGCCATGTTGTCTGGAACGCAGCCATGACAGCTTGGCTAACGATGTAATATTACAGAAAACTCTGAACTCCCTCCTCCCTCCTTGTTTTAGGAATTCAAAGCTTTTAAAAGTTCAAAAGGAAGGAAAGGTTATCTCAGCGGAGGAAGCAGAACCAGGCTAGGTCAGTAAACATGGTTCATGTCTCCTGGCAGGATATTCAGGCCTGTCGTAAAACTGTCACCCTCTCCATTCAGAGAACCAACAGATATCTGTCTTATATACCTCAAACCACATAGCGTGCAGACAGTTTAGTATGGTTCTGAAACGTCAGTATGTTTCATAACTTCCAAAGTAATAATAGCACAGCCATAATGTAGATATATTTAGTTTCCTCAGATAAATTGTAACATTTCAAGTCCAGACACTACCCTATGTCAGGTCATATGGGAAGCCACTGAGACCCCTTATTCCTCCTAGGTAACCCTGAACTCGGAAACCTGTAATGTGTGTACTTGTTTTGAAGAAAATATCACGCTGATCACTAAAATGGATACCTGCAGTCTATAAACAGTATAGAGGCAGAGATATGAATATGTATCACAAAGTGTACATGGGACAGGGTCATGAGTGTAGATACCTCCCAGCAACCAACCCCTAAACAAGATGACCAGACGATTGGTCACTGGTCGCTGTGAACACCCCCTTTGATTTGACAGAAAAGAGGAAATGCCAAGATAATGGTCAGTTCTCCTTTAACCATCCAAGCAGGAACATCTGCCATGTTTGAGAACCGATTACCTTTGCTCATCGATCGAACTCTGATCAACCTCCGGACATTAATTGCAAGTATTCTTCCTTCCCAATTCTACCTTATTTCAGTGTGTCTGTATATGGTCTTTATCTTTTGAAACATCCTGTTTCTGTAAATGTTTTATTTGCATCAACTTTGACCTTTTCATAATAAACCCTTATATTGAAAAGTGTTAACCTTGTCTCTAAAGCTCTTAATGCAAGCTATAAACGAACATGCCTCTTAAAAGGGTGCTACTGTTGTAGTTGTAAGGCTTCTGAGCAGACCTGTCTGTGGTGGCAGTGTGCGTTGTAGACGCTCATTTTAAAATTATTATTGGTATTGCTAAAATTATGAGTCCCCCCGGCTCTGTCTTTTAAAATGGGGTGGTGGCATTTAAAAGGTTAATTGTGTAATTAGCCCAGTGACAATTGCTCTCAGGCTGCTTGCACATAGATTGTGGTCCCGCAAGCTGGAAAATATTTGTGCTGGGCGCTGCTGAGAGTGGCATTGTTACGTAAGTGACAGCATGGTGTGAGGTTGGCCAGTCCTTCGTTGCAAGTTAGCGAGGAGGGCAGGGATCTGACACGCGCGTTCGTCACAACATCTAGCCCAAAATTTGGCCCAATACTGTTCTGATCTCAGGCTCCTACTATTAGAACAATATGACAAACACATATGATCTCTTAAATTATCCCACTACTCCACGGGAAACCGAGCAGGTAAATTCCTAGCCCAAAGACTTAGAGCTGCCAGGATAAAGTCCAAAATCTCACATCTCATTCAACCGCCTGACAATAAAAAAAATTACAATCCCAAAGAAATAGTGGACGTTTTTTTCCGAATACTATGCCTCACTTTACAACCTAGAGAAAGATCTTAACACCCCACAACCAAATGAAGAGTGCATACAGAGATTCCTGGCACTCCGACTTCCTTCCCTTACTCCAGACCAACTCACATCTCTACATTCTCCTATTTCGGAGTTTGAAATCAAGAAACTTATTAGGACCCTCCCGTTGGGGAAATCCCCAGGCCCGGATGGGCTCCCTAATGATTATTATAGGTCCTTTCAAGATAATCTTATTTCAACACATCAAAATGTGTATTCAGCAGCAATGTCCTCTGCCTCGTTTCCCCCAGAAATGCTCAAATCAGATCGGCAGATCGTCTTATCCCTGGAGTAAATTCCCATTTTATTGCATGCCAATATTATGCTGGCTTTGGTAGCCGCAGCTTATAATGGCCGCTAAACTCGGGAGCTCCTTCCCGCTCCAGCCATCCAAGGCTCTCTACTGCTGACTGCACCCAAACTTATTGTCCCTGTTGGCTGCCGCAAGAAGGGGAGAGTCTGCCTGCCCTCCCCATCTCAAATGGGAATGGCCTGCCAGGACCTCCGGAGCCAATTCACCACAAGCGGGCAGGCTTAGGCCTGCAATACCCTGAGGTTGTTGCAGCCATGTTTACCAAATTTGCTGACCTGCTAGATTGTGCGTGGGCTGTTCTCTACAGCCACTAAGATCACAAGTGTCATTAAATCTGATCTCCAAAATGTGGGTTCCGCATAGAAGCCATAGAATTCAAACTAGATTCCACTATTGCTATAACCAACCAAAATACTGATTGTATCCAAGATCTCCAAACCCAACTTTAGTTAGCCTTATCTAAAATAGATGATCTTGAAAACAGAAACCTGAGATACAACTTCAGGATATGGGGGTTCCCGGAATCTTTTAAAGATGTTCCAGTGGCAGTATGTTCCTTTAAGGACCTTATTCCGGATGTCCCACAGCACAGGTTAGAGCTGGACCGGGCGAATAGAGCCCTTGGACCACCATACCAGGATGGCTGCCTGAGGAATATTGTGGTTAAATCAAATGTGTACTCTATTAAAGGAAGTGATGTGTAGATACCACGCTATTCCCAAGCTATCCAACCAAGGTCATGAGATCCAAGTACCGTATTTATCGGCATATAACACGCACCGGGCATTTTAAAAAGGAAAAAAAAAGTTTTAGGAGGGAAGTTTAGGAAAAAAAAAAAAAAAAAAAAAAACTTACATTTAAGCCTCATTTGCAGCTTAGCCAGTATCATTTGTAGCTTGCCCACATTTAAATTTATCGCCGCCGAGACAGACCGCACGAGCGCCGCCGAAAAAGACCGAGCGCCGCCGAAAAAGACCGAGCGCCGCCGAAAAAGACTTCTCTCGCAGTCCCACCTCCCAGCTGTTTCTGGAGCGAGCGCAGGGAGGCGGGACTGCGAGCGGAGCCGAGCAATCGGCTCTGTCTTTTTCAGCGGTGCTCTGTCTTTTTCGGTGGCGCTCCATTTTTTGGCGGCACTCTGTATTTTTTGTTTTACCTCAATTTTTTTGGTCATTTTTTTGGGGGATCAGCGTATAACACGCACCCACGACTTGCCCCGGATTTTAAGGGCATGTTATACGCCGATAAATACGGTTTGCTTACATCTCCCCTTCTACAATCCAGGAGGTGCCGGTCACTCAAGCTCCTGCTTACAGTTTTGCTGCAGAAGGATATTAAATTCCTATATCGGAATTTCACTGGGCACCCTATGCGCGTGCCCAGCGCCCCCGATTGCCCGGTAACACAGCGGAACCGTGGATCTGTGTGTGTGTAAACACACAGATCCACGGTCCTGTCAGAGGAGAGGAGCTGATGGAGTGTTCTCAGTACAGAGAAACATCGACCGGTCTCCTCCCCTTGTCAGTCACCTCCCCCCACAGTTAGAATCACTCCCAGGGAACATATTAACCCCTTCAGTGCCCCCTAGTGGTTAACCCCTTCCCTGCCAGTCACATTTATACAGTGATCAATGCATTTTTATAGCACGGATCGCTGTATAAATGTGAATGGTGCCAAAAACATGTTGAAAGTGTCCGATATGTCCACCGCAATATTGCAGTCACGATAAAAATCAAAGATCACCGCCATTACTAGTTATAAAAAAAAAAGATAATAAAAATGCTATAAATCTATCCTCTATTTTGTAGACGCTATAACTTTTGTGCAAACCAATCAATATACGCTTATTGCGATTTTGTTTACCAAATACCACCAAAAGAAAGCTCTATTTGTGGGGACAAAATGATAACAATTTCATTTGGGTACAGTGTTGTATGACTGCGCAATTGTCATTCAAAATGTGACAGCGCTGAAAGCTGAAAAATGGCTTGGGCAGGAAGGGGGTGAAAATGCACTGTACTGAGGTGGTTAAACATCTCAATATCAGACTCCCTGGTCTCACCCCTTAAGGATGAATTTAGTTTTTCCTGGAGTGACTCGGTAATCCCATATTTGGGAGTAAACTTAGCAGCTAGGATAGATCTGTTATATGCTGTATCACCCTCTAGTCAAAAAAATTGTAGTCAAGTGGGCCCAATTAAACTTCTCTTGGCTCGGTTGGATTAACGCGACCAAGTTAACATTACTTCCCAAATCCTTTATTATTTTATATTTTTTTTATCTGCTCAGCTTGCTCAATTATCGGTAGTATATTCCCGCATGGCGCAGCCTGATTGGGTTCACATTGAAAGGCAGGCAATCCTACACCACACCCTGGATTACATTCTTTGGTGTCCCAGGAAATTGAGACCCGTGATTCTTGCTCCCACACCATCCCACTCATTTGCCCTTTAGGACACTCTTGGATCACACCCCCAGCTGGTCTCATCACTTAACCCTTTATTACACCTATTTAGGAATTATCAGTTCCCCTCAAGGTTTCAAAATACTGGCTTTTAAGTGGCGGTTGGATAAAGGTATTTACATTATCGGCCACTTTCTCGGCCCAATTTCCAAGTAGCACTGTGTCAGTAAGATAGACATGCCTCCTTCTGAACAGTTCTGCTTTACTCAGATTTCTAATTTTCTACACAAATTATGGAATTTGAGACCAGATGGGCCTAACTTCTGTCAGGGCTCAGCCCTTCCTTCTCAAAGCTGGCTGCTCAGCTGTCGGCTAATTGCTAGCTCCCATCTCTCCACAGTGACTCACCTGTTGATGACATCCTGCTAGTCAGTCCTGCCTACTTAGGGCTCTTTCACACGGGGCGGATCAGTGCAGATCTGCCCCGTGGATATCCGCTTGCTCAGCGGGGATCGCCGGAGCGATCTCCGCTGAGCAGGAAGATGACAGGTCCGTCTCTGCTCTCCGTGCAGGGACGGACCTGTAACAGCGCCGCTCTCCCCTATGGGGGATCGGGTGACGACGGACCGTAGAGTCTGTCGTCATCCGATCCGCTCTGCAGGCGGATGAAAAAATAGGGTTTTCCTCCGTCTGCAGAAACGAACCATAGCGGGCACGGACGAGTTCGGGTGTCAGCGGATGCTCATCCGCTGACAACCGCTATCCCATAGGGATACATGTATGTCTGTTTTTCATTCGAAAACGGATGGATGAAAAACGGACATACGGACCGTCCGTGTGAAAGAGCCCTTAAGCCGTCCAGTCCAGAGGATCTCTGCCTTCGCCTTGGTCACATCTCTAGAGACGGAGACCAATATTAAAGTAATGATGAGATGATATCTGGTTCCTTCCAGACTGGCTAAGCTCTATCCTCTGCCCTATGTTTTAGAGGGTGTGAACTCAATGAGGACATGATCCATATGTGGTGAGATAGTCCTAAAATTAGAGGATTCTGGAGCAGAATCTGCTCTATAATACGGAAGACCACAGGCCTTTCAGTAAAGTCTCCTCCACATATTGTACTTCTCAACTTTAGCCTCTAAATCCTAATTGGGGTCAAACTGACATTTGTTGGGGCCTGGAAAAAAACTTTTGTCTCGATCCAGATGTCAAAAAGGAAAATCTCCTGGATAATGGCTCAGAAGATGGTCAGTGTGCTTTTGGAATCCACTAAGAATTGTGGGGCCACTTGGGAACCTTGCGCAAACCATGTACATGTCCCTTTGGTCTCATAAGTAAATTATCAATTAACTTTCCATGGCTGGGATACTCTGAACTGGTCAATAGAACCCATGGTCTCCTGTCTTCTCTTTGATTGCCTGCTTCCTATTTTTTATGTTTTTTTTTTTTCAATTTCTCATCCTTCTGAATGTTTCCTCTCTTACATTGAAGTCTGGTCTGTCCCCTCTGTCAAGAGATAATGTATATTTTGAGAAGCAAACCATACCCTGGAGCACCGATAGGGGTCTGGTACTTTTTTGGCCTCTCCGGTCCTAGAGTTGTCTCGCAATAGGCCTCAAACATATGAAGGTTTACTCTTGTTCGAATAATTGGCACTATGCTAAGATTATCGAGCAGGCCTAGAAATCCTGCTAATGGATTTCTATAGAGGTCAACAGCTAATTGCATGTTTTGTGCTTTGAGATCGGCTATTGACATACTGTCATTACTTGTCCCTGAAATTCATGCTTTTGTATATTTTCTAACAACCTTCTTTGTCATACTGTTTGGGGCTCCTTATTGTCTCCAAGATGCAATATATATATTAGCATGATTTGTGCAACTGTATGTTCAATAAAAAATGTATTGAAAGCAAAATACCAGTTACACTTACCGGTAACAGTGTTTATAGGAAATCTTCCAGGACAGCAGTTCTACTTAGGTATGCCGTCCTGGAAGATGACTAGAGAAAATACCAGTTACACTTACCGGTAATGGTGTTTCTGGGAATCTTTCAGGATGATACACTTAAGTAGGCCTGCCATCCTGGAAGATGACTCAAGAAATAATGATGCTTAGTGTGTTAAAGCTTTGTGAATAAGCCTATTTTCGCAAAGATACTATAGTTACATTTTTAAGAGCACTTACAATTACAATTAGTTATAAGAATTCCTTTGAAACACTTACTTGTTTCCCAGCTTCCTACACCTCTCCATCATTTCAGTCAGCAGAGTCTATCATGCAAAAGAAATAAAGATTCATCATGCAGAAAATATATATCAACCATAAGAGATGTGTCATGCAGTAGTACACAGTAAGCTAAACAATAGATTACATTTAAAAAGGAACACCAGCCTTACTTGTTTCTATTCTGCTTTTTGTCTGGTGAAAAACTGTGCTGTCCTTTAATTTCCTCCCCCTTCCTTTCTCTACTGCATGCCTTCAAATGGAGCACAGAAAATTCATAAAGCCAATTAAATGTGACTGAGAGTCACTGCAGAGCCCACCTCAACCGTAAGTCATGTTTCTCTGCCTGTATGAATGCAATGGTCCTCAGATAATGTGAGCAAAATTATCCAAAAGCAGTAAGGTTTCACGTACACTACAGCACCTAAACCCATAAAAACCTGTGTCTATGTACACATAGGCTTTTAGGATCATTTAGGAGCTGCTGTGGTTAGGGGAGGGTCAAACTCCCTCAACTTCCCTCTCCTGAATGCAGAAGACTCGCTTTCAGGATATAAAAGTTTTGACTTTTGGCTGGTCACAAAGCATGGCAAAATCATGGTAAAATTGTGACACAAATTTGCAGCGTTATGAGTTTCCCTGTAGCCGGTGGCCATAATAGGCTGTGTTTATATGAAATCTAAGGAGCAGGAAAAGGTTCTCAAACTACTGTTTTATGCTGTCCAGTGCAATCTGGATTGCAAAAATATCTAACACACAGAATCGGCTTTAATGTTTTTTTTTTTTTTTTTTTACATTTACATATAGGTAAAGTGGTGCATTGTAGTTTAGTGTGATGTCAAAGTCAATCAGTGTTAAGTGGGTGTTATTGGATCAATGTTCTGGTTCCACCTGACTACTTCTGAAGGCTTGTTCAGAGTAAGATGATGAAAAGACCCAGGATAGTTACATGAACTTGTTTTACCTTTCCATTTTTAAGGTAGAAAACCTTAGTTAAATGTAAAGTAAGAGGTTGTCAGGACATGGCTGAGTAGAGAAACACGGTGTGAGTGCTCCTAGCTTCCCCCTGCCTATCCTGGCTTTTTTGGCTCTACTTTCAGCAGCATACTCTCTACAAAGTGACGCAAAGCGAAACCTACTACCAAGGACACCCTGTAGACCCCAAACCCGAGGGGAAATATGTTTTTCCCGGGTTCTCAGAAAAGCTTTACCTGGCACCAAGATGGTGGAGGCCTGTGGCTCTCCTCAAGAGGCCTTGATCACGCAGGCACCAATTGCCTCACCAACCTTCTACAGCCTCTAATACCTTCTCAGAGACTCTTGATGCTTTGCTCTCCAACACTCACTGCTCCCCACAGCACACTGGGACACTTTGGGTAGATGCAGACCTTTGGGCACTCATCCAGGCTTTCCATACTAAATTGGAGAATGAAGCTCTCATCCGCTGGCTGGATGATGCACACCGCCAGGAGCTCCACTCCACTGAAGTGCAGTCCCTTCCAGAGCACCAGACCTCTGGAGAATGCTCTCTTAACGCACTGGAGAAAAAGTGTGACAGCCCTAGAGGGTACCTAGGACTCACACGTAGACACTGCCGTGGCACTGCAACTACATTTAGAAGACCTGCAGCAGCCTGCGGCTCTGAGGCCTCCCGGAAACTACAGGCACAGAACCTGTTTGATACGGTGACAGCTATCCTGTACAAAGTAATGAGCTCTTCCCCTCCTGTTAACGTTTGATAGGGGACAGAGTATTGGGACCCAGATCCCCACCTGCACCATTACACTCATAAAGAGGCCATTCTCTGTAAGCCCAGAGAGGCCAGCTCTGTGGACTTTGATGAAGTGACTATCAAGAGCGTCCCAGACCTCTCGAGGGCAACTCTGCAACAATGGGCTGTAATATGTCCTGTCCTAGACCTGGCAATGAAAGCTTGCCCCCACTTACCGATGGGGCCTTCGACTATCGGTCATGTTCTACAAGGGCTTGGCTTAGTTTACACTCCGTACTCCGGCAGACTTGCCTGCCTTAGCTGTTCATTTTCTGGAAATTTGAACTTCCTTCCTCCAGTTTCTGCTAATTATAACTTAGTGTTTATATGTAGTATTTTGTGTCATGTTTACTTGGTAGTAGGCTTCTTTGGTACACCATTTGTAGCTCTCCCTGCATACTGGACAATCTCGCTCGTAACAGCTTAAGCAGCCGCCGGACAAGCCAGAGCCACTTTCACTACCACGCAACTCAGAGGGCTGACTGCTGATAGGGTGTGTGGTCCGTTGCCACGAATTGAAAAAGGAGACCATGCCCTCTGAAACGCATTGTCCAGTGTGGTGTCAGCTGCACTCGGGCTTGGAGATCGCATCTCCCTGTTACATCAGCAGACAGCTTTGCCTAGGATACGTACGGCCAAGGAGGGATGTGAACGGATAATATGCCTGTATCTATGAATGTCTGAGTTTAATGGTTTTAAATTATTTTACACAAAAAAAAGGGGGGGGGGGGGGGGTCAGCCGCACAAGAGTGGGCGCTCTTCTTCCCCATTGTGTACCCACAGACTCAACTATACGACTACCTTGAAGAACTCCAGCGGGCTTTGAGCACGACCCCAAACAGGTAAATCTCCAGGAACCGACGACTTTAAGTTACAATATTGTAAAACTCCTCTTGCCTTATCTTGGCCCTTATAAGGATAAAATGTTTATTGAGACAGCTTTAGATAAAGCTGACCATGCACATTTTTTTTACTAAATGCTGTTATTTTGAGGAAGGGGGGAAAAAACGGTCATTGGCGGTAATTGCCAATTCCCAGGCTCACACAAATTAGGTCTCATCTATTCTCATGCCAGCAGAAGTGGGCTTCCACAAGCAAGATGATCAAGCAAGATGATCAGAGTAAAGTCGATTATCTGATGGCCCAACTTAGGGAATTTTTAGCTCCCCTACAGTTACCATCTCTCTCTTTCACTTATCGAAAGTGTCTTAATGCCCATCTAAAGCTGGGGTTAACTAAGGTGGTGTCAGATTCGTCCAATGGTAGGGCTAAAGGTATGGATGGCCTGCCGCCTAAAGTATATAAGGCATATGGTGACATTTTGTTGCCAAAGTTCATAAAGGTCCTAAATCAGATGTCTGATTCCTTGAGACTCCCCGATTCTATGAATGATGCCTGTATAATAGTATTGCCAAAACCGGGTAAAGACCAGATGGCCCCAGAGTCAGATCATCCTATTGAACTAGGACATAAACATTTTAGCTAGAGTCTTAGCCACCAGACCAAAATAGTGTTATGCAGAGGTTGATGCATCCCAACCAGTCTGGCTTCATCCCAGATAGGTCTACAACAATATAACTTAGAGACTTTTCCTTTACCTCCACCTGCTTTTGAATAATCTGGGTAGGGCTATGTTTCCCCTTAACACTGCCAAGGCTTTTGACAGTCGAGAGGACTTGCAGTGCACCCGGAAAGTATTCACAGTGCTTCACCTTTTCCACGTTTCATGTTACAGCCTTATTCCAAAATGGATTAAAGTCATTATTTTCCTCAAAATTCTACAAACAATATCCCATAACAACAACGTGAAAGAAGTTTGTTTGAAATTTTTGCAAATGTATTAAAAATAAAAAAATCACATGTACATACCGTATATACTCAAGTATAAGCCGACCCGAATATAAGCTGAGGCACCTAATTTTACCACAAAAAACTGGGAAAACGCATTGACTCAAGTATAAGCCTAGGGGGAGAAATGTGCAGCTACTGTAAGTGGAAAAGAGGGTCAACAATGCCCATTTGCAGCCTCACTGTGGCCATTTGCAGCCATAGGTCCCCTGAACTTCAAACTTGGTAGTAAAGGGTTCCTAGATGCCCCCTAGCTGCAGCCAAAATTTGGGGTCTCTGGACCCAAAGGGTCCCGAAATGACATTGCTGCAGATGGACACAGTTCACCGACTTTGGGGCCCTGTATCTCGGGGCCATTTGGTGCTAGGAATCACAAATTTGGATATGTTATAATGTTGGTTCCACTGGGTTTGCACACCAAATGTGGGGTGATATACGAGATACGAGACCCCAAAGTCACGACGGAAAAGTACTTTTCTGCAGCAAAAAATGAAATTTTCCAACCCGACAAATTTGGATAGGTTGTAGTGTTGGTTCCACTGGGTTTGCACACCAAGAGATACAGGGCCGCAAAGTTGGGTCGAAAAATGTAATTTTTTGCTGCAGAAAAGTGCTTGACTCGAATATAAGCCGAGGGGGGCACTTTCAGCACAAAAAAATGTGCTGAAAAACTCGGCTTATACTTGAGTATGTATGGCAAGTATTCACAGCCTTTGCCATGACACTTAAAAATGGAGCTCAGATGCATCCTGTTTCCACT
The DNA here is from genome assembly GCA_028564925.1 of Lithobates sylvaticus. NCBI lineage: Eukaryota > Metazoa > Chordata > Amphibia > Anura > Ranidae > Lithobates > Lithobates sylvaticus. Next base: position 170,956,430 of record CM053031.1, on the reverse strand, counting down.
GATCACCCTGTTTCTTCAACTTGGAGTCCACCTGTGGTAAATTCAGTTGATTGTATTACGATTTGGAAAGGTAGAACTTACACTGTTAACTGTGGGGCCTTATATAGACAGGTGTGTGCCTTTCCAAATCGAATGTCCAATCAACCAAATTTACCACACGTAGACTCCAATCAAGTTGTAGAAACATCTCAAGGTTGATCAGTGGAAACCGGATGCACCTGGGCAGTTACATTTTGAGTGTCATGGCAAAGGCTGTGAATACTTATTCACACTGAATAAGTATTTACATGTGTGTCTGAAATACTTACAGGTGTGTTTTTTTTTTTTTAATTGCTAAAATTTCAAACAAACATGGCACAAGCCAAGCCATGAAGTCCAAGGAATTGACTGTAGACCAGTGTTTTCTCACTCAATTCTCATCCTCAAGGTGCACCAACAGGTCATGTTTTCAGGATTTCCCGCAGATGAAACGGCTCTGGCAATTACTAAGGCAGTAAAACTGATCAAATCACCTGTGCAAAATAATGGAGAGCCTGAAAACATGACCTGTTGGTGCGCCTTGAGGACTGAAATTGAGAAACACCGCTGTAGACCTCCAAGACAGGATTTTGTTTGAAAAATGTTATTAAGGTTTTTTTTTTTTTTTTTTTTTTTTTTTAAATTCATACTTTATTAACGCCTACCATGGGCATACACATAAAAAAAAAAAGCAATACAAAATAAACATATCATTCTAAGTCATACCTCAATATCAAACATCTACATAGACATTATACATCTGTTTGTTCAGATTTCTACAGAGAGTTTCCAGGGAGTTCTCATATAACATAACTTCTTATATACTTTTCTATTTCCTCACCTTTCTGTTAATCTAAAAAGAACAAAATTTAAATACTACATTTGACAATACACGTCACTCTTTTCTCTTTTTCAAAACAACTCAAATAACCACAAACGAACCCGAAAAAAAAAAGGGGGGGGGGGAGAGTGGGGAAAGGGAGAAAGGGAGGGGGGAGGGAGAAGGGAAATTAGAAGGGAAAGTTCATCGTTTACTCTGGGCAGTCAAGGTGTTCCATATATATGTATATATATATATATATATATATATATATATATATATATATATATATATATATATATATATATATATATATATATATATATATATATATATAATTAACTGCTATTTCCTAAAAGAGTCGAGCCTTCTGCTGATATAACAAATTGCTTCTATAATTTCCAGGTTCTCTGGTATTCTTCTTGTAATTGTTTTGACTCCAACACTAATTCTTCCATTTTACTTATCTCTTCCACTTTATATAGCCAATCCGCCACCATTGGTGGAGTCTGTTTTTTCCAATAAAGTGGCACACAAGCCTTTGCGGCGTTCACCAAATGTCTTACTATCAAATTTTGGTAATTTTTAGCTGGAATATTAGATACATGTAAAAGGAAGAAAGCCGGATCTCTAGTTATCCTATGATCTGTAAATGTTTGTGTTACTTCTTGGACTATGGTCCAGAAAAGGGATAGTTTAGGACATGACCAAAATATGTGTAATAAAGTTCCTTTCTCATCCAGACATCGCCAGCAGCGATCAGTGGAGTCAGGATAGTATTTATGTAAAAGATGTGGTGTAAGATACCATCTTGTCAGAATTTGGAAATTAGATTTCTGCGTCTTTGTAGAGACTGATGATTTTAGAGAAAATCTTAATATGTGTTGTATTTCATCTAATGTGAATTTCCGTTGGAGATCTTGTTCCCACTTGTCTAAAAACGACAAGTGTGACATGGCCACTGGACAATTCAGCAGTGAATACATCTTAGAAAGTACCCGTGTTATAACCCCTTCCTCGGAACAATATTCCTCTAACTTTGTCAAAGGACGGATATAGCGCCTGGGGTCTGGCAAAGTATCCAAGAAGTGTCTCAACTGAAGCGCCGACCAAAAAGGCAGTATATACGGCCCTGACTCCTCTCTTAATTCCTCTATAGAAGGCCACCTACTCTCCCTTATGAAATGGGAAACTCTAGCTTTATCACCCAGTCGTAAAACCCTGAATGTAGCGAAATCCAAACCTGGGTGAAAACTCGGGTTTCCCAGAACCGGGAACAATGGAGAATCTGAAGAGGTAAGGGAAAATTGCTTACTGACATAAGATCCTATGTAGTGTCGTCCCTATTATAGGATGTTTTTTCAGTGATGTTTGGAGATGGTCATAACACCATTGAGTCCCTGGTAATAATACCTGTGTCTGGGCTTGTTCCACCTGAACCCATAATTTTAGCTTACTGTGACGGCACCAATCTACAATCCTGCCCAGGTGGATTGCTTGTTGATATTTCCGCACATCTGGGAGGGCCAAACCACCATATTGTTTAGGCAAAGTCAGTACATTAGAAGAAAGACGTATTTTCTTATATGCCCAAACAAACTTAACAAAAAGTGAGTTGACCTGTTTGAGATATCCCAATGGGATCCAGATTGGGAGGGCTTGAAATAAATAGAGAAATTCAGGTAATACAGTCATCTTTAGTAGGTTAATTCTCCCGAACCAAGAATGTAGGCCTCTCTTCCATGAATCTAACAGTAGGCGAATTCCAGATAACAATGGCGGGAAATTAAGTTCAAACACCCGAGATAGATTTGCCGGGATATATGTGCCTAAATATTTTATAGCTTTTGTCGTCCATTTAAAATTAAAATTCGATCTAAATCCAGATAGTAAATTGATGGGTATCCCACATCCAATTGCCTCTGATTTATCCCAGTTTATCTTCAGATTAGAAAATGCTCCGTACATTTCGAACTCTCGTAAAAGGTTAGGAAGTGAAATAACCGGGTTTGTCAGGGAGAAAAGTAAATCATCTGCATAGGCAGAAATGTTATACTGTTTACCTCCAACAATTAAACCCTGCATATCTGGATTTAGACGGATTCTATTCAAAAAAGGCTCTAATGATAATGCAAATACAACAGGAGAGAGTGGACATCCCTGTCTTGTGCCATTTGATATAGAAAAGGGATTAGATAAAACTCCATTAATTTTGACCTGGGCTGTGGGTTGGGAGTATGCTTTAATTATCCAATTAATCATTGTTTCCCCGAAGCCTAGATGTCTAAGAACTGTAAACATGTATTGCCAGTTCACACGATCGAATGCTTTTTCAGCATCTGTACTAAGAAAAATACTAGGTATCTTGGTGGAATTAGCTACATGGAGTAAATTAAGAATTTCCGTTGTGTTATCTCTGGCTTCTCTCGAGGGGATAAAACCCACCTGATCTAAGTGTATTAAACTAGGCAAGTATTCAGCTACGCGGGTTGCTAAGATTGTTGTGAATAATTTAAGGTCCACATTTAATAATGAAATTGGCCTATAACTACCACACAGAGTCGGATCTTTCCCTTCTTTCAAAATAACAGAGATATGTGCCTTCAGAGTATCTCTGGGTAAGTTAATATCCTTACCTAATACATTAAACAGATCTACCATATGTGGCCCCAGATTAGGGAACAACATTCGATAGTACTGGATAGTGAAACCATCTGGACCTGGTGCTTTCCCTGGCTTCGTCGAGCCTATTGCCCGTTTCAACTCCTCTAAATTTATAGGTGCACCTAGGTCTGCTTTAATTTCAGGTGTGATCATAGATAACATTGAGGAATGGACATATTCGTCTATTAAAGTCTGTGCCTTCCTCACAGTAGGTAGATTATATAAAGATGCATAGAAATCTCGAAAGGTTTCTGAAATTTGCTTCGGTAAGGTGACCTTCTGAGCTTTTGAATTCAAAATATGTGGTATATATGACTGGAGACGATACTCTCTTACTGATCTAGCTAATGTTTTCCCATATTTATCTCTGTATTCATAATTGATCTTCCTACCTCTCTGTAGAGCCGCTTTGGCCCTTTGATGTAACAGATCATTAATTTGAGCTCGTATTGAAGTGAGTTCCTGCTCTAGGCTAAAGGAAGGTATATGTTTATGCCGAGATTCAGTTATATGGAGCTTAGTCAGCAGTAATTTTAGTTGCTTCTCCATCTTTTTTGAGTCTGGATCCATATTTAATAAGAATGCCTCTTATAACTGTTTTATGCGCCTCCCAAACCATATCTAATGAACTATTTGGAGTTTGGTTTGTCTGAAAATATAAGGGTAGTTCTTTCTCAATCTCCGCCATTATTTCTGGAATTTGAAGGTAGTTGATGTTTGAATAGTATTATGTGATAGAGCATATGTCAATAGAATCGGAGCATGATCCGACCATGTTATCAACCCAATAGAAGTTTTATGAACCGCATGTAATTGGGCGTGGGGAATCAAAAAATAGTCAATTATTGAATAAGTCCTATGAGGTGAAGAATAAAAAGAATAATCTCTTTCTCCTGAATGTTGAAGTCGCCACACATCGATTAATTGAGCTTTATGTAAGGATTGTGTAATTTGTTTATAAGAACTTATCGGGACCGAGGATGAGCGTGAAGATGTATCAACCTTAGGATTTGGTGGTACATTGAAATCTCCACCCAAAATTAACTGACCCTCTGTGAATTCTAGAAGTTTATTCAAAGTCTGACGGATAAAAATATTCTGATTATCATTGGGTCCATAAATTGTTGCCAGCGTCAGGCTCACTCCCCCCAACAGTCCTTTTACAAACACAAAACGACCTTCCTCATCCAGCATGGTTGTATTGCATATCCACAGGAGTTTACCAGAGATCAAAATAGACACCTCCCCCCCTTGGTTTTGGCTACTTTATTAGTAGAATGGTAAGTTACTGGGTAGAATCTATTTTTTAAGTACCGGCAGTTTATTATCTCTAAAATGGGTCTCCTGTAGAAATGCAATATCAATACAAGATGTCTTCAAGTCGTGTAATAACATCTTTCTTTTCTCAGGAATATTCAGGCCCTTAGCATTCAAAGACATCACCTTAACACTGCCCATTGTCAACGAAGGGTAGGTAGGAGGGAAGAATAAGGGATAAAAAAAGGAGGGGAGGGAAAAAGGGAGACTAGAAAAAATAAAAATAAAACACACACTCACCAAAAAAAAAAAAAAAAGAAAATAAAAAAAACCCCACACACACACCACAAGAAAAAATAAATAAAAAAAAAACAAGCAAAAAAACAAAGGAGGGGATATCAGGGCGGATCTAAATTTCAATCCCTGTGCCCCCCCTAATCTAAATTTGATTAACACTAATCTCTATATACACACACATACCCCCCTAAGCCCATCAGGGGGTATATGTGTCAACCTATTTAGGGAAGTGGCTAGAGCTGACACCATAATAGCCTCCTGTGTCCTCCTTCGCCCTCCCAGCCTCTGCAAAAAAAGAACAAAAAAGGGAAACCCTATTTGTACAGCACACCCTTATCCTGTGACTACCTCCCCCCCGAGCTTTAAAGAGAAAAGAGGGGGAAGGGAGAATTAAAAAAAAAAAAAAAAAATGTATTTCCCTTCCTCCCTTCTTTTTCTCCTTCCTCAAGTTTATAACAATGGGAGAATAGTCACATCCACCTCTCATCCTCTGTCTTTCCTTCCCTGAAAACAACCAGGATGTATGCAGCTATGGGGGGAGGCCGATATCCCACCTGTCTCCCCTCTTTTCTTCACCTTCTACTAAGCATAAGTTTTCCTATGTTGCCCTTCATCCCATAATTATATCCTTCTTCTATACCTCCCTATCCCTCCATATCATTTAATTATTTCACCATTAATCTTGAGTTAAAAGTATTGTCTCCTGTACTGGCGATTTGCACTATTTGACATAAGAAAAAAAAAAAGGGACAGGTGTAATTTAAGCTTAATCCTTAATTGCTTCCAGTCCAGTGATTTGTACATATCATTTAGTCTATTACCCGACGTTCTTCAACACCCCGTATCGGAAGTCTAGGAACTACCCCTAGGTCCACTTGTAGTAGTGGTGTGTGGCGTCTCTCATTTTTTATCAGCTATTAATACATGTATGATAATAAACCCTTGAGATATCCATTATTGGTGGATCATAATATCATATCATAAATAGTTTAACACATATTGGTCTACCTGCAATAACCCGTAACAAAAGCAAAAAAATAAAATAAAAAAGGGACAAAAGTAGCAAGTGACTTGTAAAGATCCGCCCATATATGTGGGTCATATAGTGAGTAATAGTGATATTTTACACACAGTGATCAGTAGTGTTCAGTGTCTGCTGATCGCTGTCGGAAATGTGACTTAATCAGTGAATTGTTTCCACAGTGATTACTGGCTCCCCAGTGTGAGTCTTCTAAATAACACTCAAAAAAACAAAAAACAAAAAAAAAAAAAAACACTTTCTAATCTCCAATCTATAAGTGTGACTCCACTCACCCATTCCAAATAACACAGTGAAAAAAAAAAAAAAGGGAGGAAATTGTGCCTTATTGTGATTCCCCCTCTCCCTTATTTCCTATATTTCTCCCTCCCCCCCCCCCCCCCCACCCTCTCCTCTTTCTACCCCTCCCTCCTATTCCCCAAAAAAAAAAAAAAAAGGAATTTGTGACGTTTTGCGTGACAAAATCTCTTCCCTTAAAAAAAAGAAATTGATAACCTGTGTCATAGTTAATAATTATCCACCAATAATTATCCGCCCGGATTAACCTATTTCACCCCTGTCCTAAATCCTGAACCTTTTCTTCCTTCTTTCTTGTCCTTCTACTAGACTTAATTTTACTGGTCTAAAAATTACTTTATTAGCTCCCCCCCCTATAGAAATACGCTTCATTCTACGTAGGGGGTGACTAATGGGGGAGATCCCCGTCAGTTTTTCCCCACTATCACTAAACTGTCATAGTACACCAACTATTCTATGTTCAAGTATACCAGGTTACCTTCTATCTTTTACCTCATACCTAGTACCGCTGGGTTGTAAACCTTCAATATACAGAGAGGGGAGGAGAGTAGGTGAAAAGAAAAAAAAAAAAAGAAAGACGATAATAAAATCCTCTCCTCCTCTCACTTTAACTTCAAAAGAGGATTTGCAGCCTCCAATCTGAGCCCTTATATCCCTTTATCCCTATACCATTCTTTATAAGTGAATCTAACACATCACTTTTCAGAGTATAGTCATAATCATAATAATTGGAATCATATATCTCCAGCATTTCTTTAGAACATCACCATCATCATAGCTATTGTACATTATCTTCCAAATGTTAGCCTTCTATCCATCACCATATCTGTTCGCCCATCTCTCGGGCAAAAAAAAAAAAAAAAGGGGAGGGGGAAGGGAAGGAGAGTAATCATCCACTCTCTTAAAATGGGATGATAATCCCATAGCTTTATAGTTCTTGGTTTTATAGTCCGTTTCAGTAGTAAGTCCTGGTTTCTCCATTATCATCCTAAGCTATATGAAGTACACCCATTGATTTGAGGGCACAATATAGAGAGACCTCACCCCCCCCCCCAACTTCTAGATCCGTTTTATGGATCATATCAGGTCTTCTATTTATATATAAGTGTGGGGGGGGGGTGTATTCCTTTTCTTGTAGCCATTTATTCACTTAGTGATGTTTCACTCAAGTCAATAGGTGTAAGAATGGGGGAAAAAAGAGGCGAGAAAGTAAGACCAGAAAAATATACTGATATAAGTTACATGAGCTATATCATATGTCTTTCAATTTTCAGTTTATTTGTTAAACTCACGTAAGCTTGTTGCAGATTGCCCTCTGGCTCTGCTTTAATTTCTTTGTCGGCGCAGCTGAGAACTCCTTCCTGATGTCACTGTCCCCAGACGCCCCCCTGACTGATATAGGCTGTAACCAATTCGGGACTTGCACTGGCTCCACTGCCATGAAGAGAAAAAAAATCAGATAAGTCCCCTGGTGTGCGGAGGGTAAACAAGCTCTGCTCTTTCCTAACGGTCACAGAAAGGGGGAACCCCCATCGGTATCTAGCTCCCTGATGGCGAGCTATATCCAGCACTGGGCGTAACAACCCCCGTCTGTAGAGAGTTGCTCTGGAAAGGTCCGGCAGGTTTCTCAATGCTGCTCCATTAAAAATTCTACTGTCCCCGCTTCCCACGCTTTTCTCATAATCATCTTTCTGATTATAGTGATGTATCCGGCATATTAAATCCCGCGGGCGCTCCGGATCACTCTGCCGAGATCCCAGTGCTCTGTGTATACGGTCCAGCTCTATATCCGCCGATGCTACCTCCTTCATCAGCTTCCTGAAAATCTCTGCTCCCGTATTCACTAGATCTTCCGGTATCGCCATCTCCGGTAGTCCCCTTATAGGTAGGTTCTTACGTCGGCTTCTGTCTTCCATTTCTTCCGTATGGAGTTGTAATGCCGCCATTGCCTGCATGTTTGTATCCTGCAACGACTCCAATACAGTGATACACTGCTGTAGTAGGTCTACGGAGCTTTCCTCAGCTGTTAACCGGGATGTCAGGCTCTGAACGTCCTGCCGCACCTCAAGGAAATCTCTCCGATGCTGTTCCTCTATCCGCCCGATAAGCGCCTCTATATCAGCCTTCGTCGGCAATGAAAGAAACAATGCTCTCAGATCCGGATCTATAGACAAGGTATGTGTTTGCAGGGGATTCCCTGAAGGCTGTCCGGGCATCATACACGGTGTAGCTGATGAGTCAGTCTGTGAGTCCAGTTTGATTGGACATTCGCAACAAAGGATAACAAGTGCAACTGCACAACAATGTGAATTATACAGGCATTTTGTCTAACAGATAAAGTAATATCACAGTAGCTCGACAATTCGACTGTGGATGTAATATCAGACAACAGGTACCCGTCATTTCAGTCCAGGATGCAACAGACTCTGTTACACCAGCTGACCTTAATAAGAGACCAGAGCTGGGGGGATTCTGTGATCCCCGAGATCCCAGGAGCCCCAATTGGGATCGCGCTGCAGCCCAGGAGTCGGGGTCCAGAGCCATCCCATGTTATATATACCTTGGCTCAGTGTCAGAACTGAAGTGGCGGGACAATAGTCTCTTTATACCGATATATAAAATTCAAATGTCAGTTATCTGACATGGTAATGAGCAAGCTATAGAACCTCGCCAAGAGAGGTGACAAAAGAAGAAAAGAAAGCACAAAGGGGGGAAGAAAAGTGTGAGGGGATAGGCAAGGAGAGAGGAAAGTGGTGCTCTACCCATCAACTTGAGCTTCGGGAGATCATACTACCAGGAGGTACACCAGGTATGAGGGAGATATTGCAGAGGGTCGCCCAGGGTTCCCAAATGTTCCTAAACTTCTCAGTTTTGTCATTGAGTTTGAAAAACTAGGTATGCCAAATGGGCTTCTGATCCAGTCGAAGCGTACTGGGCCCCCCACCTCAAATCAGCAGTATCTGAGGGGCCCGAGCAGCCCCACCATCAACAGTTGCCGGAGTACCCCCTTAAGGTCCGAGCCCCAGCTAAGTCTAAAATGTATCTTTGGTGTCGGGGTCACTCCGAGCGACCTGCCCCAGACATGCCAGTCCCTCAGCCCTCCCATACAAGGAAGAGTCTGTGGGCGAGCTACGCTCAATAACCATCTAACTCACTCAGTTTGCTCCAATGTCTGGGCGAGTTCCTCAGAGCGATCCCGAGTTTACTGAACCTTACACTATTTGAAATGTATTCAAAGAAATGTACTAAACTCAGTGAATCAAAGGAACAACACTGAACTAGAAAAGCACCCAACAGCCAGGAGGGCTATTTTGTGGAAAAAAAATAAAAAATTGCTAGGCTTAGTGGGAAACGTACTATAAAAACATTCTAAGCAAGTAAAGTCTCCAAAGACAGATAGTATACATCGATGAATGTCACTACATGCCCTCTTCGGAGAGAGGACCAGGTCAGAGTTCAAACATAGAACCAGCTAGAGTTCCTAATTAAGACTAAAAGGAAAAAAAAGGGGTGCCAACTTTTGTAGGAACTGAACAATGTAAACTTGGACATAACTCAGGTGTTCAGTTAGTGCAGCAGGGGAAGGGGGACCCCCCTAAACCACCCTCTATAAAAAAGAGGGGGAGAAGAGAAAGCCCCAACCGGCCCTCCCCCCCCAGGTAATGCCCCAAAATCAGGGGGAAAGTTCAGTCAAAAAACAAATGGAGGATGAGAGATTATGCTCAAGGCAGCATGTTTTCCTTGGGTCGTTTGGGTCCTTGCTTCAGCCAGGATTGTTGCAGCGGGCTCGCTGGTGGGGGTCTCTTGGTCGAGGAAGGGGTCCCTCTGTCTTCTGAGCAGGTGAAGGTTCTAGCTGTATTAGGCCGAGATGCGTTAGCAGTCGTTCACCTTCCTGGAAAGAGGAGAAGCAGAAATTTCTGTTTTTGTAGGAAAAGTTTAGGCGAAGAGGGAAAGACCATCTATATGTGATCTCTTTATCCAGTAGCACTTGCAGCAGCGGTTTGAAAGATTGTCTCTTCTGTACTGTATAAGGCGATGGATCAGCAAATATTTGAATTTTGTGCCCGAGTAAAGTGAGATTATCTGAATATCTAGCTTTCCGCATGATTTCTTCCTTGACTGAGTAATGGTGTGGTTTGACAATATCTCTGGGCAGTCCATCAGAGTGGGGGGCCTGTAGTGCCCTGTGAGCTCTGTCAAGCTCCACACGGTGGTCAGGGATGTCATGGATAAGGCCTTTAATCAATGTTTTAACTGCTTTTTGTACATAATTTTTCAGATTCCGGGAGTCCCTGCAGTTTAAAGTTATATCTTCTTGACCTGTTCTCGAGGTCATTGATTTTTGTGAAAGCAGATTCTAATTGATCCTGGACCTCCTGCAGTCTGGCAGAGTTCTGGTTAATCTGAGTCACTGCTTGGTCAGCCTTTTGTTCTATGGTGTCCATCCTCATCCCTATCTGCTGCAAGTCAGCATGTAAAGATGTAGTGATTTGAGCAGCATTCAGTGCCAGACCTTTGGATAACATTTGTAAGAATGCTGTCATCATAGACTGAAAGTTTCTGGGAGCAGGACCTCTCCATACCGTTTATATATTTCTATTGGGGGGGGGTGGGGGGGGTGTTGGATCTAATCAACAGGGACAGCATACGGACCACCCACCCCCCCCCCCCCCGTGTTGCTATGGGCATTTGTATAGTGACTTTATTGCAATAATATAGAGTTGGATTTAGTAAGAGCATACGTTTACAAGAGGCCCTTCCCCCTCCATTGATATGTAAATAAACCAGATAGCTAGGTTTTGGAAGTTAGTGTATGCAGGAAATGGGTGGGGGGGGGGGGGGGGGCATGGAGAGGGTTGTAAAGAAACATGTGTTCGGACAAGAGAGTGGTTTTTGAAAGGACAAAGAGAGAACACATGGCTTCCAGGAGCTGGATAACATTGGAGACGCTTTTGTGAGCAGGACTGACCAAGGAACTATGAAGGACATTTTAACCCCTAAGTTGAGTAACTGTTTAGTTTACTTAATGTGTACATATTATACATGCTTATATGTGTAGGCATATATATTTTGTAAAGCTATAAGTTGTGTTGTATTGTTCATCCTACAGTTTGTATGTGCAGATGTTCCCCTGTTTAGTAAAGCATTGATACACTTCAGAAGTCTAGGCTTCCTTGGTTTTACCACAGAGTAACCTTGCTAGATAGACACAAGCGTAACAGTACACCCCCTCTCCAAACTGACACTGTCTCTGAAATATTTGTTTGTTCTGACCTTCTTGTAATGGCCATTTTATAGATTAGTTGCTTATCTAGCCATTCCTTTTGACTGCCTGGGGTCTTCGACATATCGCCTCTCTACCAATATCACCTTGTTCCTGATGTCTTTCCCACTCCCTCGATTTCCCCTTAGGTTCTTGACACTTTTTGGATCAAGAGACCTCTAAGATAGGCCTTTAAGGAGTCCCAAACCACTCCAGGTAATGTCGTACCCACACTGATTTGTAAAAAATGAATGCAGTCTGGTTACCACCTCTCCAGGCTTGCCAATCAATTCCAGCCAACAAGGGCTGATTTTCCATTCTCTTGGATGGGTTTTACCCCTGTATTCATTGTCAACACAAGTGGGGAGCGGTCTGACACTCCTCTTGGACCATACTCTATGTTCCTTACCAACAATAATGCTTCCCTATTCCCTAGGGCCATGTTGATTCTTGAGAGAGTGAGGTAGGAACTTGAAAAGCAGGAATATTGTCGTTTCTGCGGGTAGCGCATTTGCCATATGTCGCTCAACCCCATTTCTTCCAGGAATCTAGAAAATTGACCTTTCCTGCTGTATTAAGCCTGTTTCCAGGCGGAAACCTATCTAGGATTTTATTGAGAACTGAATTGAAATCTCCTACCGCTATTACTGGAGTTCCCACTTTGTCCAGTGTGAACTTCACTAATTTATGTAAACCTCCAGCTTAAATGAAGGGGGGGGGGGGGGGTATAAATATTAACCAGCACATATGGTTTATTCTCGATCAAGCAAAACAAAAAAAAAAAAATATTGCCCTGTTCATAAAGGCAACTTTCTCTGCAGGAGAACATCACTCCTCTTCCAATCATTATGCTCACTCCCCTTGAGTCGGAGGAGTGGACCGAATGATAATGAGCTTGTAATTTCTGGTTACGAAGTTGTGCCACAGTGACACTAGTCAAATGGGTCTACTGCAGGCAGAGTAGTTTGGGCCCGCTCCCCTCCAATGCAGACAAGACTATGACTCGATAAGTTGGATCCCCTAGGCCTCGGACATTCCAGGAATGTATACTAAATGTCTTACTTTGCATGGAACAAGTATCAAAAATAAATGAAGAACAAAAAGATAAAAAAAAGAGATTTTTTTTTTTTTTTTTGAGAAAATATTCCATCTAACAGTCCTGCTCTCTCCCCTCCACCCTAAATCCTATCTATGTGTTCCTCCCTCATCCCATACCCCGCCCTTCTCTCTATTTTGTGCCATCTGTTGTATTAATATTTGTGGTGTGTGCTTCCCCCCCCCCCCACTCTACCCTTAACCCCCCCCTCCAACCACCTCCCTCCCTCTTCCTGCCCAACTGGGCTTACCCTAAGAGCTTCACCTATGATCTTCTGCGATACCTCCTCCAACCTTCTCTCCTCACATTCCAAGCCAGTGATATTGACAATTTTGGTGCAGAATGTAACCAATGTGGGAGCCTCATTTGCTCTTGCTCCCATTCTTTCAAGTTTGATCAACCAACAATATTACAGTGGTATCACTATAATATTATAGTAAAAAATAAAAACATTTGCAGGACAAAAAAAAAGGGGGGGGGGGGGGGGGCTGGGGGGAAAAAGCCAATAAAAAATAAGGAAGGAAAAAAAAAAAAAAAAAAAATGTAATCTCCACCAATCTACCCCCTCCCCCCATATACAATACATAATCAAAGCAATTCCATGACTATTACTTGCCCATTATATTGTACGGTTCTACAGGTCTTTCTTATTTCCCCCAACCACTGTGCCACATCAGCCGGTGAGTTGAAAAACATGGTTCCGCCCAGTGCAGTCACCCGTAAGCGGGCTGGGTACAACAAAGCATATACAACCTTATATTTCTGCAAAGTACGCTTAATTGGTGTAAATTTGGCTCTATGCTTCTGGAGGTCTGGCGAAAATTCAGGGTACAGTGAAACCCTAACTCCACTATATTTAATATCTCCTGCCTCTCTGGCCATCTGTAGGAGGGTAACCTTATTGTAATTGAGAAGTTTCAGGAGTAGGGATCTGGGGTGGTCGCCCGCCAGCCGGGCTTTAAAAAAGGACTTGGTGGGCTCTTTCGATCACAATGGTGAGAAGTCAGTAGGCCCAAACATTTCCCAAAACCATCCCTCTAAGAATGTTATGGGGTTGGGGCCCTCACTCTGCTCCGGCAGGCCTATCACTCTCAAGTTGTTTCTACGGCTTCTATTTTCCATTTCATCAAGTTTAGCTGACTGCATGTCCATTTGCTCCTTTAACCCTTTAATTTAATTGCTTTAGTGGATATAAATCATCCTCAACTGTGCTTAATCTCTCTTCTAAAGCAGTAGTCCTTTTGACAGTCTTACTCAACTCATGGCTCATTGAGAATATTTCGCCCATAATACTATCCAAATGCCTATCAAGGTTAGTAATTAAGTCTTTACAGGCCTTAATGGCATTTAGTACATCTCTTAGTGTAGGTTCCTCCTCCTCCAATATAGGACCAGCCACAATGCTACAGATGCAGCTCCTGGCCCCCCCCCCCTTAGTACTCACTGTCTTGGCACTTGCTGGAGTGGTAGGATTTGAAGATGCTTGTCCTTGGCTCTTTCTATCTACCGGGGGTTAACATTCCACCAACAGGCACAGCAATGATTCCAGGCTGCCAACCATCCCTCACTAGACGTCTTCCATCCAAAGTTGGTAAGAAGCAGAGGAGAGACACCTGACACACTCACTCGATCACATTCGCACTCCCCTGCATCTGGTCACACCCCTGTCAGACCCATTTTAGATCTCAAAGATCTAAACCGGTTTTTGAATATACGCTACTTTTGCATGGAGTCAATCCAATCAGTGGTCTCCATTCTACAAGGTGGAGAACTGCTAGCGTCAATGAACTTCAAGGTTGCTTATCTACATGTACCTATTTTCCCCGCTCATCAGAAATTTCTACGCTTCGAGATAGAAGATCTTAATTTTCCGTATGTAGCTCTGCCTTTCGGCCTAGCTACTGCCTTTGGCCAGATTAAGGGTTTAGGGTATAACGATTCTGGCTTATTTAGACAATCTACTCTTGATAGATCAGTCAGTAGCCCGCTTAAACCAGAGTTTGGTCTCCACAGTCAGCTACCTAGAATACCTAGGTTGGATTCTCAACCTAGAGAAATCCTCCTTAAAACTGTCAAGGAGATTGCAGTACTTGGGCCTGATCATAGATACAACTCAGAAGAGGGTGTCCTTGCCCCAGGCAAAGATCAGTTCCATAAGAAAACTGATTCAGGTTGTCAAAGCAAAGAAGAATCCCTTCTATTCAACTTTGCATGAGATTGTTGGAAAATATGGTAGCTTCATTCGAGGCGGTTCCTTATGCAGTTTCATTTGAGACTGCTGCAAAACAGTATCCTGTCAACTTGGAACAAAAAGGTCCAAGCTCTACACTTCCTGATGCTTCTATTCCCCAAAGTGTGTCAAAGCCTCAGTTGGTGGTAGATATCCAAGAATCTTCCTACCAGTTACCTGGACAGTGGTGACAACAGATGCCAGCCTTCTGGGCTGGGGAGCAGTCCGGGAAGAAGCATGTGTCCAAGGAAAATGGTCCAAAACAGAAATTACCTTGCCCATCAATATTCTAAAGATTCGGGCAGCACGCCTGGCCCTGAAGGCCTGGACGCTCAGATTACACAATTGTCCTGTCAGGATCCAATCTGACAATGCCACAACAGTGGCCTATATCAATCACCAAGGGGGCACGAGAAGTTGTGCGGCTCAGAGAGAGGTGAATCATATCCTATCCTGGGCAGAAGACAACATTCCTTGCCTATCGTCAGTCTTCATTACAGGAATAGAGAATTGGCAGGCGGACTACTTATGTCGCCAACAGTTGTTCATGGGAGAATGGTCTCTTCACCCCAACATCGTTCTATCAATATGTCAAAAATGGGGAATTTCGGAGGTGGATCTGTTTGCGTCCAGGTTCAACAGAAAGATCGACAACTTTGTGTCAAGGACAAAGGATCCGCTTGCATGCCGAACAGATGCCTTAGTTTGTCTGTGGGATAAATTTTCACTGAGCTATGTATTCCCTCCTGTTCTGCTGCTTCCATGCCTTCTTCGCAGTATCAAGAAGGAAGGGAAGGAGGTGATTCTTGTGGCACCCTGCGTGGCCCAGGAGATCTTGGTATGCAGAGATTGTAAAGATGGTGGTAGGGGACCCATAGGTCCTACCACAGCGACCAGACCTTTTCTCACAAGGTCTGGTATTCCATCCAACCTTACAAGCGCTAAATTGAACAATTTGGCTATTAAGACCCACATTCTTAAAGACCGTGGGCTGTCAGGTTCAGTAGTTTCTACTTTGGTTAATGCTAGGAAGCCGGCCTACACAGTCATATATTATAGAGTCTGGAAGGCATATGTCTCCTGGTGTGAATCCAGGGGTTGGCACCCCAGGAAATATAGGTCATAGGTAGGATCCTTGAATTTCTACAGATGGGATTAGAAATTAAGCTGGCCTTGAGTACTATCAAAGGCCAGGTGTCGGCCTTAGTGTTTTTTTTCAACAACCACTTGTGTCACACTCTCTGGTTTGTAGCTTTATTCAGGGGGTAACGCGGATTGATCCTCTGGTTAGGTCACCTCTGAACCCTTGGGACTTTTATTTAGTCACGTCCGCATTACAGAAACAACCTTTTGAGCCGATACGAGACATTCCCTTGGTCCTTTTGACAAGGAAATTTGTTTTGTTTTTTGTTGCCATACCTTCTGCAAGAAGAGTATCAGAGTTGGCTGCTCTTTCTTGTAAGGAGCCATATTTGATTATTCATAAGGATAAGGTTGTATTGCGTCCTCATCCTAATTTCCTACCAAAGGTAGTGTCAGGTTTTCGTTTAAACCAGGATATTGTTCTGCCTTCATTTTTTCCAGAACCTTGTTCTGCAGAAGAAAGGTCACTACATTCTCTTGATGCGGTGAGAGCAGTCAAGGTCTATTTGACGGTGACCGCTCAGATTTGTAAAACAGATGTTTTGTTTGTGTTGCCAGAAGGTCCTAAGAGGACAGGCAGCATCAAAATCTACCATTTCTAAATGGATGTGTCAAGTGATTGTTCATGCTTATGGTTTAAAGAGCAAAATTCCATCTTTTTCAGGGCTGCTGGCTTGGTGCTTCCATTACCAAGCCTCCATAGCTCAAATCTGCAAGGCCGCAACTTGGTCTTCAGTCTATACATTTACCAGGTTATATCAAATAGATGTAAAAGGTTATGAGGCTATCGCCTTTGGGAGCAGTGTGCTGCAGTATATGTCCTCTAGTCTCTTAGTGCCCTACTTTTTGTTGCGTCTCCCTCCATTCAGCTGGCATTGCTATGGGACATCCCACATAGTAACTATCATGGCTCTGTGTCCCGTGATGTACGATGAGAAAATAGGATTTTTAAAACAGCTTACCTGTAAAATCCTTTTCTTTGAAGTGCATCACGCGACACAGAGGGCCCCCCCTTCTTTTTGGTATACACGTGTATTGCTTTGCTACAAAACGGAGGTACTCCCAGTAGTGGGAGGGGTTATATAGGGAGTGGACTTTTTATCTTAGGGTGTTCCATTGTCCATTACCTGAAGGTGGCCTATAACCCACATAGTAACTACTATGGCTCTGTGTCCCGTGATGTACTTCAAAGAAAAGGATTTTACAGGAAAGCTGTTTTAAAAATCCTATTTTTTGGCCACAACCATACACAGTACATTTGGGTAGGAGTCAACAAGGCCTATGATGAAAGGTACACCATTCCTACTGTGAAACACAGAGGTGGATCGCTGATGTTTTGGGGATGTGTGAGCTACAAAGGCACAGGAAATGTGGTCAAAATTGATGGCAAGATAAATGCAGTATGTTATCAAAAAAATACTGAAGGAACATTTGCATCCAAAAGCCAGGAAGCTGTGCATGAGACATACTTGGACATTCCAACATGACCATGATCCAAAACACAAGGCCAAGTCGGCCTGTCATTGGCTACAGTAGAAAAAAAAAGTGAAGGTTCTGAAGTGGTCATCTCAGTCTCCTGACCTCAATATCATTGTGCCACTCTGGGGAGATCTCAAACATGCAGTTCATGCAAGACAGCCCAAGAATTTCCAGGAACGGGAGGCTTTTTGCCAAGAGGAATGGGCAGCTTTACGATCTGAGAAGATAAAGAGCCTCATCCACAAATACCACAAGACTTAACGTTGTCATTGATGTTAAAGGGGGCAACACACTGTATTAAGAACTGGGGTATGTAAACTTTTGACCAGGGTCATTTGGGTAGTTTCTGTTGTCATCTTTTTTTGAGTTATGTTATCAAATATCAAAATGGCCAAGAAATCATAAAATGCTGCCAGGGTATGTAAACTTATGAGCATGACTGTATCTATCCACACTTGAAAAATAGGATTTGTATTACAGCTTACCTGTAAAATTATTTTCTTGGAGTACATCATGGGACACGGAGCCTAAAGTAATTACTTAATGGTTTATGGGCCACCTTCAGGTGATGGGCACTGGCACACCTTAAACAGGAAGTTGCCTCCCTATATAACCCCCCCCTCCTACCAGGAGTAACTCTAGGAGTATACATATACCCCAGAAAAGAGGGGTGGGACCTCTGTGTCCCATGATGTAATCCAAGAAAAGGATTGTACAGGTAAGCTGTAATACAAATTTTATTTTCTTTATCGTACATCATGGGACACAGAGCCTTAATTACTTAATGGGACGTCCCATAGCAATGCTACTTGAGAGGAGGGAGACACAACCCCCAGACTTGAGGACTTGTACTGCTGCCTGCAGCACACTGCACCCGAAGGCAATATCCACATACCTACTTACATCCACCTGATCAAATGTTGTGAATGTATGCACTAAAGACCACGTTGCAGCCTTACAGATCTGAGCCATGGAGGCCTGGTGATGCACTGCCCAAGAAGCACTAACCTCCCTGGTAAAGTGTGCCTTAACTTGAGATGGGGGAATTTTACCCCTTAAATTATATGTTTGAATTATAACTTGCCGAATCCACTTAGCGACAGTGAATTTTGACACTGCCTGTCCTTTCTTAGGACCCTCTGGCAGAATAAATAAGACATCAGTCTTGCGAATCTGAGCAGCTGTCTTTAAATAGATTTTCACTGCTCTCACCACATCAAAACAATGTAGTGACTTCTCTTCCCTGGAACATGGTTTTGGAAAAAAAATGATGGTAGGACAATATCTTGGTTCAGGTGAAAACTTGAAATCACTTTTGGTAAAAAGTCTGGAGGGTGTATCACCACTCTGCCCTCATGATTAATCAAATATGGCTCTTTACACGAAAGAGCAGCCAATTCTGAAACCCTCGTTGCTGAGGATATAGCAACCAAGAACACCAGCTTCCTTGTCAGAAGGACTAAGGGAATATGCAGTATCGGTTCAAATGGCTGTTTTTGTAACACGGACAAAACGGGGGTCAAGTCCAAAGGGCTCAAAGGTGATTTAACTGGCGGATTAATCTGCATCACCCCTTGCATAAAACCCTGGACTAAAGAATGCATAGCAAGCGGTCTTTGAAATGAGATTGATAAGGCTGAGACTTGGCCCTTAATAGTACTCAAGGCCAAATTTCTTTTTTTATTACAAACGTTTTTATTGATGAGAAGTGCAAAAATACAAACATAAGAACATAAAAAATCATTCTTGTAGCTTTACATCGAGATGTTATAGCTTATTGTTACTATGCAACTTATTACAACAGCTCGTAGCTCCAACCTGGTAACAACTGGTGAACAGTGAGGGAGTATGAGTCTCCAGATGGAGGGCGCTGTCAGACAAGTGCTAGCCAGTGATAAGATTCCTCATCAAGTCTTTTCCAATAAGAAAAAGTTTTATAGAAAACTTATTAACAAACAAAACCATAACTGTAGTCATGAGAAGAGCTAGAAAAATAAAAAATATGGCTATATAATTACTGCCAAGAGAAATCCGATATATTAAGGACTTTCCATTTACTTAAGAGGGTAGTGGGGTGGGGCACTAGATTACCAATAGTGTGTTTAGCGCCATCATTGCGGAGGCGTGAGAGGGTCCAGTGCAGCCAGCAGTTGATCTAAGTGCCAGGCCGACCATTTTTTGTCGAAAACGTGCATAGTGTCCATTATGGAGTGGAACAATCTTTCCATAAGGCGAATGGTTTCCATTCTTTGCAGGACTTGGGCCCAGGGGATCAACTGAGATTTCCAATTGAGGGCTATCGTCCACTGTATTGCAGAAAACAATGTGTTGATCAGGTTAAGCGTGTGAGGGGGGATACCGGGGATGGGGGCGAATAAAAGGCAAATAGGTGCTGTCAGTGCAGTATAAGAGCCTGAGAGGGCCTCCGCTTTAATAGAGGCTTGGTTCCAGATATGCTGTAGATGAGGGCAGCTCCAGAAGGTGTGCAACAAAGTGCCCAGCTCCTGGCAGCCCCTAAAGCAGGTAGCGGGAACCGAAGGGTAAAATTTGTGTACTCTGTCAGGGGTAAGGTACCATCTAGAATGAACTTTCAGAATTGTTTCTTTGACTGCAATGGATTTTGAGCATTTGTGTAGATTAGTTAGCATGCCAGACCAGTCTTCACTTGAGAAGACGTTGTCTAATTCTGACTCCCATTTGAGCATGGCAGTGGACTTTTCGGGGAGGTTAAGATCTAGTATATTTTTGTAGATTAAGGATAATGTACCCTTGTCTCTAGACTGTGTCAAGCATATTTGTTCATAAAAGTTGGGAGGAGTGTTGCCTGCCTGTTTAAATAGAGACTGAAAGAAATGTCTGATTTGTAGGTATTTATAGAATTCTTCTCTGGGGATCTGGAATCTGGATTGTAGGTCAGTGAAGGGAAGGAATCCTAAGCGGTTTGTGAGTGATTTCAGGGTGACTAATGAGTGGTGTATCCACCATGAGAATGTTGCTGGGGAGTGGTAGGCCAGAGGGAAGCTCCTGTCGCCGAGGAACGACGTTTGGGGTGGGGAAGGGGATCGAAGTTTCAGCTTGGATCGGTACAACGACCAAATCTGCAAGGATTGTCCTACTAACCTATTCAAGGGGTTTACTTCACTGGGTTTCAGGTTGGTTTGCCATATGAGGCCTGGTAAAAAAAAGGGACGGATAGATTGTGTCTCAAATTGAAGCCAGGGGGTACCACTTAAGGAGGAGTGCCATTGGGCCAATTGGGCCAGCCTGGCGGAGATGTAGTAAAGCCAGATGTCAGGTAGGCCTAGACCCCCACGTGACATAGGTCTGTGAGCTAATAATTTGCCGAACCTGGGCTTCTTATTACGCCATATGAAGGTGTTGACATCTCTTTGAATAGAGAGTAGTGACCGGCGGGTAACGTAGATGGGGAGCGCCCTGAAGAAGTATAATAGCTTTGGTAATATGGACATTTTTATCGCTACTACTCTGCCTAGCAGAGAGATATTGAAGGTGGACCATAGTCTGATCCATCGTCTGGTCATGGTAAATGCCTTTGGGTAGTTGGCGTTGTAAATTTCCGTGAGGGAGGGGGCTAATTGAATTCCTAGGTATGAAAGGGTGGTCTTTGTTAGAGAAAGGCCGAATGATTGTGTGAGTGTGTCTTTGGTGTGTTGTGGGATGTTGATGGGGAGAGCGGAGCATTTAGAGAGATTAATACCCAGGCCGGAGTATCTTTGGAATGTCTGAATGGTGTGAAGGAGGTTGGGCAGGGAGACTAGGGGGTCCTGGAGAAAAGCGAGGACATCATCAGCATATAGGCTTATCTTGTATTCGCCTTCGCCCTTGGTATAACCTTTGATGTTGGGGTTGTTAATAATCGCTCTGGCCAGGGGCTCAATCGCAAGGGCAAACACCAAAGGGGAAAGGGGACAGCCCTGTCTGGTGCCTCTGCCGAGGGCAAAGTACTCAGAGGAGCAACCTGGGAGCTTAATCTTTGTGCGGGGCTCGTGGTAAAGTGCCTTGAAGCCCTGTACAAATTCCCCAGAGAAGCCAAACTTCCCTAGGACGTGGTCAATATATGGCCAGAGGACACTGTCGAAGGCCTTGTGTATGTCAAGGCCTAGGATCAAGACTTTTCGGGAGGAGATTTCTGCGTCTTGGATTATATTCGTCGCTAGCCTGATGTTATCGGTAATTTGTCCATTAGGAATGAAACCAGTTTGTTCGGGGCCTATCAGGGATGAGACTATGGGGGCGAGTCTATTGGCTAGGAGTTTACCTAAGATTTTAGTATCATTATTCAATACCGAGATGGGCCTATAGTTCTGTGGGAGAGTGTGGTCTTTATTCGGTTTTGGGATAAGAGTCATATTTGCAAAGAGCATCTCTGCGGGGGGTGGGTGACCTTGAAACGTGAAGTTTATCATTTTGGATAATTGGGGGGCTAACAATTGGGCAAATTTCTTGTAGTACATGGAAGTGAATCCATCTGGGCCAGGTGCTGTGGAGGTTTTAAAGGATTTAATTATTAGGGCCACTTCTTGTTCTGTGCAGGGGGCATTAAGGGTGGAAATCTGGTCTTCTGATAGTTTGGGAAGGTTCAAGGAATCTAGCCATTGAGGAAGATCAGGGGCCTGAGGGGTGTCTGGAGGGGACAATAAGGTTTTATAGAATGTGGTGAAGATTTGCAAGACATCTTTGGGGTGGGAAACTATCTGGCCAGTACTATTCCTAAGTTTGTAGACATGAGTGGGTTGGAGGGATTGGTGTAGTTTGCGGGAGAACATACTTGAAGCTGAGTTACCGTGTAGCAGGAATTTTGCTTTGGACCACCGAAGGGATTTTTCTGTTTTGTCCGATAAGATGGTGTCCAATTCCAGCCTTTTTTGATTAATTTGTGCTAGGGTTTGAGGGGATTGATCTCGGGCATGGGTAAGGTACAAATCGTGTAGGTCTTGGGAGAGAGATACTATTTGGGACAATTTCTGCTTTTTATTTCTGACCGCTAAGTCAATTATTTGGCCTCTAAGGACTGCCTTGTGGGCTGCCCACAAGGTGTGAGGGGTTATGTCTTCCGTGTTGTTAAGGTGGAAGTATTCCTGTATATATGTAGCTATCTGTGCAAAGATTGCCGGGTCAGATAGCAGGGAGTCATTCATTCTCCATGAGGCCACTGATGGAGATATACCAACATGTGAAGTATGAAAGGAGACCACCTGGTGGTCTGACCAAGGGCATACTTTAATTTCAGCTTTAGCCGAATTGGCTAGTAGAATGGGGGAGGTGAGGATATAGTCAAGCCTTGCATAGCTGTCGTGAGGGTTAGAATAGTGTGTGTATTCTCTGGCTCCAATATTCAGGGCTCTCCAGGTGTCTAAAAGTTGTAGTGTGTTCAGGGCTTTAGTTAGTGTCTTAGGAAAAGAGATGGCGTAATGTGAGGGCCTGCTTCTATCCAATTGGGGGTGAGCTACTGAGTTAAAATCCCCGCCCAATACTAGGTGAGGGGAAGTGTACTTATCCAGGACCTGTAGGAATTCGTTAAAAAACCTACTGTGGGCAGAATTCGGGGCGTAAATATTAGCAATGGTAATTGCTTTGCCCTTAATTTGTCCTTGTAGTATTAGAAATCTGCTGTGCGGGTCTTTGTAGGAGCGTGAGACTTCAAATGAAACATTATTTTTCACAAAGATAGCTACTCCTCTGGCCTTGGACTCAAAAGTGGTAAAAAAGTTAAGCCTATACGCCTTGTCAAAAAAGCAAGGATGGGATGTAGTAGAGAAATGGGTCTCCTGTAACAGGATAATATCCGCCCCCATTTGTTTGTAGAATTTAAAGGCTTTCCTTCTTTTCGTGGGGGAGTTGAATCCCTGCACATTATGTGAGATAATGTGAAGACCCATCACGCAAGGAAGGTGGTAAGCAGAGTATGTGCATAAGGGGCATATAAATCACCGTTCTGAGTCCAAAGCCAGATAGCAACCCTTCTACTTTTAACTCTAGGCATACAATGGGTATAGTCCTTTGAAGCATTGCAAACACAATTAAACATTCTGAGAAAGATGGTTATTTGGTCAGCAGTGGTATAAGACAAGCTCGGTATCATGACTAAAATAACAGTAAACAAAACAAAAAAAACATTATAACCAGAATGGGGTCTGGAGGAAAACTCCATCCAGACTACCTGAATACCTTCCTGTGGACCAACACTTGGTCCAAAAACACACTCGCTCCACACGGAAGCCTCCCAAGGAGGTGTGGGGTGCGAAGGGTGAGTACGGGGTGGAGAGCACGTCCAGGTTCTCGTAGCAGTGAGGGGAAAGAGTCCGTACTGTTCGAGTGTGAAGGGGGTAGGACACGAACGGGCCATCTTAGAGGCTCCGGGTGGTCAGAGACATCATTTGACCAGTGGAAGTCCTTGAGCCGACAGGTGGAATGAAACGGATTGGGAGTGGGAGCCGGGGAGGGGGATAGAAAAATATCACTATTTACTAAAACAGAGGAGGGGGGAGAGAGCTTATCAGGAGGGGGGGGGGGGGGGGGGGGGGGCGGGGGGGGAGAAAGCAAAGTCAGGGAGAAAGTACATACCGGGGAGCCAAAAAGTTCTGGAAGAACAGACAGTCCGCCGACAATCCTCTCTGATCTGAGAAGGGGACAATGGTGTCATCCGTGGAAGCCGTCCATCTTAATATTCGGGTTGAGGGGGAGGCCTGAGGGGTCTCCGGTCTCTGTGCGGTGAAGGAGTAGCCCAGATTGGTGAGAGGCGAGGGGTGGTGGGTATCCGAACAGCGTGCTGTGGTTCCAGAAGGCCGAGTTTGATCAGGATTTCTTTCCCTTCTCTGATCGTAGTGGCGAGGTACGTGGTGCCGTTGTGCGGGATAATAAGTTTGAAGGGGAAGCCCCATCTGTATCGTATATGGGCTGCTTGTAGGACAGATGTGACTTCCTTCATACGTCTACGTTTCTCCAGAGTGGCCGGGGATATATCCGGGTAAATTTGCAGGGGGAGACCGTCCAGTAAGATCCGCGGGGTGTTTCGGGATGCTTTAAGAATTTCTTCTTTAGTGAGGTAGTCCTTGAGACACATAATGATATCTCTAGGCGGTTTTTCAGGAGGGGGCTTAGGTCTGAGAGCCCGGTGCAAGCGATCGCAGGTAAACGAATCCTCGGGGAGCTCCGGCAGAAGGGAGTGAAACAGTCTGTTAATGGCATCCGTTAGATCCGTCACCGTCTCCGGAACTCCGCGGACCCTGATGTTGTTCCTCCTGTTCCTGTTGTCCAAATCCTCCATGTGGTTCTGGAGTTGGACAACAGTGTCAGCCAGCATTTCATGGTCCCTCCTAAGGTCCGTATATGCCAGCTGGAGTTCATCATGTTTCACCTCGAGGAGGTCGGTGCGATTCCCTAGCGCTGAGATCTCCTGGGAGAGGGAGGTGGTGGACTTGTGAAGTTCGGCTTGAAATTTTCTGGCCAATCGGTCATACATGGCTGCCAGGCTGTCCTCCAGATCCGCCTTAGTAAGATGTGCCGATTGTGCCAGGTGTTCCCCTTGTTGTGGCTGGGATAGAGCCGCAGCGTTCGGCTCACGTGGCGGGGTTCTTGGCTGGGCGCCATTTTGCGACATCCCGGTCTGTTCGCGGGCTCTCAGGAGGTAGTTTGTGAGCGACCGCTGAGCGGTTTTAGGCTTGGATTTTTTGCCTGTCGGCATGCACAATTAGTCCCTCGGGAGGGAGAGGTACCTTTCGTTGCTGCAGAGTAGGTTTAAACGTCCCGGGGAGTGCTTTTAGTCTCTGACGGGCCGGAGCTCCTTCCTTTAGCTGCTGCTCTGCTTCGCGCCGCGCATGCGCCCACTCAAGGCCAAATTTCATCTCTACGCCTAATTAGAAAGGCAAAAATTCTGTCTACGATATATCTCGGAGGGTGCCAACCCTTGGATTCACACCCTGGAAACATAAGCCCTCCAGACTCTAATATATAGCTCTGGAAGCTGGCTTCCTTGCATTAATCAAAGTAGAGATAACTGACCCAGAAAGCCCACATTTCTTCAGAATGTGGGTTTCAATAGTCAGGACGTTAAATGTAGTGTTCATAAAGTAGGATGGAATATCGGCCCCTGTGAGAGCAGGTCTGGCCTTAGTGGAATTGACCATGGATCCTCCACTGCCATCTTTACAATTTCTGCATACCATTACCTTCTGGGCCATGCTGGTGCTACCAGAATTACCGGCTTTCTTTCCAGCTTGAATCTGCAAAGCAGTCACGGTAGCAACTGAATAGGGGGGAAATACATAGATCATTGAAAACTGGTCCCACAGGGTCACCAACGCATCTGTTCCATGCGAGTGGATCCCTTGCCCTGGACACAAAGTTGACTAACTTCATGTTAAATCTGGACGCTAGAAGATCTGTGTCCGGAGTTCCCATCTTTGGCAAACAGCCCGAAAAATGTTGGGCTGAAGAGACAATTCCACCGGGAATAACTGCTGGCGATCTAAGTAGTCCGCCTGCCAATTCTCTATTCCCGGAATGAAGATTGCTGATAGGCACGGAACATTCCTTTATGCCCAAGTTAGAATATGGTTTACCTCTCTCTGCGCTGAGAGACTCTTGGTGCCCCCTTGGTGATTGATATAGGCCACCGCTGTGGCATTGTCAGATTGGATCCTGACAGGACAACTCCTTAACCTGGAAGTCCAGGTCTTAAGAGTCAGACACACTGTCCAAATCTCTAGGATGTTGATGGGCAAGGCTCTTTCGGTTTTTGACCACTGTCCCTGGACAGTCGTCTTCTCTAGTACTGCTCCCCAGCCTGAAAGGCTGGCATCTGTTACCACTTTCCAGATAATTGGTCTGAAGGATTTTCCTTTCAGCAGATTCTAGGTTAGTAACCACCAACTGAGGCTTTGGGACCCCCTTGGGGACAGCCGCATTGGCAAGTCCAAAGCTTGGATCGTTTTGTTCCAAGCAGACAGGATACTGTTTTGCAACAGTCTTGAATGGAACTGGGCATAGGGGACTGCTTCAAATGAAGCCACTATCTTTCCTATCAACCTCATGCAAAAGCGAATTGAGGGATTTCCTTTCGACGTGACCATCCGCACCAGCTCTTGTATGGAGTTGATTTTTGCCTGAGGCAAAAACACATTTTTCTGGGCTGTATCTATGATCAGACCCAAATATTCTAGCTTATTTAGTGGTATTAAGGAAGACTTCTCTAGGTTAAGAATCCAACCCAGATTTTTCAGGTAATCAGGGAGCAAAATATCTAATCCACTCTGAGAATAACAGAAGTGCCTGACCCTTTCCAAATACGCAGTGGCTGAAAAAAGCATAGATGTGAACGTGTCCCATAGGAAACCATGTAAATGAACTGTTGTGCGTTTCCGCAAAAAGCACCTAAAAACACATAGATGTAAACCAGGCCTAAGATGTTTAGTAACATAGTGGGGTTAAAAAAAAAAAAAACAGCCCTTTATAGTACAAAAAAAAAAGCAGATAATCACTACTGTAAGGGGTTCATTTTTCATTTCAGTAAGGGGTTCATTTTTTTTTACCGTAGAACTGTGAAAGTAATATTTACATTAGTGATTATTTGCTCTTTAAGTAGTTTAAAGCTGGACACAGAGCTTCTGAGATTTTAAGATTTTACAATGTTTTTCATAGGGAGGAAAAAGGCATAAGTGGACTTTTTACAGTTCCTAAGCTTTTTCTGTTACCTTTTCCTCGCTGCAGGATACTGCTGAAAACAGAGGGATCCAAACTTCACCCATCACGACGGGCAGCATTAGTAAACCTTCAAAGACTGGGTCCCCTAATAGGGGTTCCACTCCTTTGGACCTGTATAGCACCCATCAGGAGCAACTTTAGGTAATGTAGCATGACCAAAAAGAGTCCTGGTCCCTGGGGTCCAGCCCACAAAAGAGGCTTACAGGCAAAACCTTGTTCTTCTATGCGAGGCCCGGGTACCATCCTGTGGCCTCAGTGGCTTGGATGGATCCGGTCTGTGGAGGTTATTTAAATCCAGCATGGATCCATCCTGTAGCTCCTCAGAGCACATCTTCACTCGTGACCAACACCTTAGACACTGGTGAAAAAACTGAGTTACTCCTGGTAGGAGGAGGGGTTATATAGGGAGGCAACTTCCTGTTTAGGGTGTGCCAGTGTCCATCACCTGAAGGTGGCCCATAATCCATTAAGTAATTACTTAAGGCTCTGTGTCCCATGATGTTCGATAAAGAAATTGCTGTTCACAGACACCATCCAAGCGGACAGAGCTTGTGCTATTTTGTAAAAAAGAATAGGTAAAAAAAAAAAAAAAAAAAAAAAAAAAAATCACTCTAGAAGTGCAAAGCTGGTAGAGACATACCCCCCAAAAAACTTGCAGCTGTAATTGCAGCGAACGGTGGTATTGACTCAAGGGGGCTAATACAAATGCACTCTACACTTTTCAAATATTTATTGTTTTCCTTCCACTTAACAATTATGTGCCACTTTGTGTGGGTCTCTCACACAAAATCCCCAATACAATACATTTATGTTTTTGGTTGTAACATGACAAAATGTGAAAAATTTCAAGGGGTATAAATACATTTCAAGTCACTGTACATAGAAGAAAAGGTTTTCTTGTTTGCCTTAGAAATAGCCATCATGTATCTTTGAGTGGATACTTCTCAAACAAATGCCTTTGTAAGATTTACACAAGCTGTCCTCTAATAATAATGGTAACATAGATACTATTGTTGTATTTCAGTTGACCGTTTTAGAGCTGTCTATTGTTCTGTAGCAGTGGTCAAACATAGCTTGACTTTTTGACACATACGACCTATGGCATGTATAATACAACAGGGCCATCTAAAGGTTGAATTGGAGAATGTTTACATCAGTGTAATAGTTAAAGTACACACCCATGTGGGATGGATTACCTATTCTTTCTAAATAAAAAGTCAACAGAGAAAAAAGTTAGGACTCTAATGATGTTACACCAAGGAAGGTCTGTGCCAGAACAAACTTCACTTGATGACAGTTTTCGCCCAAATTCCTGCAACCGCTTGTAGAGTAAGCATGGGATCTTTGTTGCCTACAGAGATCGAGAAGTCGCTCCAACCTGAGCAAAGTAACTTTTCAGCATATTTCCATTGTATACAGACCATAGCTTCTGCTTATTTGCTAGGAAGTAGGTAACATGTTGCTTGTTGTATGTATATCTGCCAATCTTGTAATGTTTTCCTATGAATGTAATAGCTTGTATGTACACATTTTTTTGTTGTTTAGTGAAAGCACAATAATACACTGCAGAGGTCTAAGCTTTCTTGGGTTTACCACTAGACCCTAAGGCTACTTTCACAATGGGGCATTGCGGGCGCTGGCGGTAAATCGGTGCTATATTTAGCGGTGCTTTACCGTCGTTTTAGCGGCGCTATATGACAGCTAGTGGGGCGGTTTTACCCCCCACTAGCAGCCAAAAAAGGGTTAAAACTGCCTGCAAAGCGCTGATGCAGCGGTGCTTTGCAGGCAGGTTTGCAACGCTGCCCCATTGTTTTCAATGGGAAGGGGCACTTTAGGAGCGGTAAATATACTGCTCCTACAGCGCTCCAAAGATGCAGGTTGCAGGACTTCTTTTGACCGTCCTGCAAGTGCACCGCTCCAGTGTGAAAGCAGACACAGCAGCGGCTGTCTCAGGGTGCTTTGCAGGCGCTATTTTTTAGGGCTGTAGCGCCTGCAAAGAGCCCTAGTGTGAAAGGGGCCTTAAATAGATGCAAAGCAAAACACACAAGCATGTAAATCCAGGCAGTAGATGGCTAAAATCACAAAGTGTGACAGATGAGCCTTTCACATTGTAATTTGCTACCAAGTTACAATAATGCAGTCTGATTGCTGGTGGAGAAGAAAGATGTCCCCTCCTTCCTGTAGCAGACTGATTATATCAGGAAAAAGTAATTTGACTGGAGAAAAAAATGTTTTTTAGTTATAAAAAGGTATAGCTTTTCTGAAAGATTACTGTTAATATAGCATGTGACATGTCAGAAATGTATTTATGCAGGTCCACTAAAGCCTAGTGTTGTGCAACCTATAGTTGTTCCTAGGCAACTTGCATTTTCAAAAGGAGGTCAGCATTGGCAGCCCTTATTTTTTTTTTGGAGTTGCTAGGGTAAGTATACTTTAGACATTTCTCAATCTCATCATTCACTATTCTAATATATATATATATATCTATATATATATATATATATATATATATATATATATATATATATATATATATATATATATATATATATATATATATATATATATATATATATATATATATATATTTTTTTTTTATTTTTATTATTTTTATTTTTTTTTTTTTATGTACCATACAGAACTATAAAACGTTTTTTTTTTTTTTTTTTTAAATATAAAATTATAGCAGCAAATATAAAAAGTTCTCCAAATATAGTATATACTCTTACTTTGTAATTACAATAAGGGAAGTTTTGCATCCATATATTTTGTATATGTATATATTACACAAAATAAGAATTTAGAAAACTGTAAGGTTTACCTCTGGTGCACGATAAGAAATGCACCTCAGCATCCAATCTATAGCAGGAGAGTAGAGAGTGAGGTATATAGGAATCTCCACAGCTTGAATCACCAGCTGATTCTGCACAACATCACTGTGAATCTGAAATAGGTGGATAAAAGCACAACAGTGTTAGAGCAAATTTAGGAAAGAAAAGCCTCTCAACCTTTTTTTTTGAGTCACAAATCTGATGAAAGCTATGGAGAGCTCCAGAAATATTATAATTAAATTGTTTTATGCTTTTTTTTTTTTATCCCTCAAAAGTAAACAAACAAGGTATTCATCACGGGTAATATAAGACTTGAGTATATCAATGAAATAATATTAGACAGCAAACACTTAAACAGTGCAACAATGCAATAATGAGAAGGAAGTGTCACCAGCAAACCAGGATTTCCAAAAGTGGGTCAAAAATTGTAATCAAATAGTATCAAAAAAATCAATAGAAGCAACGTTTTGGAGCCACACAGGACCCCTTCATCAGGCAGGTCACATGCCTGATGAAGGGGTCCTGCGTGGCTCCGAAACGTTGCTTCTATTTATCTTTTTGATACTATGGGATTATAATTTTGGACCCAGTTTTGGAGATCCTGGTGTGCTTTTGACACTTTTCTCATGATCGCAGTCAGTTCCAGCCGTTGGCCATTTCAGCACCCAATTTAAGATACAGCTGTTTGTGCAGGAACGTGTTCGTTGGGAGTATTGCACTGGAGGTCCAACAATGTAATAAGGCACAGATCTCATCAGCCATAGGTCCAATAACATATATGTTGATCTACAGATAACCCCCAAAATGGGTAACGGAGCATGAATTGCTGCAAAAATGCAACGGTCTCCTTCTAGAATGCCCTGCAAAACATTACCAAACAGAATGAAAGAGAGAAAAAGAAAGAGAAAAGGAAGGAAACAAGAAGGAAGTGTAGTCAAAGGAAAAGGGAAAAGAGAACTGCCCACTCCCAGGGACATTTGCCACAAGTCAAAAGGTTAGGTGTAATGGGACTAAGCACAAGAGGTCCTCCTGTAGGTGACAAGACTCCCAAACCACATTATGTCTGTCCACCGCATCAGTTAGGTGTGCTGTAAGAGATTTGATAAGTGCCACATCCTAAAAGTGGAGCTCTGAAGTGAAAATTAAAAGTCAGCAGCTGCAAAAACTGTAGCTGCTGACTTTTAATAAACAGCTAGTCCCACAATTCAGCGGTGTGCTCACCCCAGCCGTGTTCTCCCTGTGTCATCCCTCGCAGGCATCTTCACTATGAGCACCTGGTTGTGACAGTTTGCGGCTTCACAGCCGGGTGTCCACTGTGCATGTGTGAGTAGCGCTGCACTCTGACTGGTGCCAAAGTCATCTGAGATCTGTCATGTGTCCCAGAAGACTTGGGGGGGGGGGGAGAACTTCTGCTTCCCCCTCCCCTCAAAAGCTCAATTTCACAAACCGGAGTCAGGGAGGAGGCCTTAAAGTGGAACTTCCCTTTTGGGTGGGACTCTGCTTTAATCCTAGCGAATAATTCCTCTGAAGTAGGCAGCAAACGCAACTTTATTTTATAAACACAACTTACTTAATTTTATTGAGGGTCTCATGCATATATGACATACACAAAGTTTGACTAAAGTAAACAAGTAATCTTAACAAAAAACTCAACTTTTCATGCAAAAAGCAATAGCCTCTCACTACAAAAATGAAATACTATCATTGTGTGCAAATTAAACAAAACCATTTAAATTCTGCTCTTGCTATTAAGGAACAAGATAGTCTGCCCACGTTCACATCGGGCCATTTTGACATGCAATTTGACATGCAATCTGACATGTCAAATTGATGCCTATTGTTGGTGCAATTGGTGCAACGCCGGCTCAAACCGGCCCTTAGTGTGAAAGTGGGCTTATGCAGAGAAGGATGGCACAAATTTAAATGGTAAACCTGTGTTAATAATGACTCAGTGCTTAGCGGTCATCGCTATAAGCAGTGGCAGGGTGTGTTTCCTTTATATTTTTGAATGGGAACTATTGATGGGGACAAGGTTGTATAGTGAATATAAATCTAATTTTGTAATCTGACCCTCACGGACCCAATGGAACCCATCCATGGACCCCAGATTAAAAAACCCTGCTCTAGGAGGTTGAATACTACGCAAATTATTGGCTAAAAAAAAAAAAAAGAAAAGACAAGTCCATTTAGTTCATCTATTTCAGGGGTGTCCAAACTTTTTCAAAGGGGGCCAGATTTGATGAAGTGAACATGCGTGAGGGCCGACCATTTTGCCTGACATTCTTTGAAACATTCAAATTTGATCTAAGTGTGTTCGTTCAAGCACTAATACATTGTCCAACAAGAATTGTCTTGCCTTTGTCACGCTTGTTTCCGACACACAGACGAATGTTCTGCTCTTTAGAGGTACCGTTAATTCTTAATGGTACCCCACACATTGGAAAATGTGGGGTGCTTTTGGTGCAGTGCAATTAAAAAAAAAAAAAAAAAAAAGAAGCTTGGGGACTTTTTTCCCTGCATTTTTGTGGGTAGGGAAGCCCATTGAAATGAATGGGCTGCCCTACAGGCAGCAACACAGATGTGAACCAAGGACTTGTTCACATGTCAGGTTGGAGGGGCAGTAAAACCACATGGTTAAGCTGTTTTTACCACCCCCAACTCCTCCCCCTTTAGCTGCAAAGGGAGCAGCTGGGAGTGTACACCTGCTGTGGCTGCAGCTGGAGGTATACCCAGGGTGAATGGGCCTGCACTGCAACTACCCCTGTGTGGTATAGTGATGCTGCATGTACGGGCTTAAAACAGGTGGTGAGGAGGCAACATAATGCCTCTGAAAAGTGATCTGTGCATGGATTGCTTTTCAGAGGAGCAGCAGTCCTGGCTGCCATCACACACAAGCCCTACAAAAGCAGTTCTGATGGTACAGGAATGGGGGGGAGGGTCCGGATTAAAAGTAACATACACACAGACACATGCACACACACACACATGCACACACACACACACACACACAGGCAAATGCATGCACACACATACAGACACATGCATACATACAGACACATGCATACAGACAGACACATGCACAGACACATGAATAAATCCCTTTTAGCACATTAGTTACTGTACCTTTCCAGCTTACGCATTCAGCCGGGTACTGCACTGTAGGGGGAAGCAGAGAGCACAGCACACTTCCCTGCACTTTACTTTCACTGTTGAGGCTGACGGAGCTTCTCACAGTGCCGATGTACAGTTTGGCAGGGGATCAGGCTCATCTGACAGGACTGATCCCGCGGCACACTGTTTGTGAGAGGCTGGTTTAGATAACCAGACGGGCCGTTCAAAACCGATTCCGATTGGCCCGCGGGCCGGACTTTGGACATACCTGATCTATTTAAATCAGTGGGGGACTGTCCCATCCAGTTGCTGTACCCCGGAACAAGCAACTTATGTTTAAGAGCAGCAAATTGGAATAAAGGAAGGCAACCTTCCAGAAAAGATATGTTCCAGAAGGTAACCTTCCAGCAACACAAAGTTTGTTCTGAGGACAAAATAGTAGATCTGATCTGTATACCTGGGAAACTCAAGCCTGATACCTGAAAGTCTAGGAAGCATTCATTGCTATTGAATAATGAGTGTTGATAAGATATGGAGGGCAGGGACTATATGTGGGATTTGATCTTCCAAAAGCAAGCTTAGACTGTTCCTTCCGCATCAAGCATGTGCAACAAAATCATTGGATGGAAGAATGAGGGGGAAGAAGCACAATGTATTTTTTGTAGTTTGATAAAAAAAGAGAAAAAGCAAAAAGTGTGTGCAAGGCGCATGCACGGAAACTCCTTGGTTGGTAGTCTAGCCTGAGTCGGCCTCTTGATTCGCGCCACAGCCGCAACAGCGCCCTGCCCAATATGGCTCCTCCGGTATCCATTTCTGGATCCTCCAGGTGTCAGGGGGGGGGGCAGCAAGGAGGAATCTATCCTGCCAATTAGACCCCGGCCCGGGGCCCACCGATTCAGCCAAGATGGCAACCACAACCTCGCGAGGCAGAGACACAGAGTGAAGACTCCATAGCAGACCAGGATGCTGCTAATTGGTTTCACCCTCTCCCAACCAATTCCACAGTGAGTAAACCACCTTACCCTGCCCTCACCTGCTCCCACTCAGTGGCTGCTTAAGAGGACAATGGATGAGCTAATCCTTGCACCCATGGCTGATTTCACTGCCAGTTCAAATGCCTGGCAGGGGAGGGTTCACCCAGGAACTAATACACTCTCTCTTGTTGGCAGCCTTCTCTAAAATGCTATCCATGGACCTTGCCCACACTGCCTCACAAATTAAATCAACTATTCATACCGATATTCAGCATCTAGGATCCATAATGGATGCAATTGAAAAGAAGGCTGACCAAACTATTGCCAGAACTAACCAGAATTCAAGATCTCCAAGATCAATTTGAGACTGCACGGTCCAAAATTGACGATTTGGAAAACAGATCAAGACACTATAATTTCAGAACAAGGGGCCTGCGTGAAAGAAGTTCAACCTGTAGTCTGCTCCTTCAATAACCACTTCAGCCCCGGAAGAATTTACCCCCTTAATGACCAGAGCATTTTTTGCAATATGGCACTGCGTCACTTTAACTACCACAAATGGGGCTTTCATTTGGTGGTATTTGATCACTTCTGCAGTTTTAATTTTTTGCGCTATAAACAAAAAAAAAAAGACAATTAAAAAAAAATTTAAAAAAAAATAAATGATATTTAAAATGTTTTGCTATTATATATATAAAAAATATATTCCCCAGTTTAGCCCTATATGTTTTCTTCTACATATTTCTGTTAAAAAAAAAAAAATTGCAATAAGCGTATATTGATTGGTTTGCTCAAAATTTATAGCGTCTACAAAATAGGTAATAGATTTATGTCATTTTTTTGTATTTTTTTTTTTTTCATTAGTAATGGTGGCGATCTTCGATTTTTATTGTGACTGACATTGTGGCGGACAGATCAGACACTTTTGACACTATTTTGGGACCATTGACATTTATACAGCGATCAGAGATAAAAAAAGCCACTGATTGTGTAAATGTCACTGACAGGGAAGAGGTTAGAACACTAGGGGGCGATCAAGGGGTTAAGTGTGTTCCCTCAATGTGTTTTAACTGTAGGGGGGATGGGCTCACTAGAACATGACAGATCACTGCTCCCAATCACTGGGAGCAGTAGATCCCCGTCATGTCACTAGGCAGAACAGGCAAATGCCTTGCTTAAATTACTTGCATCTCCCCGTTCTGCCTCTCAGTGTCACGATCGCAGGCCACCGGCGGACATCGAGTTGCCAGCCACTAATGGGTACGCCCATTTGCGCAGCTGTGCCATTCTGCTGACGTACATCGTGCAGTGGTCAGCAAGCGGTTAAGGAACTCATTCCTGACATCCCAGACCATCATCTGGAATTAGACAGGACACATATGGCCCTTCAACCACCACATACAGACAGTCCGCCAAGGGACATTTTCGTCAAACCTCACTTATACTAAGAGGACATTATGAGACTGTCACACAATTCGGACGGACTGTGTTCAAGGGCATCAGGTGCAAGTCTTTGCAGACCTTTCGCCCTACACTGTCCAGAAACGATGATCATTAAAACCTCTGGTTCAAATCCTGGCCCAGAAGGAATTTTTTTTTTTTTTTTTTTTTTTTTTTTTTTTTTAACAAGGCCCAGAAGGAATTTACCTATAGATGGTCCTTTCCGTTTCACTTGAACTTCACTTATTGAAACAAATCTTATGGCTTCTCATTTTTGGATGGGGAAGTCTCGATACACCTGGGTTTGATCTCCCAAGACCTATACCCACCAGCCTTCCAAAAGGGATCATCTACAAAAAGGTCCTCTCCTCCCAGTCCCCTCACCCCTTTGTGCCAGAAGCAACAGCCAAAGAGGTCAAGAGACTCGACCTCCATGATTTGAATGTCTCAGTCGTGGATATAGGACACCCTGGTTTTCATCTCTTGTTCACCTGATTTCATCCCGCTCTCCACATGTTTTTCTCTTTTTTTTAGGTCATACTAAGGTTTTGACTAGCTTTCATAGCCTGGAGTCTTTTCCTTGCTGTCACTGTTATTTCACACTTTTTTTTTTTTTTGGTGGTGTTCCTACGGGCCCCTCTAGTGCAACTTACAACTGGTTAAACCTGGCAGGCTTTGGGTTGGGGGAGACTGCTACCCTATAGGATTTCCTGAGAGCTTTGCTGTGTCTCTCATCCCTTTCACCCTTCTGTGGACCCAGATTCCAGGTGGGCAGACCTGCATCTTCTTGCTGGGTCCCACCTAGAGTCTATGGCCTGCAGGGGGGCTATTATCAGATCATTAACATTTGTTTTAGCTCCATCTCAAGGGGCTAGGGACTCGTTATATGGTTAATAGCTGATATTTTTAGGGTGGGGTGGCCAAAGCAGCTGCAATACACCTCCATCTGTCTGAGTAGTTTTATGCCTGTGTCTCATGAAAGATCAATTTTCCCAACCCAGGGGGACATGACCCTACCCAGGTCTCAAGGTGGGATGAGGCTGGTCCTATCCCAGCCCTATTGGGTTTATCTGGAAATTGTTGGACATTTGATTTAACAGATTTCTCTTTTTTTGTTTTTTCTCTCTTCAGCAAGACTCCCTCTCATGGTCAACCTGGAATTTCTCTCACATTCCAGATGCCAGGCCTCTGGAAAAATTTGGATATACCACTAAAGCCTTGGACAAACTCCTGCAGGGTGAGATTATACTTTCTTATGAGATGTCAAACCCTCTGATCCCTGTCTTCCATCAATCCTAACAACTTGACTTTACACATAGCATCCCGTAATGCTCAGGGACTAAATTCCCCGGTGAAAAGACGAAAACGATTTCACCAATATCATTCCCTAAAGATTAGCATACTGCTCCTTCAGGAGACCCATTTTCTGAGTTCTTATTACCCTACCTTCATCCACCAGAACTATTCCCAATTTTACCTCGCAAACGCAGAAAAATAAAAACCTGAGGCACTTCGATCTGTTTCTCCAAATGGTTTAACTTCTCTCCAACTAAAGTGATTAAAGACCCAGACTATGGAGATTTTGTCCTACAGTATTGACCTCACCCCTCAGGCAGAACGACATGGGTAGTCTTTAGATCATCTTGCAGACCACCTTTCTAATAATTACCCAAATCACAGACATGACGGAGACACTATTATCTGAAGTGATTCGGCAGAGTTCATAATGTATAATGTCACATGACTTTCGTGCTTTACTATGTAGAAAATATGTTTGGACTGTTAAAAGTTGTACTGTTATTTGTACCATACAGTTTGTTTTTTCCGATGTACAACCAAATAAAAGAATAAAAAAAAAAAAAAAAAAAGATAGTTAATACGGACCATTAAAGAGGCCATGCTTTGCTCTATGGCTGACAAAAGAGTTGCAGTGTCACTTGCCTGTTCAGGAGCCGTCTGAGACTGAGGCAGCCGGATCCGCCGACATCTCCATGTCCGCCAGAAGCCTGCGGAATTTATCCAAGATGGCATCAGAGCACGAGGCTGACTGAGGAGGAGACTCCTTCCTCGCTGATGCTGAAGCACTGCGACGCTTGGATGGAATACTGGAGTGTCCCTGAGGAGTTGTGGATGTCTCCCAGTGGGATAAGGAAGGTAAACAGCCCACGGGAGATAGGATAATAGGTAAGGATATTGCTGGGACCCAGGAGCTCTTCAGGTGCATGTCCTACCTGCTCTACATCTGGCCACGACCCCTCAGATGGTCAATTTAAATGGTGTTTTAATAAAGCACTCGAGTGACACTGTACAATGTACACTTTTAGAGAAAACCCTGAAGGAAAGCTTCAGGATTAACAACAATGGTTCAGTTTCTCCTGAAACACTTTGGGCGGCTCATAAAACAGTGATCAGGGGAAAAATTAACCAGATTTCATCCCAACTAAAAACGAGAACGGAAAGTTGAAGTAAATAGATTAAGGAATTTAATTCACTGAGCAAACGTCTCAAATGTAATTCCACTTCAGAAAAACTTGCACAACTGGACGCAGCCCGTCTTGCTTTGAATCTGGCACTGACCACAGAAACAAAGAAACATCTTAGATAGACTGGGATTGCTTTTATTCACAAAAAAAGATAAGATTGACTCCAAATTGGCGGTCAAACTCAGCCCTAAACCCAGACCTTTGTTCTTCCCTAAAATTTGCTCTAGTTCAAGCAGTATGACCCAAAACCCTCTGTGCATCATGAAAACCTTCCATGAGTTTGATACCAAGTTGTACAGCGCAGATAGACCCCAATCTCCTACAAAGCTTGATGATTACCTCCCAGATATTACCATTCCCAAATTGTCACGTAACCACAGTGCTCTCCTTGACAAGCTTATCATGGCAGAAGAGGTCCCTGAAGTAAATAAATCCCTTAAACCAGGTTCACCGGGACCCGATGGCTTCTCAGTATGCCTGAAGTAAATAAATCCCTTAAACCAGGTTCACCGGGACCCGATGGCTTCTCAGTATGCCTATACAAGAAATCTGATCCCTCTCTGCCCTCTTAACTGACTTGCTTTTTCAACTCCCTCCGAGTTTGCCTGAAGTAAATAAATCCCTTAAACCAGGTTCACCGGGACCCGATGGCTTCTCAGTATGCCTATACAAGAAATCTGATCCCTCTCTGCCCTCTTAACTGACTCGCTTTTTCAACTCCCTCCGAGTTTGCCTGAAGTAAATAAATTCCTTAAACCAGGTTCACCGGGACCCGATGGCTTCTCAGTATGCCTATACAAGAAATCTGATCCCTCTCTCTGCCCTCTTAACTGACTCGCTTTTTCAACTCCCTCCGAGAGGGGGCCTGCCTGGACGGTGACACAAACTTAGCTTATGTCTCAGTCATCCCCAAACCGGGTAAAGATGTAAGTGATGTCAGTAACTACTGCCTAATTTATTTTATTAATAACAACCTCAAAATTCTAATAAAATTCTTGCAATGAGACTGTCAGGATTTATTTATTTGTGTATATAAAAAATATACACAAAGACCAGGCGGGCTTCATCCCGAGGAGACAGGGCCCTGACCAAATTAGGAGCGCTAAAGAATGTAATTTCCTTGTTACACTCACAATGGGATGGAGGCAGACCACAAAAAGGCTTTTTCTAGCCATCAATCTTCAGAAGGCCCTTGGCACGGTCTACTGGCCTAAACTCTTTGAAATCCTAAAAAGATGGGGCTTCGTCCCAACTTCCTTGGCATTATGCAATCACTTTATTCTAACCCGAGCGCCCATGTTCACCTCCTGGGTCGGTACTCCAAACCTTTTGTCATTGGGTAAGGAGCTAGGCAAGGTTGCCCCCTCTCCCCCATAATCTTCGCTATCAAACCATTGGCCATCACTATCACACATCATCCCAATATTAAGGGAGTCCAATGTGGTCCTCAGAAACACAAATGTGCATTATTTGCCGCTGAAGTACTAAATTGTGTTACTTCCCCTTTGAGATCTACCCATAATATCTTGCAACTGTTTCATGACTTTGGCAATATTTTGGGTCTACGTGTAAATGGCTAAGAGAATGGCTAAATTTCAGACACACTGCAACCAACTAGGCACCCTTCTAAACAATTTGTGGGCATGTCCATTACTGAAGCAACTCTGGAAGTAGAAAACATGATCCAAAAGGTACTCTACATCTTCCAATCACACTAACTCCACAGCTAAGCATTCTAAATCTATCCATAGAATCAACCCCGCCCAAACTAAGTCTAGTTACCACTCACATACTGCTGGCAACCAAACTTCTAATAATTAGACGATGGAAGACTAAATATGTTCCCACACATTGCTGAAGTAATTGCTGTAGTGCAAACACACTGCACCTATGAAACCATGCTTTCACAAGGTAAAACTACACACTCACGTATTCCTGAACTATGGCTCTCTTGGGAACAATGGTACATAAAAAATCCTACTTAAACGATTGACATGTACAATGAATAGAACTTGTTGTGCTCTCTCTCTTGCTCCCCTCCTCTCTCCCTCCTTCTCTCTTCCTCCCCCTCCATACCTCCTTCTCCCTGCCCTACTTTACCCCCTACCCCCCCACTCTACAAGCTAGTCTATATTCTGCTTCTGATGTTACACATATTATTGATTGCTGTTGCCATAGTTCAAAATGGCAACCACGCACACTGTTATGTGCGTACCCTTGCTAATGCGAGTTTATGTTATGCAAAGTTATCTGTATTGATTATTGCCATATGTATACCTGACTTTACTCATGTATCACCAAAAACTTCAATAAAAATCTATTGAAAAAAAAAAAGCAGCTAAATGGGCACAACAGCAGCTAGATGGGCTCAATAGCAGCTAGATGCTATTGTGCGTATATAACTGCCAATGTGCCCAAATAGATGCACAATAGCAGCTATACCAGTGGATTATCTGCGCTTTAGCAATAGACTATTATATCCCAAAGGTTTGGTGCGCTTTCTGAAAGCACATCAAAACTCCTGAACACCTTGCTAGGTAATGTCGCTAACAAGATCCTGTGCCCAGTGATCTTTGATTTCTCCCATGTTGTACAGGTAGATCTCCATCTCTCGAAGGTTGCCTACCCCTGCTATAAACAATTCCCCAACCTGTTTGCCCTCACACCTTTGCCAATCCTTCAACTATATTGCTTCCACGGGCCACATTCCCCCAGAATCTCTTGAAGCCACCATCATGACAATCCCTAAACCTGACACACCCTTGGACGACCCTGTCAGCTAGAGACCCATCTCATTACTAAATACAGATACCAAATTGTATGCCAAACTGCCAGCCACACGGCTCTCTAGCATCATTCCTCACCTGGTACAGCCAGATCAGGTAGGTTTTGTGGCTGGTAGGCAGACATCTGACAGTACACGTAGATGCAGTGACCTACTACAGTGGGTAGAACACAGTCAAATGCCTTCTTTGTTCATGTCTATAGATGCAGAGAAGGCGTTCGACAGTCGACTGGAACTTCCTCAAAGCAGTTCTGGAGAAATTTGGCTTCTCGGGCAAATTCTTCAAGCCATAATTGCACTACTCTAACCCCAGTGCCAAGGTATTCTGACTGCTTCAGTATAACAAATGGAACCCCCTGTTATGGATGCCCCCTTTCTCTCTTAATTTTTACCCCCATTATGGAACCCTTGGTCCATTCCATCCACACAAACCCACTTAGCTCCAGTATTGAAGTTGGTGAACACTCACACAATTATCATATACGCCGTTAATGTGATCATCTCCAACCCAGTGCAATCATTACCTCCACTACACCCTAGATCTCTTTAGCAAAGCCTCTCTCTAGAAGATGCATTTCTCCAAGTCCTGCATGACTGGTGTGAATATTGATTCAATACAAAACATAGCTATGATCCAATTCACCTGTACTTCTCATGGGCTCCAGACTCTACACTTTCCTACCTAGTTATACACTCGGTTACACCTACTTCTCGACTAGTCCTTCTCAACTTCTCTTAACTCATCTCCAAACTTCAGAAAACAGTACAGGATTTGCAAAATATTTAAGCCTCTTGGGCTGTCTGCATCTAAAATGGACCTTTTACCCCCATGTACTTTATACATTTTGAACTCTACCGATCCCCATCTTACAATCACATATCCACAAACTGCAAGCCATATTAAACTCCTTCATGTGGAATGGGAAGCGCTCTAGGATTAAACTATAGTCTTGTGTACACCCACACCTGCTAGGGGAATGGGAGGACCAAACATTGCAGCATACTTCAGGGCAACAATCCTGGACCAAGCCAAATCTTGGTGGGAAAGCAAATCACAACACACCTGGCTGAAAATTAAAAAAAAAACAAAGAAAAAAAAAAAACTATTAGCAACCTGCCAAAAAATGCTCTTCAGTGGCCTACTCCTGGGACAGCAATCTTACCTAGGCACCATTAATGCAACTGTCAAAGTTTGGAGGGGGTGATTTACCAACATACAAAAGGTATACCCTATCAGATATTGTCTTTCATCTCCCTCTCTGCTGTACAAATCATCCCTGACATCTCAGTAGCAATCCGGCTCTCTGCAGGCCTACAACCTATTGGAGACTTGTATCAGAACTCCTCATTAACTTCTAAGTTCAGAAAACCCTCTGCTTTGGCACATTCTGGAATTCTACAACAATGAAAGACCTAACCAAAGGGGTATACCCCATATCAACAGGCTCTAAGCTGACCCTTTGCATAAACCCAAAGCCTCTGCTAAGCTGCACTGGGGAAACCTATACACCGCACCAAGCCCTCCAAAGACCCCTGACATTTTCTAATGGTATTCTATACTGGGAAACTGTAAAGAAGCTCCTTAAACAATTGATATCTAACACCATCCAAACTAACAAGGATCTACCCCTCTACATCTGATGTCTGCTGGATAGGGCTGGCGCTGCTCACACTACATGCAGGGAAGAGGGCTTATGCTGGTACTGATTGCTGAGCCCAAAGGCTTCCGTTCAATTGTAGAAGTGTGGCGCTCAGCAGCGGGTTCTATCCAAGAGAGGTTGTACATTTATGAAGGCTGTTTACTAATTTATGTCCGGTAAGTGGCTTTGATATCGGTGGTGGGATTCACTGATCTTGTCATTGTGCACAGCGGTGGTTTTGTGAAGATTGGGACGCATCATAGACTGTTCAATTTCAATCTGCAGTGCTGCTGTTTTTTTGTTTCCACCAAAGAACCGTCAGATCTTTCAGAGAAAATTATATACAGCTTCCATCCAGTTCATTGGTGGATGCCGGACTGACATTGCTATTTATATTATTGATATTTTTTAATTTTATCTTTTGTGGTGCAGTGTTTCATTACTTATTGCTACCTGGACATTTAAACTTGGCCACCTCACACCCAAACTGTCATAGCCCACGTCCTTATCGCTACATGTCTAGCTATTGCTGAAAACTGGAAATCACCACATCTGCCTATCTTGGAAGTAATCCTAAACTTTAAGAACCACTGCCTAATGGAATTAATGTATGCCAAGGCCCGTCTCTAAATTTGAGCATTCCAAAAGATCTGGGCCCCCTGGCTTGCTCATCCTAAAGACCCATCTCTGCCTTGACCCACCGCTATTACTGCTCTTTTTTTCAGCCTACTGATGAACTCGACACCCAATAGGACTTCCTATCTTTATACCCTCACAGATACGGTTGTCCTATACTAGTATAGGTGGCATGTCTTTTTCAACTGTTCCAAACCAACTATAACCAGCTAGAACACCCACTTTACATTTCATCTGATCTGCATAAGATTGTGTTTTTTGTCTTGTTGTTCTCTTTGTACCTTATACATGTTTAAAGCTTGTACCCCCATCCGATAGTTTATGGTTATCCAAAAATATGTTCATTCTGTATTGTCAGAAAACTTTAAATAAAACTGAAAAAAAAAAAACATGTTACTCTTTTCCTGCCACTGATACCGGTATTTAAAACTAAACAAAATATCATCAAAGCCTGCTGCACTGCAAATATCTGTTTGTTCTGTCATTACTATATACAGGTCCCCCTGACCGGTGTTTTTTTTTTTACTACAGCTGCAACGATTTTCATTCTCCTTTTGAAATCGAAATCTCCACAACGCCTTGATAGGTCAGTGCCTTATCTAGCATAGCAGTTTTGCATGTTTTTCTTCTCTTATTGTTATTTTTTTTTTATATATTCCACTTGAGTTTATCTTTTCACTAAAGATTTGTGTGAGAGCTCTGTAGGAATTGTTAATAGTGTCTGAAACTCGAGGTTTGGTCTTGGAAGACAGGACCAATCTTATTTATTGCCCTAGTCCAATTAGCGGCAGTTTGGCAGCCAGAAATTGCAGCAATTGCCGGTTGTAGAGCTGGCCTTGTGAGTTTAAAGGGTTTTTAAAAGCGCGTCTAATTTTCTGTCAGCAGAATTTTTAAATGAAGGAATATTTTCTACAGGCACAGTAAGAAGTTTAAGACTAAAGTGGCAAGGTCTACTACTGGAACAGACAAATTTATCAAACCCTTTTTTTATAATCAAAGCTTCTTGGATTTCTTGAATGATTATTGGAGGTGAAACACCTTTTGTGTTAACCCAATAGTCCTAAATTGCCCATTATATTTATTTCCCCTTTGGAAAGTATTGGT
Organism: Lithobates sylvaticus; assembly: GCA_028564925.1. Taxonomy (NCBI): domain Eukaryota; kingdom Metazoa; phylum Chordata; class Amphibia; order Anura; family Ranidae; genus Lithobates; species Lithobates sylvaticus. Next base: position 170,912,100 of record CM053031.1, on the reverse strand, counting down.
TTAGGTTTAGCAAGTCTGTTAGTGCCCAAGGGGCCATAACGGGATGAAGAATTGAGTGCGACAGTGCCAAGGCTTTTGCACACAGCAGCAGTGAGCATATCTACATTGTTAAGCATATTTTGTGAAGCCATAACATCAGGTGCAAGAGGCTGGGAATGAGAAATCCTTCCTGACCACCTACAATACTGCCGTTGGATCCTCTTCATTCACCTCAATTACTGCATCCTCTAAGGGAGGAATTTTGCTTCCAGAATGAGGCAGAGATGGTGGGGTGGAGAAGGAGCTGTGTACTTTTGAGCCCTGGACAAAGATGGCTGCATTAAAGCCACTTGTTGTCAGAAAAAGTCTGATATTGCAGAGAAATCTTGGTCAAATAGGATGCTTGTTGCATGCTGGAGATCGGGTTAAAATCGGATGCAGAGACCAGTATTAAATTAGTGTCCTGTTCCAGCAAGGAAAGCAGTGTTTTGCAGGTCTTCAGCAGAGGGAATGCTCACCTGCGATTTTTGCCATGGCTCCCTTGAGGGTATATGGGTAAGCATGTCAGTGAGAGCGAACACAGCAACCCAGGTGTTGACCATCCTGTAGCAAAGTAATCATGATAAAAGGGAAGTAGTAAGTACCAGACTACCTTTTAAAGGGCACTAGGTGGCAGCAGTGTGGTGCCACATTTTTTTTCCATCGACCTTTAAATAAGCTCTGAATGGTGAAACTTTATACTGAAAAGTTTAAAAGTTATTCACTTATGGATTGTTAAACATGTTTATGGTTTGATGGTTAGATTGATAGATTTAAAGCCATTTGGGAAAGTGAGGGTACAGTATTGTTGGTCCAATACAGGGAAAAAACCTGTCTTACTTGTTGAAGTCACTGGAGCTACTTGTGGTCTAAGCTTCACTCAACCTGTAAGTTAACCCCGGAGGGGTCCTCAGGGTCTGGGTTCCACAGGGATCAACAATTAACCGGGACCTGTGTAGTAACCTACAGTTGATTACACATGTTGCACTAAGTGCAGAGGTCAGTGTCCAAATGGGATCCAGTGCCCAAAGCAACATTACATGCAATTTCCACAGGGGGGTGAGGGTGCAGCTCCCAAGATTTTACTGAGGTTGCACTTGATGTACTGTTCCTATTGTTCTATTAAAAGATAGTGAGGTGTTGATTAAAGAATCCAAAGTAAGAAACTAGTTAAGAATAGAAAGATCTCTCCATAAAAAGGTCTGTTACCCAAGGACACAAGTGAAAAAGGTCTAGCAGAGCGGTTATAGGGGTAGGCATGTTCAGCAAAGTATTGCTAGTGTCCAATCACCTGATGGTAGAATCCTATAACCAAGGGGTCTCTAAATATTCAGCCTGTATCCTGTACTGTACATTTTTTTAATCCAAAAGGTGTTTATTGTAAGCATACCAAAAAAGGATTGCAAAACAAAGCAATACATTTGCAGAACATGCAATGCACAAACACATAGGATTTCAACAACGCATGTATGGGAAAATTGAAAGAGCAACAGCACTGCACATACAATATTCTAAAGTACGCTGTGCTTTCAAACATAAGATCCAAATAGTGAAATTAAAAAATGTGCTATATAACAGCAACAAAGTGATAACGTGCTAAGATACATACAATATTCCAAATAAAGTGCTTTCATGTGGCATATGATAAAATGTCCATATGGTGAGAAACTAATGTATATATGTATGTATGTGTATGTGTGTATATATATATATATATATATATATATATATATATATATATATATATATATATATATATATATATATATGTGTGAGAGAAAAAAGTGCCACAATGTGCTGTGCAATCAAAAAAAGTTCAAAAGTGCTCCAATGTAATCCATGTGATTTAGTGGTTGCTGTGATATCAATCCAATATTAAGGTGCTGTGTGTGCACTCAGGTGTTCCCCCCAGGTAATGGCCGCTTACCTTAGAGCGTGTGAACTTGCTGATTAGGCTTGGTCAATGCACGCATTGAAACCTGTAAATGGTTCAGTGGTAAATCTGGATTCCTGTGGTGGCCTCACTCTGCTTCAATATGATAATGGAGTCCCTTTTGTGCCTCAGTAATATCAATAGAAAAAGGAGGACTTTAGTGTAGTATGTTAAAACTTTTATTATAAACACAGTAAAGATCACTTGCAGGGTACTCACATTTGCATGGCGCCACTCTAAAAAAGCATAAGAACAAGCTGTTGCGGCTGATATGGGGGGGGGGGGGGAGCTGATTGTCCGTAGTGGGTGCACTAACTAGCATTCCGTCCTGTCCCCTTCCCCAACGCGTGTCGATACAAGTACAACCAGCAACAAATTACCAATATAGAAAGCCACATGGAGTGGGTCCACCATTTAAGAGCCCACCACAAAGAAAATTACCAACCCCAGGGACCACCCCAACAATATAGGGGTCCTATTTATGAAGATTGGTAGTATTACTCACCCAAACCCCAAAGGGTGAGCTATGATAAACCCACCACAGACCAGTATGCTGTACCTGTTTATAACAGTTACCAGCCTCTGTATGATGATATGGATTCAACACAGAGGAATTCTTTTTTTAGAGAAGGGCCGGATGGAACACCACCCCCCACAGGATGGAAGAAACACAGGAAAAGGGAAGGACGAGCTGGACAAAAGAAGCAAGAAAAGAAGGCGCGAAGATTAGAAGGAGAAGGAATCTATAATCTGAGCAGCATCAGTTTGACTAGGGAAGAAACCCTGACTTTGGATAAGGGCATTAAATTTGCCACGAAAAAGAGTTTGAACAAATTTGAGACATACATAGGCATCCAGAAGTGTGTTCGGAAACTGAATATAAAGAAATATTATGCCCAGAACCCTATAAAGAGAGCAGCAGTGGGTAATGGTTTCACCCAATTAAGAAACAATTCAGTATTCAACCCTCACATACCAAATAATATATAGATCTTTTTAATAAGTTGGTTACCACTGATCTAGAACAACTCCTGGTTAAGAAAATATATGAGCAGAAAGATATAAGGAAAGGCCTCAAAAGTTTGGAAGAAAGAAAAGACATTGTTATCCGCCCAGCAGATAAAAGGAGGAGGAATTGTGGTATTATCCTTAGAACAATACAAAAATGAGATGGATAAGATTCTAGGAGATAGAAGTACCTATCAAATACTGAAATCGGACTCTTCCAAAGTGTTTAACCGCTTAAGGACCGCCTCCTGCACATACACATCTGCAGAATGGCACGGCTGGGCACATCAACGTACAGGTACGTTGTCCTTTAAGAGCCCAGCTGTGGGTCGTGCACGCACCGCCGGCGGCACGCTCGCGACCCGGTCTTGAGCTCCTTGACCGCGGCCGCGGGACCAGCGGACCCAATCGCCACTGGTGTCCCGCGATCGGGTCACAGAGCTGAAGAACGGGGAGAGGTATGTGTAAACAAACCTCTCCCCGTGCTCCCTAGTGACACTGTCACTGATCGTCTGTTCCCTGTCATAGGGAAAGACGATCAGTGACGTCACATGCCAAGCCACGCCCCCCAGACAGCTAGCAAAAACACACAGGGCTCGCTTAACCCCTCCCCGTCCCCTAGTGGTTAACTCCTTCACTGGCAGTGTCATTTACACATGAATCAGTGCATTTAAATAGCACTAATTGCTGTATAAATGACAACGGTCCCAAAAATGCGTCAAAAATGTCCGATGTGTCCACCATAATGTCGCAGTCACAATAAAAATCGTTGATCACCGCCATTACTAGTAAAAAAAAAAAATTAATAAAAATGCTATAAAACTATCCCCTAGTTTGTAAACGCTATAACGTTTGCGCAAACCAATCAATCGCTAATTGCGATTTATTTTACCAAAAATATGTAGAAGAATATGTATCGGCCTAAACTGAGGAAAAAAATATGTTTTTTTATATATTTTTTGGTGATATTTATTATAGCAAAATTTTTTTTTTTCAAAATTGCCGCTCTATTTTTGTTTATAGCGCAAAAAATAAAAACTGCAGAGGTGATCAAATACCACCAACAGAAAGTTCTATTTGTGGGAAAAAAGGACGCCAATTTTGTTTGGGAGCCACATCGCACAACCATGCAATTGTCAGTTAAAGCGACGCAGTGCCGAATCGCAAAAAGGGGCCTGGTCCTTTGGCTGCAAATTGGTCCGGGGCTTAAGTGGTTAAACAAGAGCTGGAATTGATTATAGATTATGGCACTGAAAAGGATCTTCTAAGCTTACACGAAGAGAAGTATCTGGTTCCTAATGTAAGCAAGATCCCAGTCATATATTACATCCCCAAAATACACAAGGACAAGACTAATCCCCCGGGTAGACCCATTGTGAGCGGGATTGATTCCCTGACATCTCAACTAGGTGAATATATAGACATCCATCTTCAACCCTTGGTAAAGGAGACACACGCGTATCTTAATGATACGAAGCATATGCTACAGATATTAAATGAGTGTACATCTAATGAGAATATGGTAATGACTACAGGCAACATGGCATACTTATACACCAATATAGATCATCAAGGTGCCATAAGGGCAGTCAAATGGGCCTTAAAAAACATTGACGGAATAGGAAAGAAACTACAGACATTTCTCCTCAAATGTTTAAGTTTCTGCATGGAACATACCGTAAATACTCGAGTATAAGCTGAACCGAATATAAGCCGTGTCACCCAATTTTATCACAAAAAAATGGGAAAACGTATTGACACGAGTATATGCCTAGGGTGATAAATGTGCAGCTACTGTAAGCGGAAAGAGGGTCAACAATGCCCATTTGCAGCCTCACTGTGCCCATTTGCAGCCATAGGTCCCCTGAACTTCAAACGTGGTAGTTAAGGGTTCCTAGATGCCCCCTAGCTGCAGCCAATGTGGGGTCTCTGGACTCAAAGGGTTCCGAAATGACATTGCTGCAGATGGACACAGTTGACCGACTTTCGGTCCCTGTATCTCGGGGCCACTTGGTGCTAGGAACCCCAAATTTGGATATGTTGTAGTGCTAGTTCCACTGGGGTTCACACCACATTCGGGGTTCCTAGCACCAAGTGACCCCGAGATACGGGGCCCCAAAGTCGGGTCGGAATATTTTATTCTCTGCTGCAGAAAAGTGTTTGACTCCAGTATAAGCCGAGGGGGGCACTTTCAGCACAAAAAAATGTGCTGAAAAACTCGGCTTATACTCAAGTATATACAGTAACTTTTTTTGGTACCAGAACACATTTTATCTGCAGATGAGGTGAGTGGCCATTACCTGGGGGGAACACATGAGTGCACAGGCAGCACCTTAATATTGGATTGATATCACAGCAACCACTGAATCACATGTATTACATTGGAGCACTTTTGCATTTTTTTTGATTGCACAGCACATTGTAGCACTTTTTTCCTCACACAATTATATATATATATATATATATACACACATACATACATACATACACACACATACATATTTATTATTTTAATAAGTTTTTTTTTTAGTTTGGCCCATCATATTGGTTTTAGGATTTTATTGATTGCTTTTTTCTCACCATATGGACGTTTTATCGTATCCCGCATGAAAGCACTTTATTTGGAATATCGTATGCATCTTAGCACCTTATCACTTTATGTGTTTTTTAGCACATTTTTTTTTCATTTCACCATTTGGATTTTAGGTTTGAAAGCTTTTAGTAAGAGGTGGCTCGCAGGACATTACATTGTTAGCACTGCACATACCACAGCCATAATATTAAAGCTAAGGTATCAGCACAATTCCGCCAAGGTAGACCAAAAAACATCATAGGTGTAATTATGCACTATTCTCACACTCTCGCTCCCCCCAGCCACGTGATGTAAGCCGGCTATATTTCATCTCGTGCTGGCAACAGCCTCACTTGTTCCTCGTCACTGGCTTCTCCTACGCATTACGTCACAGGTCACGTGACTTTTTCAAGAATCATGTGTCACAAAAAGTCACGTGACCTGTGACATAACGCGTAGGAGGAGCCAGTGAAGAGGAACAAGTGAGGCTGTTGCCAGCACGAGATGAGCTGTGCATGTTTGCACTACACTTGAACCAGGCTGATTATTTTACCTGAAAGTGCAAGATTACCCGGAGGTTTTGTGAGTGGAACCTTTGCTTTGCTACATTTATTTATTTTTTTGCAATCTATACATATTGTGCTATGATATGTATTTTTGTTTTATCGCATGAGTCCATCTACAGGGACGGAGGTCATTGCTAATTGAACATTCCAGCGCACCAGAGATTGGTCTGAATTTTAATCTCCTAAGAGACTGTGGACTTTTGTTTGATTTATTTCTTAATTGGATACTACATCAGGAGATCGGACATTTGTGCTTATCCATTAACTATTTGATGTCATTTTTACTACACCTCATGTCATTCAGGTTATACGAAAACTAGCTGATGTAATTGTAACCACATGTATGAGCCAGACTCGCTGGACATCATTTGCGGGATTGAATTAATCCATATATGAGTATTTATACCACCTGCTCATCACAGTACTTAATTTAGTGGTGATTCGTATCGTTTTTTTTGATCCATCAATTTTCAGTTTGTGGAGCACGCTGATTGGAGTATACCTTTTTTGTATTGATTAACCCAGCTTTATTAGCACTTTATATTAATTCATTTCAAGCATGCAGCACCTTATTATGTTACTTATCCTAATAGTACATTTAACAGCATTAATAATATCAAGCACTCAGCACCTTTGCAGGAATTTGGACACATGGTATAACACATTTTTCAAGCATGTAATACTTTATTTGGTATTTGGCCACAGTGTTGCTACGCTGTTTACATTACACTACTGAAGCACTGGGTGAGAAGTTCATTACAGCGCAGCATTTGTATTTTTTCAATTATTCTTTAGCAGTGATGTAAGTAACTGAGTTAAAATAAACAAAGGTACATAACGGAGTTACATAACGCAGTTACTTTAGAGGGTAACGAGTAATCTGATTACTTTTCCCCTCATGGTAATTCAGTTCCAATTACTTGGGCGGAGTTACCTCAATTACATCATTGAATGTCTTTCTTTATGCTGTGCACATTCCGGGAGCTCCGTAGTCCTTCGTACTGCGCAAGCGCTGCACCTGCGCAGAACAGGGGGTTCTTATCCGGCGGGGGAACTTTTTTTGGCAGGACACCGGAATTACACTACTGCCATCCTGTTCTGCGCAGGTGCAGCGCTTGCGCAGTACGAAGGACTACGGAGCTTACGAAAATTGCCGAACCTAAACAGCTCTGAGTGAACTCTACACCGCGCAGGCGCAGTTAACATGTAATTGTACGAGGCAATGCCGTACGCTCCCGATGCTCGTGCTACTCTGCAAGGGGCGTCTAGCGTGTAACTAAGGGGCGGGTCTAGTATTACTGTAACCAAGGGGCGCATTTATTATTATTGTTATATATCGAGCTCTGCCCATTAATTTAACATTCGCCCTCTTCTGTAGCCATCTGCCCCTTACACGATATGATAATAATAGACCTGCCCCTTGCTTACATGCTATAACAGATCTTCCCCTTGGTTAGAGTAATAATAGAGCAGCCCCTTGGTTACACGATATACAACAATAATAATAAATGCGCCCCTTGCTTACAGTAATACTAAACCCGCCCCTTAGTTACACGTATAGAATATAAAAAAAAAGTCACAGTTACTTTGCTGAGTAACTAATTACTTTTCCAATGTAGTAACTGAGTTACTAACGCAAGTACTTTTTGGGAGAAGTAATTTGTAACTTAACTAATTACTTTTTTACAGTAAGATGACCAACACTGTTCTTTAGTGTGAATCACTTATATTATGCTTGCAGCTTAATTATTCAGTCATTTCTCAGTCATTTCAATTTCTACATCCATTTTTGTGCTTTTGTATTTTTTTCACCACATTAAATAAGCCTTAGAAAATAGATAAGTGTGGCGCTAAAAAAAGTGTGTATCTGACCGATAGCCGTAAATGGGAATGGAATCCTTAGTACAATACTATCGCGCAGAATTTGGTGACTCACCACCATACAACAGTGGTGAACAAGTATGAGTATAAACAATCCACATCAGAAATGTTTATAGAAATTCAAATACAAAACCATATATCAAATAGTGTTGCTTATAGGTGTGAATCCATAGAATTATGACCCAGAAAAAATAAAGATTAAATACTAAAAAATGGTATAAACATGTGTGAACACACTTGGTAATGCGGTATTCTGGTGGTAAATACCCCACACTATGCTATGATTGGTAAATAAATACACAACAATCAAAGCCACAATAGCAATAATCACTCTGTGGTCATAACCGGAATGCACTTATATGTGTGGAGGGAATGACTCCCGAAGCAGTGATACAACGTGATAACGTGTATAAAGTATCAAATAATCAAATAATCAAATTGTGAAAAAAAGGTACTAATAAACCATCCTAAATTAACCCAATGGCTATATTCATAAGATAGTCCAAGGTGGTAAAGTTCATGTATAACACTGTAACGATATTCATATGACACTTCGTAATGTTCATCGACAGGACATCCTCAAATAATTTGGACGGCGTCTAGAACTGTGTGGTACAGAGGTAAGATTTGGTACGCTTACCGTTATGGATGGACCCACTGACCTTTGGTGAGGGGTCAAACGAGCTTGAGTGTGCCGGCAGGTGATGTTTGTAGAATAGTGAGCGAGGAACCAGGATCAGAAGACTGGACCAAGACTGAGCCGGCGCAACAGTCTATACTCACCAGATCACGAATGTAGATGCAGTGAACACACTCGGAGGAGCTGTAAAGTCGCTCGATTGCCTTTACCCCAGAAAAAGGGCTCAATGGGTCAGGACCATGCAAAATAAAAGAGATATAGAGGGCCTCCTCATAGTGTAAAACAATCCGATCACGGATTAATTTTTATTTAAAATTCTTGTTTGTCAAGTAAAAAACGACCAAAGTAAAAACAAAGACAAACCAAGAAGCAAAACAAACGCAGTGGTAGTGTGTAGCGTAACCGCCCGACGCGTTTCGTCTCACAAGACTTCAACAGGGCCCCTGTTGAAGTCTTGTGAGACGAAACGCGTCGGGCGGTTACGCTACACACTACCACTGCGTGTGTTTTGCTTCTTGGTTTGTCTTTGTTTTTACTTTGGTCGTTTTTTACTTGACAAACAAGAATTTTAAATAAAAATTAATCCGTGATCGGATTGTTTTACACTATGAGGAGGCCCTCTATATCTCTTTTATTTTGCATGGTCCTGACCCATTGAGCCCTTTTTCTGGGGTAAAGGCAATCGAGCGACTTTACAGCTCCTCCGAGTGTGTTCACTGCATCTACATTCGTGATCTGGTGAGTATAGACTGTTGCGCCGGCTCAGTCTTGGTCCAGTCTTCTGATCCTGGTTCCTCGCTCACTATTCTACAAACATCACCTGCCGGCACACTCAAGCTCGTTTGACCCCTCACCAAAGGTCAGTGGGTCCATCCATAACGGTAAGCGTACCAAATCTTACCTCTGTACCACACAGTTCTAGACGCCGTCCAAATTATTTGAGGATGTCCTGTCGATGAACATTACGAAGTGTCATATGAATATCGTTACAGTGTTATACATGAACTTTACCACCTTGGACTATCTTATGAATATAGCCATTGGGTTAATTTAGGATGGTTTATTAGTACCTTTTTTTCACAATTTGATTATTTGATTATTTGATACTTTATACACGTTATCACGTTGTATCACTGCTTCGGGAGTCATTCCCTCCACACATATAAGTGCATTCCGGTTATGACCACAGAGTGATTATTGCTATTGTGGCTTTGATTGTTGTGTATTTATTTACCAATCATAGCATAGTGTGGGGTATTTACCACCAGAATACCGCATTACCAAGTGTGTTCACACATGTTTATACCATTTTTTAGTATTTAATCTTTATTTTTTCTGGGTCATAATTCTATGGATTCACACCTATAAGCAACACTATTTGATATATGGTTTTGTATTTGAATTTCTATAAACATTTCTGATGTGGATTGTTTATACTCATACTTGTTCACCACTGTTGTATGGTGGTGAGTCACCAAATTCTGCGCGATAGTATTGTACTAAGGATTCCATTCCCATTTACGGCTATCGGTCAGATACACACTTTTTTTAGCGCCACACTTATCTATTTTCTATTCACTACACAATTTTGTCATATTGTTGTGTCGGCAGCTTCATCACAGGGGAAGCGCGGCTGTATCCACATATATAAATTAAATAAGCCTTACCTGCTTAAAGGTTAATAAGAAGTCAAAAAAATTCTGATTCAAATTATCCTTGAGGTGTGGAGCCACTTCCATGCCCACCTTAAAGAGAGAAAATAAAAACACGTGTTTTACATATCTATTAAGCGCCTTAGATATAAAAACCTCTAAGCAGAGAAAATTCTCATGAGAAAACTAGGGAACCATAAAGGATAAAATCCCTAAACATCTTAAAATCCGGCAACCTTGGGTGGATCACTTCTTCCCACCTGTTGAGGAGTCCCTACTTGAACCCTGATCCCTTACCTCATCTGATTGCTAAAGTTTGAGTTCTGGGCCTGCTTGCAGCGGTCGACCTCACTCTTTCTACCCTCTCCCTTTTCCTCACTATTCTTTATTCTCATCCACTGGAATTTGTTTTTGAGGTTTTGTTTTTAATTCAATCTTATTTTATTCAATAGAGAAGTCAAGAAAGACAGATATTATCGTAAACATTACAAACAGCGATAATATACACCAACAATAGGCATTGTGTGTCAGAACAAAAACAATGTCCAGGTTACAGATAAAAGGATTGAAAGCTTGTATATAAAGCCTACCAGGAGACCTTTTGTGATAGCAATCCCTGAGAAAAACAAAAGTATAAGTTAAAGTAACCTTCATCCTCATTTCCTTTAAGGGGATCATAGCTGCCCCTTACGTAGTGCATCAAATGAGATTATATAAGAATCTGTAAGAAAAATATTACGCAGGGGTCACACATCGGATCAGTAGCAATAGATAGGTTGAAGCCATGGTACGTTGGCTTGATGGATTCCTAAGGGTGTATTTAAATATAGAGAAAAGAAAAAGGAGCAGGGGCAGAAAGATAGGGAACAAGGATCACTCTATCATGGTCCAAGGGCGCCGCCATCCAGGCCGTGTTCAGCCCAGGAGATAAACTTAGAGGAGTATCAGAACACAGACCATGAATTCCAGGTGAGAGAAAACTGTTAGTCTTTACCACATTCCTCTGCCAACAGATGTTTCAGGTCCCTTATGTGGTCCACTTCAGTAGCCCAATCCCCCAGGGAAGGCATGGTTGCCGATCTCCAATGATGGGGAATCACTACTCTGGCCACCGCCAGAAAGTGTTGCAATACATCTTTTTTGATGGATTTAAACGTACCAGGGAGTATAGATAAGAGAGCCACCTCAGGTGAAGGGTGAATAGGTGTCGCCATCAGTTCGCAGTAAAGTTTGAATATCTGTTGCCAATACCCCTGCACATGGGGGCATTCCCACCATATGTGGAGCATGATTCCCCAGGAGCTAAGACATCGCCAGCAGGTATCTGGTACTGGAGGGTTGAAATGGTTTATAGTCAATGGGCATCTGTACCATCTCGTTACCAGTTTGAATACCTTTTCCTGGGTCTTAGTGGCTAGGGATAGTTTGTGTGTCAGGATAAAACATTTTTGCCAGTCAATAAGGGAGATAGAGTGTTGTAGTTCCATCTCCCAGGCCACCGTAAACAGTGGGAGGTCAGTAGGGGAGATATTGAGCAAGAGGGAGTAAAGTTGAGATACCACATGTGTTGGAGGTTCTGTCTGCATGAGCAGTTCCTCAAATCCTGTCGGCTCAGCAAGGATGTCTGGAATGGATGGTAAAGTCCGTATGTAAGAGGTAGTCTGTTGTCTCTGAAGCCACTGCATGGGGTGTTGGGAGGTCAGACCGGTAGGGGTATGCGTGCTTAAAGTGGGGTCTGCTCAAAGGACCATGGGCAAAGGTCCATGGGAGAGCGGAGAGTTCTATTGGGTTCATGTGACTTTCCAACTGAACCCAAAGCTTGGTTGTAGAGTGGTGAAACTTATCAAGTATTTGAGTGAGCACTGCTGCTTTATGGTACAGGGAAGTGTCCGGGGTTCCGCGCCCCCCCCCCCCCCGAACCTTTGGAAGAGATGTTTCATACCGTATTCTGGGACGGGTAGCATTCCAAATTAATTTGGAAAACAGCTGGCGTAGTTTCTTGAAGTACGAATTAGGTATGTGTATAGGAATGGTTTGAAACAAATACAGGAAACGAGGGAGAACATCCATGTTCAGGGCATTCACTCTACCTAGCCATGAGAGCCGTTTGGACATATAATTGGATAAATCTGCTTGGGTTTTAAGGAGTAGGGGGGCAAAGTTCTGGGAAAAGAGCTGGGATGCATCCGCTGGTATTTGGATTCCGAGATACCTAATGGAAGTGGAACCAGTTTTGATAAAGGAAGTAGTCGAGAGTCTTTGTAGGTCCGACTTAAGCATGGATATGTTAGGGGGCGTGGCCTAGGAGGAAATGTGAGCGGACGTCTTTACGAGCAGCTCTGGCATTCCCCACTACCATCCTGCACAATCCTGGCTTGATCTGCCCTAATTCCCGAAACGGAGACCACTGTCGACACCGGAGGCTGCAGCTGAGTCGCCGGATGGTGAAATTGCCGGATGGGCAAAAGGCGAAAGCAAGCACCGGTACGAATGAGCGTCAGCACGAGATCGGGCCAAGATGGCGGCCGCACTACCGTCTCAGCTCACTGTGCTTCTCCGGCCTCCACGCCGGACCTCTTTGGGAAAGCCTCGGGCACCTCTCCACCCTCCTCCCCGGGATTACCGGACCCCCCGACCCTGATCTCACAAACATCCGAGGGTGAGGAAGCGGTGGAAGACGACACCGGGCCTACGCTGGCAGAAGTACTTTAGACCATTAAGGTAAACCACACTGCTTTAATGGGGACGGTAGCTGAGATAAGGAGTGACTTTACACTGCTACGGCAAGATGTTCACAAATTGAGGGGCAGGGTGACTGAGACAGAAGACCGAGTAAGTGAGCTGGAAGACACAGTTAACCCCATCCTACCCAAGCTAAATGCCACTGGCGGGAAAATATCCTCTCTAGAATCCAAGATGGACGACCTCGAGAACCGCCTCAGGAGGAACAACCTGAGGCTGGTTGGTCTCCCTGAGAAGGTAGAGGGGTCTGATCCAGTTGCATTCCTTGAAAGCTGGCTGGAGCAGGAGTTCGGCCGGGAGTTTTTATCCCCCTGTTTTGTAATCGAGCGGGTGCACCGGGTCCCGGGCAGGCCTCTCCCCGCCGGCAACCCCCCACGCACAATGATCATGAGACTGCTGAATTACAGGGACAGGGATTCCATCTTGCGAGCTGCCAGACAGAAAGGCAGTCTCAGAATCGACAATGCTACAGTATCATTGTACCCTGACTACTCAGTGGCGGTACGCAACCAACGTGCACAATTCCAAGCAGTCAAGAAACACCTGAGAGACCATGCGATCCAATACTCCATGCTATTCCCAGCTACTCTACGTGTGGTACATGAAGAAAAAGTTTTATTCTTCCAGTCGCCAAAGAACGTCATCGCATGGTGGGAAGCCCTGCCAAGACCCCCCCGAGCACCTGCTGATTGAAGTCTACCGTAGGCAATGATGACCACATGTATTCCAGATGTTTTGAGGCCTGCCAGCCTTACCTGAAGAGACCCCCTGCAGGGTGTTTGCCGTTACTATTTATTTTTCTACTTTTATTTTTTGTTAATTTTTTTGATACGCCTGCAGTGGTGTCCCAAGTCGCTTAGTTGGCAACGCAGAACAACCACAGTTGCTTTCCCTGCGGGATACAGCCTACCCCTTTGCGGAAGGGGGTGCTGGAGCTGCCCCCCCCCCCCCCCACGGAGAGTTGTTGGCCAGAGTATTGGCACTGACTTGTTATTGTAGTGCAAATGGGTTCCAGGCCATGCGCTGCATGCATGGCCCTAGTTTGGGGAACAAGCCCTCTCCGTTTTTCAGAGAGCAGGGCAGGGGTGTTGCTGTCAGTTGACAGCGGGACATTCACAGTTCAATTATATTTTCTTTTTTTTCGGTTGTGTGTGTGTTGGTATGAATGGAGTATGGTTGAAGGAAGGAAGTATCTTGCTCTGTCCCAATAGTGGTAACTGTATGAAGCTAGATAACACAATGACATCAACCAGGGGTGCATTGAGTAAATGTACTGGGATCTCAGTGGTTCTGGAATATGTAAGGCATCTCCATGGCTGAGGTAAAGGTTTGTTCGTGGAATTTAAGAGGGATGAATTCTAAATTCAAAGTGCACTGATCTTTGAACGGATCAAGAAATTGCAACCCCATGTTCTTTGCCTGCAGGAAACCTATTTGACTGGGTCAAAAATCCTTGCGCTCAAAAAACATTGGGTTGCCCATAGCTACACCTCCACGTATTCCAATTATGCCCATGGGGTGGAGGTGCTAATACACAAGGGGCTTCCCTTTAAATGCCATAGGGTAATCTCTGATCCTAAGGGGCAGTACTTGATGGTTCATGCCTCAGTTCATGGTACCCCAATGATTATTGCACCAATATATGTCCCCCCTCCGGTTTCAGCTGTAATTTTCACAGATATAAGTACACAACTTTCTTTATTACCTGGTTGTCCAGTGCTACTAATGGGTGACTTCAACTCCGTGCTGCAGTCATCCATTGATAGACTGAAACCACAACCTAATGACTCCAGATTGTTTGGCAAATGGTGTGAGGTATATGAATATGTAGATATATGGCGATGGAGGTTCCCCACCAAAAAAATGTTTTTCGTGTCAATCTAAAATGTACGGCTCTCTCTAGAATAGATTACGCACTTGCTAGCAAGGACTTGCTTCCGACTGTTCAAGATGTGGACAATATCTCGCAGACTATATCAGACCACTCACTTATGACAGTTACCCTAACCTTGGGACATAGACCGACGTTTCGGGTGTGGAGACTTCGCCCCCTATGGATATCCACCCCTGAGATACAAGAAGCTATCTTGCTGGATATGCTAGACTACTGGTCCAACAATTTAGATACCGCAGAACCTGGACTCACGTGGGATGCCTTCAAAGCAGTCCTATGTGGGGCCTATATCTCCCGTATCAAGCACTACAGAACTACAGGGGCGGCCCATCAGGTGGGTCTCGAAAAAAACCTAGAGGATGCTAGATCCCAACACATGAGGGACCCGACAGCTGAGACTCGGGGGGCAATATCAAATGCGCACAAGGCATTGCAACTCCTCTTGGTAGACATGACTAAAAAACAACAACTAGACCTATCTGCGAGAATACATGAACATGGGGGAAAGAATGGCAGGATGCTGGCTTTTCTGGCCCACACTGAGTATACGAACAGTTCAATACCTGCCATTACATTGAAGGATGGCTCCATCACTAATAACCCAACATGCATTAACCATACATTTGCTACCTACTATAAAGACTTGTACACTGACCCAGACCCCCCACAGGAGGCCATGTTTAGGGGCTTCCTCTCTTCCATGGATTTCCCGGCTTTGGACGAAGCACAGAGGGATCTATTGGAACAGGAGATCACTTTGGAGGAGGTGGAGGCAGCTATAGGCTCTCTGCCCCCTTCAAAGACCCCGGGCTTGGATGGTATTCCCTCCAGGTGGTATCAGACCTATGCGGAGGCGATTGCCCCCAAGCTTTTACATACATTCTGAAATTCCTTGCAGCAGGGTACTTTGCCTGCTTCAATGAATGAGGCCCTCATTGTAGTTTTGCCCAAACCGGAGAAGAACAAACTGCTATGCGAATCTTACCGACCGATTTCACTTTTAAATACTGATGTGAAAATTCTGGCCAAAATTGTGGCCCAGAGGCTACAAAAAGTTGTTTTAGCTCTTATACCCCCCGACCAAGCGGGGTTCATGCCGGGTCGCAACACGTTCGACAACATCCGCAGACTATATCTACATATCCATAGGGCACACGTAATGAAACAGAGCCATCTAGTGCTATCCTTAGATGTGTTAAAGGCGTTTGATACGGTCCGCTGGACATTTTTGTGGGAAACCATGTCAAATATGGGCTTCGGCCCCCAATTCTTAAGGTGGGTCCGCCTACTGTATGCACACCCAAGCGCGAGAGTCCGTACGAATGGAGACGTTGCGGCGGCATTCTCCTTGCAAAGGGGAACAAGACAGGGGTGCCCCCTCTCCCCGCTCCTGTTCGCCATCACCATACAGCCATTAGCTCTGGTGGTGCGGCAGGCCGCGGGGATTGGGGGCATCCAATGTGGAACACAAATGGAAAAAATATCTTTGTACGCAGATGATGCGTTAATCTACCTGGATGGTAGGGAGAGTTCTTTCAGAGGTTTAATGTGTGTGGTTGAGGAGTTTGGGGAGGTGTCGGGACTGAGGGTCGGATGGGAGAAGTCCATTGCATTTCCTATTGGCCCCTCGATTTCATACGAATACCTTGGGAACTCTAGACTGCAAACTGCTCAATCTTTTAAATATCTAGGAGTTAAAATACATAATGACCTTTCCAAATTTAAAGAACTAAACATTACACCTGTAATAAAACAAATGACGGACAAACTCCTAGTCTGGTCAACACTCCCATTAAATTTGATAGGACGTATTATTTTTAAAATGAGTTTTTTGCCAAAATTTTTGTATTTTTTTTAGAGCAGCTCCAGTTTATCTCCCCAAAAAACTATTTAAAAAAGTAGAGGCAACTCTATCCTCCTTTATATGGTAAGCTGCTCATCCACGAATATCCAAAGTGTCCCTGCAAGCCGCTAAAAGCAAAGGAGGATTAGCTAACCCAAACCTGTGGAATTACTTTATTGCCTCGCAACTCATGTTTATGTATGAGTAGATGCATACCGACCCTCGGCCCCCTTCTGCCTCCCTACTATCCTCATTTTATGAGGAGGGTTCTGAGGCACTTGATGTGCTGCACAGGTCTCGGCCCAATAAGTGCTCTAGATTTTCCCCCAGGGATGTGGGTCTGTTAGTATGGAAGGAGGGCAATGGGCTTCTGTCCAAAAATATGGGTACATGGTCGCCAAACACCCCAATCTGGGACAATCCAAACCTCCCTGAGCTTTATGGTCATCCTGACTTAAAATGGTGGTCAAGGATGCAAGTTACGCATCTGGCACATTTATTTCTAGGAAATGTTTTTGTAACTTTTGACCACTTAAAAGCTAAATATGATATACCTAACAATTTTTTTTACAAGTATCTTTTGATCAGACATGCCATTCGGACTCAATTTGGTACCTTGACCATGGAGCTCAGGGCACCTCCCTTGGAAGACCATTTCTCTGACCCAGGAATAACGAAAATGGTGACAACCTTTTATAACCACCTGAACATGGCGGGGGCGGACCCATTCCAAACCTCATTAACTAAATGGCAAAAACTGATACCCGTACTAACAGAGGAGGGGTGGGAAGAAGTAACTGAGGTTTGTTTCCAAGCTATTATATGTACTGCTGACCAATATGTACAGTTTAAATTCATTCACCAATTACATTATACTCCTGATAGACTGGCACGTATGGGGCTGAGAGTGAATGCTAGTTGTGCTCAGTGTACCTGCGATAATGCTAATCTGTTTCATATGTTCTGGAGCTGTCCTGGACTCAACCAATACTGGAGGAACTTATTCGATTTTTTTGAGGAGCAGCTTAACATACCGGTTCCCAGAACCCCTGAAGTGGGGTTACTGGGTATACTGAATGACTTAGTCCATGCAGTGGCTGCTCACATCCTAATACGGACTATAATGTTTTATGCACGAAAAGTGATTCTATTAAAGTGGAAAGAAAGTGATCCTCCTAAACTACAAACTCTGTATGGCATTGTTAATGGGGAACTCCCCAAGATTAAGATTGTTTACAAAAATAGGGTCTGTCTCAAGAAATTTTATAAGGTCTGGCAACCCTGGTTGGATATTACTGCCCCCTTCTGGGGATCGGTCCTATCCTTGCAAGATTGCTAACAATAGAATGTAAAAACCTTACTGTTGGTCTATTCCTATTAGCTGGTGTTGAGGAATTCATGGGATTGTTGGGACAGAACAAGGGCAGAATGAAGTATGAATGGACATGAATGGGTTTGTGTGTAGGGTGTGTGTGTGGGTGTATGGGTGTCAGTTGCAGTGGGCATATTGGTCCAATCCAATCGCTGCCACCCTTAGGAGTAAACACATTGGAGTAAAACCAGGAGCACAAGAAAGTAGTGATGTGATCCTCTTGCTTATAAAATGCTGCTACTGCTGTTAGCTTGTATTGTTTGTTGTTTGTACTGTTGAAAATCAAAAATAAACACCTTTCAAAAAAAAAGCATGGATATGTTAAGGATTTACGATTTATTGTAATTTACTTTGAAGTTGCTATCTGCTCTTAATTTCTCCAACTGCAATACTGAGGGCAAGGATGTGTGTGGGTGTGTTATGAACAGAAGCAGATCATCTGCGAATAAGGCGAGTTTAGTATGGGTGGGCCCGACTGTTATGCCTTGGAAAGAGGGGTTGTTACGTAGCGCAATAGCCAAATGCTTCATAGTGAGCACATAGAGGAGGGGGGACAATGGGCATCCCTGTCGTGCCCCGTTAGAGATAGGAAAGGCTGGAGATAATGAACCGTTCAGTCTAATCCTAGCAGATGGAGAAGGATAAAGGGACATTATTCTCGCTATCATATTAGTTCCTATTTGCCTATTTGTTGCAGGGATACTCGGAGGAACTGCCAGTCTACTCGGTCGAATGCCTTCTCTGCATCGACTGTTAAGAGGCATAATGGGATATTATGGGACAGGGCATAATTAGTTAGAAGGGTCTTTAGGGTATTGTCCCTAGCCTCACGGCCACTCACAAAGCCGACCTGGTCTAAGTGTATTATCACAGGCAACAATGGTTGTAATCTAGTGTCTAGGATTTTAGCAAAGACTTTCAAATCGACACCAATCAAGGATATTGGCCTATAGTTTGCGCAGAGAGTAGGGTCTTTGTCCGGCTTTGGGATGAGGGATATGTGGCGAAAAGTTTATAAAAAACTTAGGAGTGAAACCGTCGGGGCCTGGGCTCTTTCCACTTGGCGTACCCGCTATGGCTTTGGCAACCTCGTCCTCTGTAATAGGGGTTTCCAGATCAGCAATGGTGTCACCATCTAATGTAGGAAGAGCGGTTTCCGAGACATAAGAAAATTGGTCTTCTATCTTGGTAGAAGGGGAACCTGTTGGTCGAGTCGTAGGGATATTATACAGGGATTGATAGAAGTCCCTGAATTCCTCAGCCATCTTAGAGGGTGAGGAGACCAATTCTCCCTGTGCCCCCCGAATAAGGGGCACAAAAGTGGAAGATACTTTTGGATGTAGGGAGCAAGCCAATGATCTACCACATTCATCCCAAAATTTGTATTGATGGAAAGTGAGCTTATCTGAATATGTGCGCGCGGAGGTCTCATATAGTTCTCGGAGTTGTGATCGCGCCTTAGAAACGTCAGCCAGCATTGTCACTGTCTGGGATCGTTTGTGTTCAGTTTCTAAGTTTCTAAGTGTTTTAATTGCATCCTTTATGGCGGCTGAACGTTCCCTTTTCAGATGTGTACCCATTTGGATAAAGGTTCCACGTAGAACTGCTCTTAGTGCCTCCCATTGAAAGGGCAACGATGTCGTATCCGAGGCGTGGTCAACAAAATAGTTGGATATTGTATCCGTAACCCTCGTCACACACACCAAGTTTGTAAGCAATGTATCGTTCAATCGCCATGTCCACTCTCTAATCGGAGTGGAGGGGAGCGAGAACGTAATGTGTATAGGAGAGTGGTCAGACCAGACCATAGGGTCTATAGTGCATTCAGGAGACCAATCTAGACAGCTGTGGTCACTCAATATGTATTCTATGCGACTATAAGTGTGATGTACATGAGAGAAGTGGGTATAGTTACGGGATGTGGGGTGTAACACCCTCCAAACATCTACAAGATGCAGATTGTAGAATGCACGTTTCCTTGCCCTCAGTTTGGGGAACGAGATACACGGCCGCAAGGTGGAGGAATCCAAAAGTGGTTCTAGAGGGGTGTTAAAATCCCCTCCCAAGACAAGCTTACCCTCCAGGAATCCTGACAGAATCCTAAAGTACTGCAACGCGGACGACACTTGATTAACATTTGGAAGGTAAATATTAGCTACCGTAAATGTGGTGCCCCACAACATGAATTTCACAAAAACATACCTTCCCTGAGGGTCAGAGAGATGATCAAGCACTTCTATAGGGAGCGTCTTATGAAAGGCAATAGATACTCCCTTGGCTTTCTGGGTTGGGTTAGTACTATGGAAGTATCTGTTGGAACAGGAAGGAGTGGAGGCAGAGTGAAAATGTGTCTCTTGTAGAAGAAGCACATTAACTAGGCGTTTGTGCATCTGATAAAGGATTGGTCCTCTTTTGGCGGCAGCATTGAGGCCATTTACATTGTAGGAACAAAATTGTAGCCTGGGTTGAGAAATCACTGTGTGGGCCATGATGGAGTGACACAAAAAAAATAAAACCAATAAATAATAATAATAATAATAATAATAATAGGGAGGGTATTGGAGCAGATGGAGAGGGGTCAGAAGACAGACAGATGGGGAGGGAGAAAGGAGGGGGAGGGAGAAAGGAGGGGGAGGGAGAAAAGGAGGGGGAGAGAGGGGGAAAAGAGGTTGGTCAGAGAGAGCACCTGGTGGAAGGTAGCTCAAAAAATACTAAAGTGCCTGTGAAAATGTAACACTGTGAAATATCACGTGGTAGGCACAAATTGTGCCAATCCTATTTAGGGAGAGAGAACGAGGTTAGAATAGCCGAGTTGTGATCCCGACAACTTGGCAGGCATATATAACATAAATGTAACATACCCAATGACCATGACATCTAATGCTCAACTTCTTAGTCACTAAAGGGTGGAGTGTAGAACTAATACTGAGTACCCTTGGGCTTCATAAACAATATAGGAGTATACGAAAAGAAACAGGGTATGAACTGGCTGGGGACAAAATAAAGGCTCAAGTATTCCCATGTGGTCATGCGGATATTGGACACACCAATTACCACATTCATAGCAGCATTATCTAAGATTGTTGTCATAGCTTAGCTCAGATAACCTTGTAAACGTACATTAGGTGCCATTGACAAGGTCCACTAGTCCCGAGCTACAGGGACATTTAGGTCTGGTACTGAGGGAAGACTTGGAAGCCCTAGGACAAACCAGGGGACTGTATTCGAGAAACGCCAAGTCAATCTGCAGGTCCAATGCTTTAAAGAAACTCAGTGAGAATATTGTTGAATGTGTTGCCGAAACCGAGAGAGCTGAGCTGTAGATGCATTTTCAAGCACCGTTATACAGGCTGTATTGGTCTTCTTGGGTGGTGGCCATTGCAGAAACTGTGATCTCCGATGCCGAAACCTGGTGTTTGAGGGCATTCAGTTCAATGTGGAGAGAAGTTTCCATTTTGGAAGCCCAGGAATCAAAGTCAGCGAGGAAGGCAGAAAGTAGGGCAGTGGATGTGGAGCCCGGAGCACCACTTGGAGCTGAGGAAGGCATCTCTTCTGGGAGAGCATCTGTGTTTGTGATATGGGGCAATGCAAATCTGGTTAGGGGATCTGGAGGGTCCATCGGAGGAGCCGGGTGTGCACCTGAGTTGTTCCCGCTGGTAGAGGAAGCCGCTGTAGTCGAGGGAGGAGGCTTTGGTTTGCCTGGGGTTCGGCTTGTCAAAAGTTTGTCTTCCAGATCCCCTAACCAGTTTGTCTTTCCCTGTATGGAAGTCTTGTGAGGTTGTACGTAGTAGGTATCGTTGGATAGTGCCTTGTTGTAGTTCAGCAAAGTCAGCAGGGTTAGAGCTGGAAGCTGCCATCAGTAGGTCGGGTATGATTAATTGGGAACACAGCCTGCAGTTGTCGGGAGAGCACAGAGCTCAGCGGTAAATATCGTTAGCCGTCCATTGTCAGCCAAGCGCACCCATAAGTGAAATGGTAAAGCAGCTAATGCGTCCTGTGCGGTCGGTGGAAATGGGCTTGTATTGCAATGTTCGTGTTTGGGTGGAGCAAGATGGCCGCAGGATTGGAGCTGGGAGCAGTCCTTCCAGGCGTCTGTAAGAGGAGGGGGTGGACTGTGGCTAGGGGTATCAGCACTGGGTGGAGCAAGATGGCCGATATAACTTCTATTAGCAAGTGACCGGGTGGAGCAAGATGGCCGCCGCTCCTAGGCCAGGAGCCATTCTACCTCTTTTCAGGCACTTTGGGGACCGAGGATCTTCTGTATACACCCTGCCGGCAGCGGTGTGGCAGCCTGGGCAGCTCCAGTGGTCAAGGGAGGAGTGCGCTGTGGCTAGGGGTGAGTGTCAGCCCTGAGCCCGGGTGGAGCAAGATGGCCGATGTACCTCGTGCTGGAGCAGTGGCCCGTCTGTCAGGCGGCCACGGGGCAGAGAGTGTCGCGATGCTGTGGCCCGGAGGTGTGCCGACAGACCAGGAAGCTCTGGGGATCGCGGGGAAGACGAGGTGGGCAAGGTAGGCGCTTAACCTTGAGCTGGATGGCAGGAGCTCTCCCGTCACATGTCCGTCCAGGCTAACGTCCGGTCCCACCCCCTGAGGTTTTGTTTTTGACTACCTCATGTCCTTCACTCTTGGATTGTTTGTACCTGTTCTAATGTTGGTTCTACTGAAGTCTATTCTGTTATGTTTTGGAGGCCCTGCGCCATTTTCTTCATCATGTTTATCTACCATGACTGAACTGACAGCATTTGGATAATCTATTCTTTATGTATACTTTGGGGGAGATTTACTAAAATTGAAGAGTGCAAAATCTGGTGCAGCTGTGCATAGAAACCAATCAGCTTCCAGGTTTTGTCAACGCTTAATTGAACAAGCTGAGGTTAGACGTTGATTGGCTACCATGCGCAGCTGCACCAGATTTTGCAATTTGCAGTATTAGTAAATCAACCCCTTTGTGTCCTATTTGTGCATACTCTTATCAGTTCCACAACAATAAAAAAAAATTGAAAAGAGGAAACTAGTTTCAGATGGCCCTAACGGCATAGAGCAGCCATGTGTTCAGCGGCAGTGCTCCCCCTTCATGTTGCCTTGTAGAGGCAAGAGGTGAACCTGACTGCCAAACTTGAAAGGTCTGTATAAAGTGATGTGTTGACACTTGTGCAGACTGTTCCTAAGTGCATCAAAAATCTTGTAACATTGATTATCCAATTTCTATGAATCATAGATAATGCACAGAGCTTGTGCAAAGTGACAAGAGTGTCAATAATAAAGGGATCCTTGCTGGACCTATTATAGATTCATATCACAATAATATGGTATGTTCACTGTCCAATGTTCCTTCCTCAATACAGTGATAAATATGTAGGTAGGGTACGTAATATGCGGCTAAAGTTCTATCCCTGTAATGCTCCTTAATAGGTAGTTAGTGCAAATAAACATGGAATTTTGCCATACAATACCCTATCCTTTGATGTTGTGTCCACTGATCTGTGTTAGAGGAGTGATGATCCCATAGAGCCGCAAGCATGGATAAAAGATTCCAAAAGGTGCTGCCGGTGCTCGGCTGCGTTGTTCTGCGCTGGATGTGGCCAAGCTGTGCTAATTGTTGCCACTCTTGTGTCACTTTTGCATTGTTCTCTTATGGTCCTAGGAAGCTTTTTGGTGTCATCTGTGTTTCTTGTTCCTCCGTTCCTGCGACCTATTCTGTGTCTCCGTATCTCTAATCCACCATGGGCTAGCTTCCGGGATACGATGTGGCGTCACTTGACACCTTGACGTCAACACGTTTGTTTCGTTAGTAAGTAGGAAGTAGCGTAGCTGGAACGTCGTCCCTTGTCATGGCAAGCCGCCACGCAAGGTAACCGCCCCTTTTTAACTCATTTAAGGGACATCTAGTTGTATATGTAATGTCTATATGTGGTCTCCGTTTGGTCATTGCTTTTTTAAGCTTGAAAAGAGGGATGATGTTGATAATAGTTGATAGGGGGGAGAGAGATGAGGGGAAAATAGTGAATGGTTGTGAGTTTATATTATATATATATATATATATATATATATATATATATATATATATATATATATATATATTATCCACAGTGTTCATAAGGAGAGTGGATTACTATTTTAATTTAACAAATGGATCAATTTAGAGATAGAAAAAAGGGGGGAAGGAATGGAGAGGGGAAAGGGAAAAGAGGGGGGGAAGAGTGAGGAGAGGGAGGAAAAAGGGGGGAGGAAAAGCGAAGGGGATTAATGGGAATATGGGGGCAAGACAGTGAATCATTTTGCGTGACATAGTATGGTTAAATGTGACATACATTTAGAGGAATGCATACCATTTTTTTGAGAAAACCCCCTGTATAGTGATATATACATATGTGCGTGTAAAACTAGATGTACACGTGTATGTACGTACAGGTGCGTATATTGGTGCATATCAGGCGGCATATCTTTATACCTGCTGAGATAGACCAAATGGATTAAATATCCTATATATGTATACGCATATCTATGCACACATGTTTATACACTTGTAGGGTAGAAAATGCTCTTTGCTCAGATGGCCCCACAATGGGGACCTCTGAGAAAGTAGGATATTCTTATTGGTACTTATGGGGAATCCTGATGTGTATCAATGTTTATGGTGTCTGTGATCTAATAAAAATTACAGTGTTGAGTTTTATGGGGGGAACATTATCCAGTTGTTGGTTGTCCCATAAATTAGGTTTCCAAAAACACCTGGAGGTTCAGTTCCGTATTCATACCTAGGGGGCTCAAACTCTTGGTGGTAAATCCACCATTTTTCTTTCTGCAATAAAATGCGATTAAAATCTCTGTGTCTTGAGGGAAATTTCAGCATATAGATGACTTTTACTGTCATGCCTTCTAATTTACCTTCATGGAATTGAGTGAAGTGTTTGGCCAATGGTTTGTCTGTGTCTTTTACTTTTATCTCCCGCATATGTTCCCCTATTCTGACTCTCAGGGGGCTTTAGTTTTGCCTATATACATTTTTCTGCATGGGCATGTTATCATGTAGATGACTTTAAAGGAGGCACAGTTAATGAGGTCTCTGATCTCATATTCCCTCTCCCCTCGTGCATCTCCAAACACATTTGTCCTGTCCACATATGGACACATTTGGCAATGTCCACATTTAAACATGCCCTTGCTGCTGGGGAAATCTGACAGCCAAGTGGCATCTCCTTCTTTGTTATATTCTGATCTTATAAGAAGGTCACCTAAATTCCTAGCTCTCCTGGCTACCATGTTGGGGGAAGGACCTATTATTTTTGCCAGTCCTGGGGTACCCGTCAGTATGCCCCAGTGTTTAATTAAGTATTTCCCGTACTGTGTCCCACTGGACGCCATATTGTGTGATCATTCTTATGGGGCTTTGTGCCCCATGTTTGATCGTATTTGTATTTGTCCTTCCTTCTGCACTGGTTGCTAATAGAACCTCCCTGCTACTTTGTTTTTGGCTCTTCTGAGCTGATTGTGCGTGTATCCTCGTTCCTAAATCTGTTGTATAGGTCCTTACTCTCTCTACTGTAATCTGCTGGTTTAGTGCAGTTACGCTTGAGACGAAGGAATTGTGCTGCTGGTATACTGTCTTTCAGCCATTTAGGGTGGTAGCTGTCTGCTTGTAAGAGGGTAGTTGCTGATGTTTCTTTCCTGTAGGTGTGTGTGATGATGGTATCCCCTGAAACTGAGATCCACAAATCCAGGAACAAGATCTTTACTTGGTTAAAGATATATGTTAAATGAATATTTAGATTGTTGGCATTTAGTTGTTCCATGAATTTGTGTAGCTCAGTGAGGGTACCACTCCATACCAGTAGGACATCATCTATATATCTTAACCAGGTACGCACATGATCATGATACATTTGATTAGTGAATACCTTCCCCTCCTCCCATAATCCTAGATGTAAACAGGCATAGGCCGGTGCCCAGGAGGCTCCCACTGACGTACCCTTTATTTGTTGGTAAAATTTGTTGAGAAATTGGAAAGTTGTTCTCCAATGCATATTTTAAGAGTTCCAAAATGAACTCATTCTGGTGGGCTCATCCATGGAAATGCCAATTTAGAAATCCCTCTACTGCCCTTAATCCACAGGCATGTGGGATTGAGGTGTAGAGGGACTTCACATCTACCCGGACCAGCCATGCATCTTTAGGGATTTTTAAGTTTTTGATTTTAGCAAGGACATCTCTAGTGTCTTGGACATATGATTTAAGTTGTACAACCATATCTTTAACCACTTCCCGACCGCCTAACGCCGATATACGTCGGCAAAATGGCACGGGCAGGCAAAATCACGTACCTGTACGTGATCGTGCATGTGCCTGCCTGTGGGTCGCGACCCGGTCGGGAGCTCCGTGACCACGGCCGCGGGACCAGCGGACCCGATCGCCGCTGGTATCCCGCGATCGGGTTACGGAGCTGAAGAACGGGGAGAGGTTTGTGTAAACAAACCTCTCCCCGCGCTTCCTACACATACTGTCAGTGATCGGCTGTTCCCTGTCATCGGGAAAGCCGATCAATGACGTCAGACGTACAGCCACGCCCCCCTACAGTACAGTAAAAAAAAAAAAAAACACAACACGTCACACTGACTCCGCCCCCTAGTGGTTAACTCCTTCACTGCCACTGTCATTTACATAGGAATCAGTGCTATTTAAATAGCACTGATTTCTGTATAAATGACAAATGTCCCAAAAATGTGTCAAAAATGTCCGATGTGTCTGCCATAATGTCGCAGTCACAATAAAAATAGCTGATCACCGCCATTACTAGTAAAAAAAAAAAATATATTAATAAAAATGCTATAAAACTATCCCCTATTTTGTAAACGCTATAACTTTTGCGCAAACTAATCAATAATCGCTAATTGCGATTTTTTTTACCAAAAATATGTAGAAGAATACGTATCGGCCTAAACTGAGGAAAAAAAATGTTTTTTTAAATATTTTTTGGGGATAGTTATTATAGCAAAAAGAAAAAATAAATGCATTTTTTTGAAAATTGTCGCTCTATTTTTGTTTATAGCGCAAAAATAAAAACCGCAGGGGCGATCAAATACCACCAAAAGAAAGCTCTATTTGTGGGAAAAAAAGGACGCCAATTTTGTTTGGAAGCCACGTCGCACGACCGCGCAATTGTCAGTTAAAGCGATGCAGTGCCGAATCGCAAAAAGGGGCCTGGTCCTTTGGCTGCCAATTGGTCCGGGGCTGAAGTGGTTAAGTAGGGAGTCCAGGTATTTCCCAATCTTATCCATAGAGCTTTTAGTGGCCGACACTATAGGTCTCCCGCAAGGGTTCTTTAGGTCTTTGTGTACTTTGGGGACTATGTAGAAAATTGGTATATTATATTCATCTATCCTTAAGTAGTCGTATTCACGATTACTCAATAGTCCTGCTTCTTTGGCAAATTTTATGGGGATAGCTCAACCATGCCGTAACTTGGAGCCACAAACCCCCCCAAAAAATAAAAAATAAACAATAGGAAAAAACGGGAACTAAGAGTCCTCAAAGGACAGATGGTCCCCAAAAAATAAACAATAGGAAAAAACGGGAACTAAGAGTCCTCAAAGGACAGATGTACATGGGGGGCCCCAATGTCTCTGGACAGTACAGTAATCCAAAGGAGCTTGCAAGTTCACTAACAGTGGCAGTGAATTGAACTGGGTAACATGAATGCTTTACTGCCTTAAAGGAGCAAAGGCATATGATGCAGGCAAGGAAGGTATCCATTTAAAAAAAAAGCAGCCCAACTGGTAATAAAGGGGCCTGTATTGAGGTCGCCGCCATCCTCCCCAAGGTATGTTCCATACGATCCAGCCAATCTGCAGCAGCATTCCAGTTGTCAAAGAAATGGGTTTCGTTGTTGGAGCCACCCACAGCCGGGCTGGGTATAACATGGCGTAAGTGACATCAAAGTGCCGCAAACGATTCTGGACTCTGGAAGTTATCCATTTTCATTACTTCACCTTTGGTTTAAGCTAGGTGCAGGATAGCATCTCTATCTTTAAAGTTCAGCAGTTTGAATAAGAAGGATCATGGCGGTTTACTCGGGTGGGGGGCTTCACAGGCACCCTGTGGGCCTGTTCCACGGCAAACATCTGTGAGAAAGATTCCCTGCCAAATATTTCTGTAAGCCATCGCTCAATAAATGTGACAGGATTTTCTCCCCCTTAGCCTTCTCTGGTATTCCCACAGCTCAGTCATTATTCCTCATCAGTCTTTTCTCTGTGTCCTCTAATTTTGCTGCATGTACTGAAGTTAGAGATTGCATGTGGCGCACTTCACGCTGCAATGGCGCCATTTCATCCCCAACTGTGCTCATGTGACCCTCCAGAGTTGACATGCGATCCCTCCACTTCTGCATATGTTGCCTGACTAGTTAATTTCAGTTTAACCCCCTTAAGTTCAGATGTTAATGGAATGTAAAGTGTGACTGCAGGAGGTTACTGCGGCCAGTAATGCATGTATGTATGTTAGGCTCATGATTAGAAACCAGGATGGCTGGGGGGGCTCAGTGTCCCACATGGCAGACTCCTCAGGGTCCTCTGCCCAGTTTGGATACAGTTCCTCCATGGCAAGCACATCCACCAGTAGTGATGTTGAACCTTGGCACCCCAGATGTTTTGGAACTACATTTCCCATGATGCTCATGCACTCTGCAGTGTAGTTGAGCATCATGGGAAATGCAGTTCCAAAACATCTGGTAAGTAGTAGTAGAGTTTGCTTTAGCAAAATGTTTTTGTGCTGCTTCCTATGCCGAGCGGGGCAGACGGACACCATCTTAGGCAGCATGGTCCGGCGCTGCTGGCAGGTCTTTACCCTTTATGGACAGGTTGGCGGCAGGCGAGACTATCTCCGCCAACATAATCTGTGGCCACTCAAGTGATAAAGAGACTTTACACTTACACGTTATACTTACCTGCTCTGTGCAGTGGTTTTGCACAGAGCAGCCTGGATCCTCCTCTTCTCTGATCCCTCTTCTGTGCTCCTGTCCCCTCCCTCCTGTTGAGTGCCCCCACACTAAGCAGCTTGCTATGGGGGCAAAATTGCATTTTGTGTTTACTTGTGTTGTCCTTGACTATTGTTTAAATTGGTTTGATGTTCCGAAACACTTAAGTGTGACAAACATGCAAAGGAACATGCAAAGGAACAGGAAATGAGGAAGGGGGCAAACACTTTTTCACACCACTGTATGCCGTCACCTAGCTGGACTTACCCAGGCTGTTAAGGCCCTGCAAGAGGGGTATTCCCGACTGGAAGAACATGTCCAGGCCCTATCTACCTTGACCCCTACCGCACCTGGTGCATCACCTGCACCATCAGTGGTTATGTTGCCTCCAGAACCTAAGGTTCCCACTCCAGAAAGGTACTTCGGGGACCGCAGCAAGTATAGGGCATTCCGCAATGCCTGTGAACTTTTCTTTGCACTTCAACCCAGAACCTTCTCCCTTGAGTCCACCAAGGTGGGTTTTGCGATTTCTCTGTTACTGGGTAAGCCCCAGGCATGGGCCCACCGCCTCTTGGAGCAGAAGGATGTGTGCCTTAACAACCTGAGCACATTCTTCCAAGCCATGGGCCTTCTCTACAAGGACCCGCAACAAGCAGCTACCGCAGAAGCAGCATTGTTTTCTCTGCAACAAGGCCGTAGAGCAGCAGAGGACTATGCATCTGAATTCAGACGCTGGAGTTCTGACACAAACTGGAACGATGCTGCCTTACGTCACCAGTTCCGCATGGGCCTCTCTGAATCACTAAAAGACGAGTTGACCCGGGTTGGTATTCCAGAATCACTCGAAAACCTGTCCATCCAGATAGACAGACGTCTGAGAGAACCAAGAGCAGAGCGAACAGCTGGTCCTTCCCGTCCTGTTTGGATGTTACCCCAGGTACCAAACTCTCCTGCTCATGCAACTGGGCTTGCTCCACCCTTCACTCACCGCTGAAGAGTGACAACGCAAACGGGCTAACAACCTCTGCCTCTATTGCGGAGAATCTGGACATTACGTGAGGACTTGTCCCGCAAAGCTCCGTAAGCACTCTACCTTGATTTCTGCTGTTTTACCTGCTGTGCTTAACAATGCTTCTCACCTGGCTATCACCATTTCTCTACAGCTTCCAGGACGGAATACACAAGCCCCCGCAATAATTGACTCTGGAGCTTGCAGCAGGTTTATGGACTTGTCTTTTGCCGGCAAATTCCAAGTTCCTCTACGACCCAGAGGGAAGGGACTGTCTGTACACCTAGCCAATGGATCGACTATTAGATCTGGGCCTGTAACTCAAGAGACGGTTCCTCTGTACACCACCATTGCCGGCAACCACCAGGAACTGCTCTGTCTGGACATCCTCGAATCTCCACTTTTTCCCATTATACTGGGCATGCCCTGGCTCAAGGCCCACAACCCAAAAATTGACTGGCCTACGGGAAGTATCAGCTTCCACTCTCCCTACTGCTGTCAGCACTGCCTGCAGAGAGCTACTGATGACCCTTCCTCCTTGCTGTGTTTGGAGACTGATTTTGAAGCCCGCCAGTCCGTTCCAGAAGTGTACCAGTTTCCTGGATATGTTCAGCAAGAAGGGGGCAGAGACGCTTCCTCCGCATAGACCCTATGACTGTCCGGTCGAACTCCTTCCGGGGGCGGAGATCCCTTTTGGAAGAATCTTTTCCTTAACAGGGTTGGAACTAGAGACTCTTCAAACCTACATTGATGAGAACCTGAAGAAGGGGTTCATACACCCTCCCACCTCCCCAGCAGGAGCAGGGATTTTCTTAGGTGAAAAGAAGGACCATTTACTACGCCCCTGTGTAGATTATCGGGACCTTAATAAAATTACAATTAAGAACTGGTACCCACTGCCCCTGGTACCCGAACTATTTCAGAGACTCGGAACAGCTGTTATATTCACCAAACTGGATCCTTGCGGAGCCTATAACTTGGTCCATATCCGAAGCGGGGATGAATGGAAGACTGCCTTCCGCACACGCTTCGGACACTGAGTATCTTGTAATGCCCTTCGGGCTATGCAATGCTCCCGCTACTTTTCAGCATTTTGTGAATGATATTTTTAGAGACTACCTTGATCTGTTTATCATTGTTTACCTGGATGACAATTGCATTTGCTCTCCCTCTCTGCCTATTCACAGGGAACACGTCAGGAAAGTTCTAACTCGCCTTCGCCAACACGGCCTGTACGCAAAACCTGAGAAGTGCGAGTTCGAACGCCAAAGCATCCAGTTTCTGGGTCTGTTTATCAAGGTAGATGGAATCAAGATGGACCCACAGAAGGTCTCCGCCATCCTGGATTGGCCTGCCTCTACAAATTTGCGAACTTCTATCGCAAATTTATCAAGGGTTTTTCTACCTTTACTGCCCCCCATCACAAGATTGACCAGACAAGGCACCAAGTTCCAGTGGTCCCTGGAGGCTCAGGCTGCCTTCTCCTCTAAAGGATCAATTTGTGCCAGCTTCTGTTCTGAAGCACCCTGACCCTGCGCTACCCTACATCCTAGAGGTTGACGCCTCTGAGGTAGCAGTGGGGGCAGTACTTTCCCAGAGACAAGGCCCCAAGGCTCTTCTACATCCGGTTGCATTTTTCTCCCGCAAGTTGTCCGAAGCTGAGAGAAACTATGATGTCGGTGACAGGGAACTACTCGCAATTAAAGGCGCACTTGAGGAGTGGCGCTACCTCTTGGAGGGAGCAGCTCATCCTATTCTGGTCTATACAGACCACAAGAATTTGGAGTACTTGAAAGTTGCTAAACGATTGAAGCCATGTCAGGCCAGATGGGCGCTCTTTACAAGATTTTCATTCCACATCACCTACAGGCCTGGGTCAAAAAATACCAAATCAGATGCGCTGTCTCGGATGTTCAGCAAATCCGAAGTTCCTTCACCGCCAGATACCATCCTTACTCCTGGAAACTACCTTATGCTACAGGAAGACCTACTGTCCCAAATCAAGCAGGCCTCCTTGGTGGCTCCCCATCTGTCGGACAGTACCCTACAGTCCAGAGATGACTTATGGCATGGGGACAGGATTTTCGTACCTAGACAGTTACGGGTGGCCGTTCTTAAATCTTGCCATGACCATGAATTAGCCGGTCACTTTGGTGTACAAAAGACCTCCGAACTCCTCCAAATGCACCTTCTGGTGGCCCCAGCTACTGAAAGACTGCAGATTGTATGTGGAATCGTGCATCACCTGTACTCAGAAAAAGGGTAGCAAGACCAAGACTTGGGGTTTTCTGAACCCCCTTCCCGTTTCGGAGAAGCCATGGAGGATGATCTCCATGGACTTCATTGTTGAATTGCCACCATCAGAAGACTGTACCACCGGCGAGATGCTGACGTGAGACGCCAGCACTAGGGGAGGAGCCCGATGCCGGCGGTACGGTGGACGCCTTGAGACGGTCCGGACGCTCCAGCAAGAGACAGCGAGGTGTGTGAGCCCACGCCGACTCTATGAAGAGAACCTGCGGGTACACACCACTGCCGTCCCCGTCCCCCCAGCCGTAGACCTGATACCGGGAGTACACAGGAAGATCTTGGGGACCAGGTAGCCTGGCACTCGAAGATACAGTGCCCCTGTGGAATCTACCGGCCGCTGTTGGGGAGGGCATCAGGTCACGGTGGAGAGAGCCGGGTCTCCCTGCTAGCCCACCACCCGGACTTCGTTTGGTGTGGATCGTGGATCTGGAGCCGTCCCTGCGCTATGGCTGAACCCCTGTCCCTGCCTCCTCTCCTCCCTTCACCATCACTCCACCGGGAAACAGACAAGTAAGGCGGTAAGAGGGGCCGTGGCGGGCTCCTCACAGGTATGAAAAACACAGGGAGAAAATGTTATGTTTGTTCCTTATGAAAATCCCTGCTTCGGACACTAAATTTACTGCTACTGACTTTACTTGCTATAGTCCTTTTTTGCTGTAAACAGGGAAGGCTTAAGCACTCCTCGTGGAGCATACATGCATGCAACCTTTCAAATCGTTCTTGCTTTATAAGTTAAATGACTAAGCATAAAGGAAATTTAAAGAAAACTGAAAAGTACTGAAGAGGGTGTTAGCATTTATGTTTATCTAACCGGTTTAATAAAAAAAAAAAAAAAGGGGAAAAAGGGAAAGCCCCTTCAGTTCCCCGTTTCCCCCCCCCCCCACGCCCCTCTCTTTGCCCTGTCAAACACGGACTAAAAGTACAACGCTCATGATCAATATCTAATTTAGAAGGTCCCCTACTGGCAACTACTCTCCTTATAAATTGCTGATTCTGCAGCAATACTGTTCATGCAGTAACGCCTTAGGGAGCTGGAGATTTGTGAAGGGTGGGACAGGGTACGTTGTTTCCGCCCAGAACCTGTAAAGGAATTTTTTTTTTTCAGAATACAGCCCAAGCGGTGGAGAAGAGGGGATCTTTCCGTAAGCATTTATTCAGTAAAAAGCCCTTGCTGGGCCAAATATACTTGCATATTTTTGTGTTTGAAATATTGTTGACTGTGTACTATAGAATAGAAACAGTGTGGAGAGTGTTCTTGCAACAACTTATACGCTGCACCTAAAAAGAGGAGAGAACAAGACCAAGCCCCGAACAATCCCCCTCGTCTGGGAAAACACCAACTAAGGCGAGCGTTTCTGTATCACTCTTTTTCCCCCCACATCCCTTCCCTCATACCACGTTTTGACGGGGAGCCCTTGGACAGGGTCTCCCTCATTAAAACCCAGAGAAATAAAATCAGAAATGAAAGGGAGGTCCCTTAGGGGGACGGAGCCTAAAACCCCCAAAGAAAATCCCAACACAAGGACAATACAGAAATATCTTAAAGATATTAGTCTGAAAAGCCCAGAAATGGAGAAGAAACAACAGGCTACAAAAGATAAAAAAAAGGAAGCAGATCGACAGAAGACGGAACAAACTGATCTACTCAGGACGGAGGGAGACCCTGATGAAGCTCTGGACCTTAGCTTTTCACTGGAGCAAAGAAATTTAGCATGCATTCCAACAAAATCTGAGATATCTGAAATGTTTTCTAAACTAGAAGGAGTGATAAAATCAGAAATCTCAAACGTCAGGTCGGATTTATCTCTTATAGTAAACAGAGTCGAGAAGGTTGAGGACCTGGCGGTCATTCAAGCACAAGAACTCATGGACCTCAAACTACAAATGAATAAAACGGGATATGGAATATCAAATCGAGAATCAGGAAAATCAAAACAGGAGGCAGAATCTGCGGATTAGATCACTCCCGGAACAGGGAGAGGACTTGGTATTAAAAATACAACACATATTTAACCCCTTGCTGGGGAGGCCCAAAGGTTCGGACATCAAAATAGACAGGGTACACCGCATTAGGAAACCTCTCAGCCTCAGCGAGGAGACCCCTAGGGACGTCATTATCAAGTTCCACTACTATGAAGATAAATGGGGAAGGGAACCTTGCAGAAACAACAATGAAGAAAGATATAAGGGGTCCATTGACTTATCCCCATAGTAAAAATAATAAGCGGTGAGATAAAACTCCTAACATATAATGTGAAGGGACTAAACTCCCCGGCAAAAAGATTCAAAATATTGAGGGAGCTCCAGAGGTACCAGATAGAGATGCGTTTCCTGAAGAAATATATCTATCAGGGGGGTAATATTAAGTTATTCTCACGGGACTTTCCAACCTGGTTCTATAGTGATTCCCCTGCTCTTGGATCAAGGGGGGTAGCAATTGGGTTCTCTAAAAATATCAAATTTACATTAATAGAGAGACTTGAGGACCCTGAGGGTCGTTTCCTCTTTCTTCGGGGTAGGGTCGGGGAAAGTATGTTTACATTTATTAATGTCTACAGCCCAAACAAAAACCCGATAAGGTTCCTGACACACCTCCTGGGACAGGTGCAGGGGTTTAAGTCGGGAGAGGTAATACTAGCGGGTGATCTCAATCTTTGCCTAGGCCCCGAGTATGACAGCACGTCACAGGCACCCGGGCCGAGTTTAACGCAATTGAAAAAACTTAAGCGTAAAATGTTCCAAAATCAGTTGATCGATGGATGGCGTGCGGTTCATCCAAAACGAAGAGATTTCACCTTCTTTTCCCCAGTCCATGGTACACATTCACACCTAGATTACTTCCTAATAGATCACAGACTACTGGACCAGGTAGTGGCAACTCAAATAGAGATAATGACTATCAGATCATGCCCCTGTCTCAATGAAGGTTGGGATCCCTGAACCTCGAAGACAGTCGTTTTCGTGGCGCCTCAATGATCATCTGATCCTGGACACGGAATCTGCTGATACAATAAAAAGGGAAATTGAATTTTTCTTCTCCCAGAACGACACGGGGGACATATCACCTGCAACGTTATGGGAGGCACATAAGGCCTATATAAGAGGGATCCTAATCTCCATTGGAACGAGGAAAAAAAAGGAAAACAAGGCTACGATCCTAGAGCTAACAAACGAGATCCAGAGGTTAGAAGAGGAACATAAAAGAAATGAGATTTTTAATCAAGATCTATTTCATAGACTGATGAATAAGAGGGAGGAGTTAAAAATGGCCCTGGAATTAGAATCTAGGAAGCACTTCCATAAAATAACAAAAGAGAAATATCAGTGGGGGAACAGATCTGGAAAACACTTAGCCAGGATGCTTAAAAAGAAAAGAGAAATGAATTATAATCGAAAAAATACAAAACGAGTCTGGGGAAATGGTCAGCTCGACCAAAGAAATAGCAAAGATATTTAAAACTTACTACGAAAGATTGTACGATGTTAGACAGAGGGGTCAGCAAACCCTCGCAGCAGGAGTTGAAGGAATGGACTTTCTATTGGATAGTGCGCTCCCGTCTCTTTCAGAGACGGAAAGGCTTAGCATGGATAGCCCCATAACTGAGGCTGAAATCTATGCGGCATTGCAGGGCTCTCCGAGCGGGAAAAGTCCGGGCCCAGACGGATTCACCTTGACATATCTTAAAAAATATAAGGACATTCTGGTCCCAAGACTGTGTCAGTATTGGAACCACCTGGGAACGGAATGTATATTGGGGGGGGGGGGAGGCTCTTAGAGCCTCTATTACACTTATTCTAAAAGAAGGCAAAGACAGGACCTTGTGCTCTAGCTATCGTCCGATAGCTCTACTAAACACAGATACCAAGCTATATGCCAAGGTCTTAGCCAATAGAATAAAGGAGAAAATGTGTGAACTAGTCCACCCTGATCAGGTCGGGTTCGTTTCTGGGAGAGAGGGCCGTGACAACGGGGTTCGGACCCTTCTATTGCTTCATGCTGCCAGGAGGGAAAGGGTCCCCAGTCTACTCCTGTCAATAGACGCCGAGAAGGCGTTCGACAGGGTAGACTGGGGACACATGATGGGAACTTTAGAGGTAATGGGGTTTGGCCCCAGGATGCTGCAGTGGATTAGAATGTTGTATAACCAGCCTCTGGCCTCGGTTAAGGTAAACGGGACATCCTCGGAGGTCTTCGTTATGCATAACGGAACGCGTCAGGGATGCCCTCTGTCCCCCCTACTGTTTGTTCTAGCACTTGAACTCCTTTTGTCAACGGTCCGTAAAAATAGCGATATCTCGGGGATCAGGGTGGGAAGCGAGGAGCATAAGCTTGCTGCCTATGCCGATGATGTCCTTTTTTACATCTCCAACCCCAGGATCACCATCCCAAATTTACTCTCAGTATTAAAATCTTACGGTACAATCTCAAACTTAAAAATCAATCTCGGTAAATCAGAAATATTAAATATTAACTTAAAAAAGGACGAAGCAGACCTATTAGCAAAAGAATTTAAATTTCCCTGGAGAGAAAGCATTAAATATCTGGGCATCAGACTGGCAGAAACCACAAAAAAATATACTTAATAAACTTCCTCCCCTTACTAGACGACATAAGAATAGACCTACGTAAAATGTCCCAACGACCGCTCTCGTGGATCGGCCGCATAAATGCATTAAAAATGATTGTCGCCCCCAAAATCAATTATAAATTTCAGATGCTCCCCTTAGACATCCCCAATGCGTTTTTTAAAAAACTTTAAAGCAAATAACCTCCAGGTTTATTTGGGCAAACAAGAAACCGCGTATTGCAGCCAGTACTCTGTCGGGAGAAAAAACATGGGGGGCTGGCAGCCCCTGACTTTGAAAAATACTTTCGAGCGATAGCACTATCACGGGTGATGGATTGGGTTAACGGGGGGAAAGATAAAAGATGGATTAACTTAGAAAGCACAGTAAGTAATAGGAAACTAGGACACGACATTTGGAATCCACCTGGGTTTAGGGTACTTGAGAAAAAAGCACATGAGATTACTAGGGTCACATTGAAGTTTTGGTTTAACTTTTATAAAACAAATAAAACTAAATTTAACTCTTCTTTAATACACTTAAAAAATAACACCATGTTTGAACCAGGAAGAAGGGAGGTAGGGGGTATTGGATTAAGTTAGAGGGGACATAAGTGAGAGATATAATTAAAAAGGGGAAAATCTGCACATTCCAAGAGTTAAGTAGGTGCACAGAAATTATGTCAATAGACGTATGGAGGTATGCTCAACTAAAACACTTTGTGGAAAGTCTCCCCCACCCGATCTGCGGGGAGGACGATTACACTCAGCTGGAAAGACTTTGCCTTCTGGACACTACGAGGAATAATATTTCTCGAATATATAAAATTCTAATAAACGAAGAAGCGTTGGACATGCCCCCTTACGTCAAGAAATGGGAAGAAGATCTCGGGACACAGTGTAGTAAAAATAGGATAGAGAAAATATTTAAAATAATCCATAGCACGACCTTCCCCATAAAAACGGTAGAAAGTAATTTTAAATGTATGTCAAGATGGTATATAACTCCCGACAAATTGAGTAGGTTCCAGACCGGGGTCTCCCCCGAGTGCTGGAGAGGTTGCAAATCAAGGGGTACGTTGGCGCATATATTGTGGGATTGCCCGGAGGTTAAAAAAATTCTGGAAAGGAGTACTGGATTTGATCCATGAAATAACAAAGGAAACAATTATAGAAGATCCATGGGCGTGTCTGTTCCACGGGATGGAGACTCCATGGAAACAATATAAGACATCCCTTATCCCGATCCTCCTAAACGAAGCAAAAAACCTAGTCCCGAAGAAATGGCGGGAAGCTTCCGGCCCAACTATCCGGGATTGGATTTTTAGCGTAAATGAGTGTGTTGAGCAAGGCTAGGGGGAAGGGGGGAGGGAGGGATGGGGAAGAAATTAGGACGATTTGAACCAATAAAGATGTTAAGGAAAGATAAGGGGATTATGTCCTTGACGCAGGTGAAGTCCTTTTATTTTTTCCCTGTTTCTCATATATATATATATATATATATATATATATATATATATATATATATATATATATATATATATATATATATATATATATATATTTGTATCGTCTTCAATAAAAATGAAAAAGTTCCACAATGATGAATATAACATAAGAGATATAAATGAGGGCGTGGCTTGGTGCGCAGCGGAGATGGTCGCATAAGAGAGGAGCTCCGTCAGACCTAAGGCCCCAAGCACCTTTTCTGCCGAAAAAACAGCTGATAATGAGCAAACAGACCCGCTCTACTCAGCGCACACGATCCCGCAGGTCTACCGCTGCTTCCGCGGGGAGGAATATCACGGAACTCTTCAAGAACCAGGCCGCGATTCAGCGGATCTCGGCGGGAGGGAAAATGGTGCCAGTGCACCACGAGGAGGACATGTCTGAGGACTCCCAGCCTGCTAGCGAGGAGAACGGTAGGAGGAACACCCGTACGGATCACCCCCTCACCTATTCAGACATGTCGGGCTTCGCAGCCGACATAAAAGCCTCTTTCTCGGCCGCCATTACCGATCTGAAGACTAATCTGCTAGTCCTTACAGAAAAGATGGCCTCTGCCGAAGCCGCAGGGAAAAGCAGAGACAGGGACATACACAGATTGGAAGGGGTGGCAGCCTCACATGCAATGCACTTTATTGAAATGAATAGGCACATGGAGGACTTGGACAACAGGGGAAGGAGGTGCAATATTAGGGTGAGGGGTATCCCTGAGTCTGTAACAGCTGAACAGATTAACCCAGTGCTACAGAGAGTATTCAACAGCCTGCTGGAGAGACCTGAGGACACGGAGATCGAATTCGTCCGTGCGCACAGAGCACTCAGAGCAAGGGGACCTGACACACTGCCTCCACGGGACATTATATGTTGCTTGCAAAAATTCACACTGAAGGAGGAAATTATGTTCAAGGCGAGGAGGAACGAACATATCGTTTTTAACGGCGAAAACATAAAGCTTTTCCAAGACCTATCTCAGATTACGCTGCGGAACCGCAGGGCTCTGCGCCCCCTACTGGATGTATTAAGAGAAAAGGATTTACGCTACACGTGGCGCTTCCCCTTTGCCCTTCTCGTGACGCACAACGGTAAACAACACATCCTGCGCACTCCGAATGACCTACCGGAATTCTGCGACGCCCTGCACCTGGGACGCATTGACCTCCCCGAATGGTACCACGAATTTGCACTGCAGCCCAGAGAGAGAAGCCCACCACACTCACCTTTGGCGACGCCAGAAAAACACCTAGCGAAGAAGTCACGCCAGACCCGCCAAGATGGCACTGGACCTGGTACACCCCGCAACAGACCCCATTCCTCGAGAGCGCCCTATGAGGACTAACCTCAACAGACCCCAACTTACACCGCAGACACCCGGCACCGACCGACTGCGCTACAACAGAATGGAAGATGTCGGATGATGTACCATGCTCTGCACATAGCCTCTATTCCAGTTTGCTC
Source organism: Lithobates sylvaticus (assembly GCA_028564925.1). Classification (NCBI taxonomy): domain Eukaryota; kingdom Metazoa; phylum Chordata; class Amphibia; order Anura; family Ranidae; genus Lithobates; species Lithobates sylvaticus. Next base: position 170,872,165 of record CM053031.1, on the reverse strand, counting down.
AAAAGGATGACCCACGTAATACAGGTACTATTTACTTTTATTTCTCATCCCCCTGGATTCATATTTGCACTGTCAGGGGCAGCAGCCCAGGAAATAACATACTCCGCCCAGATGGAGTTAACATGCCCCAACCACCAGGCCGCGGATGACCTCTCATCAAGCCGGACGCACTTACTGAGCAGATGTTATGGTCCATGCTGCTTCTAGTTGATCCCACCGCAAAGCCCAGGGACATGACTCACTACCTCACCAACATAGGCGAGCTGCACTTGAAGACCCCAAATGGAGGGTGTAGCTCTCCTGGCTGGGTCCCCCTGACCCTGTCTGCCCTGGGCACAAGAGAATTTGACGTACAACTAGCAACTGAAGGAAAAATCCATCCTTACTTACTTATCTCAGTGTTAATATATTTTATATTTATTTTTTATTTAATTTTATTTCATTTTTTTTTTTTTTTTTCTACATGATCTCACTCAATGTCTTCCTTCTGTTATGTATATACCTATAATCTGCTGTTGTGCCCCCGGTGTATAGTGTAACCTACCCAATAGTTTGGTATTCGTGTTTACTCCCCCCGTTATCTTAATATGTTGATAAATAACAACCATAGACACTGCACTCGTTTGCCAGGCAGAAAAGTTAAAAACCTTTTAATGCTACTTATTGAGACTTGGAGGGCCTAGGTCTGACCCCTCCACTAGTTTATAGAACCTATTGTTCATATTATTGGCTACTCACAGCCCCATCTCTGGTTGTGTGCCTCCCAGGTTTCCCCACAAATAGTCACGCACTCATCAGAGGACCACTGTCCTCATTGAGACGTCATTGTCAGGCTCATCTGAACAACTCGATTTTTTAGGCGGACCACTTACCCCATATCTCCTTCTCCTATATTCTTCTACTTTCCTACTTAATCTCCCCTACCTTCACTAATCTATCCTCGTTGCTACCTATTGTGACATATCAGATCCAGACTTGTATCTGGCTCAGTTTTCTAATATATATTTATAGTTGTGATTACAGGTGCACGTTATCGTCTCTCTCTGGACCTGTCAAATGGCCTACTCAGCACTAGGCAGAACGCCGAAACTGGTGTCTCACAATGTACAGGGACTGAACATTCCCGAGAAACGTTCCACCTTGCTCCGCGAACTCAAAAAGGGTAAGCCTAAAATTGTTTTTTTACAAGAGACTCACTTTAAAACGCACCATGTTCCCAGGCTCACCGACTCCTACTTCACTGAGGCACACCACTCTACAAATGACACTTCCAAATCCAAAGGGGTGTCCATCTTGCTCAGCAAAGATGCTACCTTTGAGGTCACTGACAAGTTGATTGACAGAGGAGGGAGGTACGTTTTCCTAAAGGGGTCCCTGGCAGGAATCCCCACTACACTAGCTAACGTGTACTTCCCAAATACGGGTCACTTAACATTTTGCAGACAACTAGTGGAAACCCTGAGGGGCTTCAGCACAGGACGTTTAATTATGGGCGGTGACTTCAACATCCCCTTAGACCCACTGCTAGATACATCTTCTGGGAAAACATACATTACATTTCAAATCTTAAAGCAGATTAAGAAACTCCTGCACACATTAGAATTAGTAGACACTTGGCGATACCTACACCCAAATGATAAAAGATTTCTCCTTTTTCTCGGTGCCGCATGACCGCCACTCCAGGATTGACTACCTATTTATAACACAAAGAGACCTACACTTGGTGTCAGAGGCCAACATAGGTATTCAATCAATCTCCGATCATGCTCCAATCTCATTGGATCTTGACCTAACCACAAATAACAGAAGCTCCCCACAATGGAGACTGAACGCCTCCCTGCTGACCGACCCAACTCTACTCCCACAAATACACACAGCCCTGAAGGACTTCTTTGCCCTGAACGTTACACCTGATGCGACGCCACTGACTGTTTGGGAGGCACACAAATGCAACATTAGGGGACTTCTGATGAGCTTAGGAGCTCGCAGGAAAAGAGAAAGAGAAGCTGAAATCCAAGCATTAGCACAAAAAATCAGAGCTCTAGAAGCTCTACACAAGCAGTCCCTATCTACACACTCAGCCACAGAACTCCTTGAAGCTAGGAAAGCGCTCAGACAATTGCTAGAAAATAAGACCAAACGCATCCTTTTCTTTAAGAGAAAGGTGTACTACGAACAGGGAGACAAGGCTGGACACATGTTGGCGAAAGCATTAAAAGACTTGACCACCAACAACACAATTCTAGGCATCCGTGACAAGGACGGAAACTTGGATAGGACAACAAACAAAATAGCACAACACTTCCAGGACTACTATAATAACCTGTATAACTTACCCACACCACATAAACCCCCTGATCTCAAGGGACACAGACACCAGATAATCAGGAACTTCATTAAAGACTCTAACTTACCATCTCTACAGATGGAGGACTCCTCTGAACTAGACAAACCCATAGACCAATCAGAGATCAAGTGTGCCATAAAGGAACTAAAGACCAGTAAAAGTCCTGGACCGGACGGGTATACTGCCATATATTATAAGACCTTTGCAGACATACTGACCCCACATCTGCAAACAGCCCTGAACTCCCTTGCGGATGGGCGTCCAGTATCCCCTGACTTTTTGTCGGCCAACATAGCGGTGATACCAAAACCCGACAAAGACCTGACACAATGCTCGAGTTACAGGCCTATTTCGCTACTAAACCTAGACGTAAAACTCATGGCAAAAATTCTTGCTACAAGACTGAAACCTCTACTGCACAAATTGATTGGTCCAAGCCAGGCAGGCTTCATGCCAGGAAGAGAGGCCAGAGATAATGTCACAAAAGCTCTTAATCTGATCCACATGGCTCATGAGCGAAAGATCGAGGGTCTTCTCCTGTCCACCGACGCTGAGAAGGCCTTCGATCGAGTAGCCTGGGACTACATGCTCGCAACATGTAGACACATAGGTCTAGGCCCAGGTATGCTGAATTGGATCTCCTCCCTATACCAAAACCCCTCAGCTAGACTAAAAATCAATGGTACCCTTTCAAACAAAGTAGACATAAAAAATGGAACTAGGCAGGGGTGCCCCTTGTCTCCTATACTTTTCATCATCACACTAGAACCATTCATAAGGAAGATCATGGCAAATGTTTCTATACACGGTTACAAGGTAGCAGGAAGGGAGTACAAAATAGCTGCTTACGCAGATGATCTAGCCTTTTTCCTGACAGATCCCCACATCTCGATCCCTTCCCTCATGAAAGAGTTTAATTCTTACGGGTATGTGTCCAACCTTAAGATAAATTACTCCAAGTCGGAAGCCCTTAATGTCACGCTCCCAGGGACCACACTTAGGGCCGCTATGGACAATAACCCCTTTAAGTGGGTTACTAAGGCAGTCAGGTATCTAGGAGTCTGGCTGACCCCTAAACTGACCGATATTTTTTCACACAACTTTACACCACTCCTCAAACTGATCGGAGAGGATCTTGGCCGTTGGCACACCAGGCTGTTTTCTTGGTTTGGCAGGGCAGCCATCTGCAAAATGGTTATCCTGCCAAAAGTGTTATACTTGTTACGCACACTACCAATTAAAATACCTCAAAATTTCCTCAGGTCACTCCAGGCCACACAAATGAGATTCATTTGGGCCCACAAACCACCTCGTATCAAATTCTCACTACTCACTAGAACCAAAGCACGGGGAGGTCTGGGCGTCCCAGACTACAAATCATACTATTATGCCACACATATTGCCAGAATCCTGGACTGGCACTGTCATGCGGACCTGAAGGACTGGGTACCACTAGAGAATGAATCAAGTCCGATCCCCCTGAAATACTCGCCCTGGATCACACCAAATAAGTATCCAATAGAACTGAAAAAACACCCACTCATAGGAACCACGCTAGGCATTTTTCACCTGCTGGCCAAACGAAACAGATCCTTCCACTCGATGGGTCCCCTAACCCCACTGTTAAACAACCCTGACTTCCCACCGGGTATGAGTAATAGATATCTTCAACGAGATGACAAAAACTCGCCACTCCTCGCTACACAGTGTTTCACTAGAGGGGATATCAAGGACTTCTCAGACCTTAAAGCAGAAAACAATATACCCTTTTTACCTCTATGGACATACTTTCAGATACGCACATATGCACACAAACCCTCTAGGAAGGAACACTTCACCAGAGGCCTCACGGTTATGGAGTCGGTGTGCCTTAAGGGGGAGCAAATACCCAAAACCACTTCAACGGCATATGGTTGGCTACAGCAGGAGGACACACCCACACATGACAGGTTCAGAGAGAGATGGTCGGACGCCTTGGGCATAGACATCACGGACTCGCAATGGGAGAGCGCCTGCATATTGGCTCACAAAGGCTCTATCAGCACAAGGGCACAAGAAACGGCTTACAAGATTCTCACTCATTGGTATGCAACTCCGGTAAAGATCCACAAATGGTTTCCGCAGTCTAGCGACATGTGCTGGAGGTGCGGCAAAGAAAAAGGCACTCTCATACATATCTGGTGGCAATGTGAGAAGCTGATGCCCTTCTGGAATACAGTGATAGATCTAATACGCCAGATCACGGAGACCAGGCTTGTTTTGAACGCAGCAAACTGCCTTCTACATATTTCTAATTTCTCCATGAGCAAATACAAAAACTGTCTATCCAAATACTTGTTGATAGCAGCTAACTCAATCATTCCACTCCGTTGGAAATCCACTTCGGTCCCGACGGTGAAGGAATGGCTCCATAAAATTTCTCACATTTGTGAGATGGAGGATACAAAAGCACAAGCTGAGGAGAAGGCTGAACGTTATCTCAAGACCTGGTCTCCCTGGTTTAACTACAGACTCTCCCAGGAATATTTAGCACTAACCACGTAGCTTGGTTAGGCTGGATAACCATAATACTGTTGTCTGACACATAGACAACAACATCGATTCATTGTAACTTTCTGAAAGCTGCTAGATACTCATGAAGGAACTACCTAGCTCTAGATATGTATATCAGATTCATACGCAGTTGATGGCACAGGATAGCCTTCTGTTTCTTTCTTTCTACTTCCTCTATTTCCCCTCTTTAACACTAACTATTCTTAAATCTTTCTCTCCACTCCCAAGTACATTTACCCAATGACTTCTGGGAAGCGGCTTCAGCTCCTAAGCAATACAAGCCGAGCCTCATTTAGCCAGCTCTGGCCGGATGTTAAAGTTTAAACCTGCAGAATGTTTTAAAGTGTCCAATTGATGTAATCAACCAATCACACTGCTGCATTGTTCATATGTATATTAATAATGTACTTCTGTTGAATCATTTGTATTCTGTTTAATTCTTAATAAACCTTTAAATGAAAAAAGAGATATAAATGAATGTTAAATTGAACAAAAAATCTCTTTAACGGTTTCTGATGTGGAAAAAAAAAAAAAAGAAGACTGTACCACCATCTTTGTGGTAGTTGACAGATTTTCCAAGATGGCTCATTTCCTGCCTGAAAGGTACTCCCTCTGCTCCCGAGACCGCAAGGATCTTTATTAAAGAGATAGTGAGGCTCCACGGGATACCCACCAACATTGTATCCGATCGTGGGGTGCAATTTACATCCAGATTCTGGAAAGCACTGTGTGTTGCCCTGAAGATTGACCTTTCATTTTCTTCTGCTTGCCACCCCCAGACCAACGGCCAGACTGAACGAACTAATCAGACTCTCGAGCAATATATTTGCGATGCTATTCTTGTTTCTCTCAAGATGATTGGGTACCCCTTTTACCTCTCGCCAAGTTCGCCTACAATAACTCCATTGCGCAACCAACCAGTCTCCATTTTTTGCGAACTATGGCTTCCATCCCCCTGTTCCTGTCCAACAATATCCCAAAATGCACAGTGCCGGCAGCTCAGGAAAACCTTAAGTTTTTTCAGCACAAATAAGTTGCTTCAGGAAACAATGGCAAGAACGTAATAAGGCGGTGTTTGACAGGAAGAGGAGAGGGGACCTTAATCTAAAACCCAGAGATCTAGTCTGGCTGTCCACCCTGAATCTGAAGCTAGCATGCCCATCCAAGAAACTGGGCCCAAAGTTTGTGGGTCCCTTTCCTGTAACCAGAAAAATCAATAATGTGGCCTATGAATTGAAACTACCCGAATCGTTCCGAATCCACACAGTTTTTCATGTGGCTCTCCTAAAACCTTCAGTCCCAGATCCTTTCACTAACCGGAATACCGGCCCTCCTGAACCTGTGCTCATCAATGGCGAGGAGGAGTTTGAAGTCGAAACGATCTTAGACTGCAGGAGGAGACGCAACCAGGTTCAGTACCTAGTGAAATGGAAGGGCTATGGTACAGAGGAAAACTCTTGGGAACCAGAGACTAATATCCATGCCAAGAGACTGATTCTGGCCTTCAAGAAGTCTCACCCAAGTAAGTTGGCCCAGTTGGGCATCCGGAGGCTGCCCATTGGAGGTGGGCAATGTCAGGAAAGCCTCTCCAGCAGACGTTCCAACAATTCATGAACCAGAAGAATACCTGTGCATAGGAAGGCCGTTTGGCACACACACATGCACAATTAACGGGAACGGGCGCGCGTGGGAATGCGAGCACGCCCGTTGTGACACTGCTTGGCGCCAAATGCGCTATTTAAAGGAGATCCATGCCTTGCTGTCTTGCTGCCCGATCAACAGCGTTCCCTGTGACCCCTGCTATCTGCTACCGGACCCGTATCCAACTTGGCTTGATCCTGACACCTCTGCTCGCTGCCTGCCCCGATTCCGGCTTGAACTTGACTACTTATTGCATTTCCCCTTGGTACCTGATCTGCCCACCTGTAATTGACCTGGACTGTCCTCTCTACTCTGTAACCTGCCTGCTGCCTGCATTCCATTACTGGACTACAGGACGCCTCCCTGCAGTCCATTGTATCCTACCTGTGCTGCCTGCTGTAACCTGCCTACTACCGGCTCCTGCTGCTGGACTACAGGACACCTCATTGTTACCTGCTGCACTCTGCCTGCCGCTTGCATCTGGACTACAGGACACCTCCCTGCTGCCTACAGGTCTCCTGCCCTCTACACCAGCCATCCAGCTAGGCACTTGTGCTCCTTTGTACTCCTGAGTCCCTGTCATCTCTACCAGGGGTTCCCGAGTCAGAGGTTTACGAGGGGCTGCTCCCTGCATTCCGGGCTCTGCCTTAAGGTAGGTGACAGTCTTAGTGTGTGGGCCTCATCCCTCTGATACACAGCACCACCTAAAAGGCATATTATATATATATATATATATATATATATATATATATATATATATATATATATATATATATATATATATATATATATATATATATATATATATATATACACACACACATACACACACACACACACACATATATACATACATACATACATACATATATAAAAAACTATGGTAGACATTGTATACCTAATATGGTTCAGTACAACCATAAATACTTGTGATCTCTTCCCTCTATAGCTATCTGCCACTGTGGTCCCAGTTTGCATCCATAGGACCCCTCGATCTACTCACCTCAGTTAGCAGACAGTTTTTCTGTTTGTGCATACTTCATACTTTTATCTTCCTCTTTTTGGCATCCTTGAAGTACAACCATATACTCTCCTTAAATATTGACCAGCATCTCACATGGTCATATTCAGCGTTCCAAATGTACATGTAAGTCCATGCCAAATGCATGGGTGTTTGTCTCCCCCTCTTGGGGAAAGTTTGTTTGTTGTGTTTTTTCGTTTATGTTTTTTTTCATACACTGAAAATGTATATACATGCATCTCTATTTTAGATTGCCTTTTCAAAAGATAGTATGTGCATATTGAATCAACCCCGAAGAAGGAGTATAATAAGACTCCGTAACGCGTAGGCTATTCTAATGCACAGCAACTATCCTATTGTTTCACATATGGATTTTTGAACGCACGTGTTTATCACGATTCAATTCGGTAACACTGTGCCGTCAGAAAGGCAAAATGTACATATACTGCTTAGAATATATGTTTATATGAAGGAATCACTGTTATGTTCTTCTTTTATATTTACCTTTTTGATACATTGTTTAAATAAAGATACTTTATATATTTTTTACAAACATTTTGTAAGTCTCACAGTTCATGCTTATAAAGTCCCGCCCATTTGAGGGGAAAACTTCGATATTTCTAACCCTGAAATGTTGGCTAGATACAGCGGATTATATTAAATGCCTCCATTTTTTTGATTTTTATCCTCGTAATCATGGATTATGCTACCAGTTACCCCAAAGCAGTTCCCTTACGCACCGCGTCTGCTAAAAACATTACCAAAGAGCTGTTTATGGTGTTCAGTCGGGTCGGCATCCCTAAAGAAGTCCTTACAGACCAGGTCACCCCATTTATGTTGCGAATAACTAGGAATAAGTTATTTAAGGTGATGCAGTTGCGAACCTCGGTGTATCATCCTCAAACGGATGGCTTGGTGGAACGCTTCAATAAGACGTTAAAGAGCATGTTAAAAAAGGTTGTTGACAAGGATGGAAAAACTGGGACTTCCTGATACCATAGTTGATGTTTGCCATCAGGGAGGTTCCCCTGTCCTCTACGGGGTACTCTCCATTTGAGTTGCTTTATGGGAGACACCCCCTGGGACTCTTAGACATAGCCAAAGAAACTTGGGAGGGGGAGCAGACACCCCATAAAAATGTCATTGAGCATATCGCTCAAATGCAGGAGAGGATTGCAGCAATCGTGCCGATGGTAAAAGAACACTTACTGCAGGCCCAGGCAGCCCAACAGAGAATATACAACAGGGGGGCCCAACTCAGTGTTTTCTCACCTGGTGAGAGGGTCCTGGTGTTAGTTCCCACTGTTGAGAGCAAGTTCCTGGCTAAGTGGCAGGATCCTTTTGAAGTAATTGAGAGTTGGGGAGGTCAACTACAAGGTATGTCAACCAGGAAAAAGGAAGCCCGAACAGGTTTACCATATAAACCTGTTAAAGCCCTGGAAGGATAGACTGGCTTTAACAGTGAGGTCCCTCCCGGTAACGCCTAAGGGTACTTAGTCCCCTCTGATCCCTGAGGTCACAATTCCAGACACCCTGTCATATTCCCAAAAACAGGAAACTAGAGAGTTCTTGATAAGGAATAGAGTAAAATTTTCAGAGTTACCTGGCATGACTTCAGCACGATATTGTTACTGAACCTGGGGTACGTGTCAAGCTCAAACCGTACCGAGGAGAAAGGACATCAGCAATGAAGTTAAAAGAATGTTAGAGCTAGATGTCATTGAGGGATGGCACTTGGAGGTTCTGCAACGACTTCAGGAAGCTTAATGCAGGGACAAAGTTTGACACATACCCAATGCCCAGAGTAGATGAACTTATAGACTGACTTGGCAAGGCTCGCCATCTTACCACTTTGGACTTGACAAAAGGGTATTGGCAAATACCCCTGACTGGTAGCGCCAAAGAGAAGACTGCATTTGTGACCCTGGAAGGTTCCTTTCAATATGAAAAAATGCCTTTTGGGTTCCCCCACGACATTTCAGAAGGCCACGGACAGGACCCTAAGACCCCACTGACTATATGCAGCAGCCTATTTAGATGACATGGCACTGACTGGGAGTCTCACTTGCATCTCACTTGCCCCGTGTCAAGGCTGTCCTTGATTCCCTCTTCAAAGAAGGTTTTACGGCAAATCCAAAAAAATGTGCCATTGGTCTAGAGGAAGCCAAGTATTTGGGCTACACTATTGGCCGTGGTGTCATAAAACCTCAAGTGAGTAAAATACAAGCCATCCAGGAGTGGCCACGTCCTGCAAACAAGAAACAGGTCAGGGCCTTTCTTGGTATTGCGGGGTATTATAGAAGATTAATCCAAAATTTTGCAACTATAGCTGCCCCTCTGACAGACCTTACGAAAGGGAAAGACTCTGTAATGGTGAAATGGTCCTCAGTAGCAGGAGGAGTCTTTCCAAGTCCTGAAGAAGGCTCTTTGTGCACAGCCAGTACTGTACTTGAATCTGTATTTCTCCAAAGATTTTTTGGTTCAGACAGATGCGTCTGATGTTGATATCGGGGCAGTACTATCACAGGTACACAATGGAGAAGAACACCCTGTGGTGTACCTAAGCAGAAAGCTCAATGACCATGAGAAAAAGTATGCAGTCATTAAAAAGGAATGTTTAGCCATAAAGTGGGCCGGGAACGTGCTCAGGTACTATTTGTTAGGGTGCCAGTTTGAGTTAATAACTGACCATGCTCCCCTGAATCGGATGGCCCAAAAGAAGGAGACTAAGACGGGAGAACCAGTGTTTTTTGGCTCTACAGGATTACTCCTTCACTGTAAAAGGCCAGGTGTTGAGATGGGGAATGTAGATGCCCTGTCCCGTGTTTACTCCCGTTGGGCCACAGGTGTTCCAACCCTGGGGTTGAAACAAGGGGGGGGGGGGGGGTATGTAGCAGAGCGTCCCAGAGAGAGCCTTGAAAAGTCCTGTTCGGGGTTTATACGTCTCCCAGGCTCCTCTCGTACACATTCAGAAATCTCTGATCCATGATCCAGTTCGGGTCTTGGTCCTCTTCCCCAGGCTAATTTAAGCTCACCTGAGCAGACAACCTTTGGCCTCTGCCTGGGGGGAAACAGACAACGCTGGTCTGTGAAGAGCAAAAAGGTTGGTAAAAGCTGTTAAGCAGTTTATGCAGAAACTGACAAGCGGTAGGCTTGCTCAGCCTGGTAGTTAGGGCCTGCATATTGCGTAGTTAGAGCCGAGACACGGCTAGGATTTTTTGTTTTGCCATTTCTGTTCTTATTTGTTTTCTGGAACACTGTATAGCACCTGTATATAGACTTGTATATAACACAAATAAACACAGAACTGTTTGTCACTGCCTAACTGGATTTGGTATCTGTGCCTGAACAACTGCTCATCCCAGGGAGCTTTTTACCTGCTACCTGTTCCCCAGGTTACACCTTCCACAAGGATTACCGGCATGCACTTCTCCAATGCTCCCTCCTAGGCCTCTTCTCAAAACAACAAAAGCGGGTCACCTACCTCTTTATTGCCACAAAGCGTGCCATTGACAGAGCTTGGAGGAAGCCCTCAGTTGGGTTTGAGGAGGTGAAGAGCATTCTGACTACCCTCATGCTGCATGAGAAGATGACCAGTATACTTCATGACTCTCATGCTAAGTTCCTCAAAGTGTGGAATCCTTGGTGGTCCTATGCTCTCCCCACTCTGCCCCCGGCCAGCTTGGGTATTCAGGACCGCGCTAGTATATCATCTAACACGCAGGCTCCGCTCTCTTTCTGTTTTAGCCTGCATCTCCATTTTCTATTCTTTTCTTGACCATCTCATCTTCCCTGCCTAGTTCTGCATCTCCTTTGTTCCTTCTTTATTCTACTCGGTTCTCACCTATTCTAAACCCCACCTCACCCTAAATGTGTTTTGTTTGTATTCACAGGTAATTTGAAAAAGGTTTTGTTGACCTGTGCATTCTGCCTTTTTTCTCCTCAGGTGTGTAATTTGGCTTTGTTCAATCCAATAAAAACTATTGTACCAGAAAAGAGAAACCAGGGAACGATTACTGAAATATTAAAAAAAAAAAAAAAAAAAAGCAAGAATAATGGAATACCATTTTTATCATCATATATTCCTTTAAAATACTAAAGTGTAAGAAGTGCTAGTTCCTAAATGTCCTATTATGCATATACTGTATATTACACCATTTGCCTAAAACACATAAAGATTACATTTTGTAAAGAAGACCAAAAGTGACAGGGATAGGTTGTTTAAGCCCCTGTTCACATCGGGTCGATTTTACATGTCAAATTGCATGTCAAATTGCAGCCTATTGGCACCGTCCGAAGTGGTGCGACCCCGCACCAATTCTCAAAAGTAGTTTCTGCACTACTGTTGGCGACATTAGGGGTGATTTTAATAGACATTTGTGCATGAACCCACACAGATGTCTTTCAAATTGCCCCCGAACTAAAATGTGGGTTTGAAATTGTGAATTCAGCTGTACTCACAATTTCATACCTGCCCTCAGTGTGAACGAGGGCTAAATGAAAAGACATGTGAATGGATTGACATACAGGTTTACTAAAACTGGAAAGTGCAAAACCTGGTGCAGCTGTGCATGGCAGTCAGCTTCTAACTTCAGCTTGTTCAATTAAAGTGGGAGTCCCGCGAAAATGTTATTTTAAAAAGTCAGCAGCTACAAATACTGCAGCTGCTGACTTTTAAAATAAGGACACTCACCTGTCACAGGGTCCAGTGATGTCGGCACCCGAGGCCGAACCGTCCCTCGGTCCTCGGATGCTGCCGCCACCATCTTATGTAAAGGCATCAGGAAATGAAGCTATGGCCGGAAGTGGGTGCAAATACCTGTCTTAGACAGGTATCTGCACCCCCCTGCCCCCTGAAAGGTGCCAAATGTGACACCGGTGGGGGAGGGTTCCGAAAAGCAGAGGTTCAATTTTTGTGCGAACCTCCGCTTTAATCTTTAAAAATAAAACCTGGAAGCTTAGTGGCTACCATGCATAGCTGCACCTGATTTTTCACCCCAGTTTTAATAACACCCCCTCCCCAGTTACAACCCTTTTTCACAAGACTGCCTAGTTATCTTAGAGACGCACACTGTTTGAATGGTGGAGCGGCCACATCGTAACACTTCTCCTCCTGCAGCTTCTCTCTTGCCCAGTACAAGGAGTCCTGTCAAGTCTAGACCAAGGAAAGACACAAACAATGATGCCGACACAGATCCCTTCATTGGTATGTGCGCGCCGGATGGCGGAGCTAATGCAGAATCAACCCGCCCGGATCCATTTGCGGCATTTGTCACTACAGGCCAGCTGGTCTCTGATGCTTAATAAAAAACACTTGGGACTTTAAATAAGGCGGTGACCTGGTAAGGTTGATTGCCTCCACCCCTGTCTAAATGAAATGGGGGGCAAGGAGTTGGGACTTTAAATGAAGCACATGGGTATACAAGTTACATATTATTGAAAAATTGGTATACAGGGGGTCCCCGAGTTACGAACTCGTTAGGGACTGCCCGTCTGTACGGAAGTCGGAAATGTTCGTAAGTCGGGGGCGCATGCGCAGACCGACAAATACGAAGATTTCCGGACATTTCTGATGTGCCATCTAATGCCGTTCTGCGCATGCGCGGCAAATTACGGACATTTCCGGCATTTTCCGAGGATCCGTATGGCCGCGCATGCGCAGAACGGCCGAAAGACAGCGAAAACGAGTGAAAAATGGTGGAGGGTCCCCGCAGCGCCCCGTTTGTAAGTAGGGGTTGTTCGTAGGTCGGGCGTTCGTAAGTCGGGGACCCCCTGTAGTAATATATAATGGTAATCCTGAATAAACATATAATATCCAATACAATTCGTATAAATCAATGTAATTACAATGAGGGCAGATGGCCATATGATTGCAGACAGTTGGTATCACATACCGTATATACTCGAGTATAAGCCGACCCGAATCTAAGCCGAGGCACCTAATTTTACCACAAAAAATGGGAAAACTTATTGACTCGAGTATAAGCCTAGGGTGAGAAATGTGCAGATACTGTAAGTGGAAAAGAGGGTCAACAATGCCCATTTGCAGCCTCACTGTGCCCATTTGCATGCCTCACTTCAAACTTGGTAGTTAAGGGTTCCTAGATGCCCCCTAGCTGCAGTCAAAATTTGGGGTCTCTGGACCCAAAGGATCCCGAAATGACATTGCTGCAGATGGACACAGTTGATCGACTTTGGGGTCCTGTATTTTGGGGCCACTTGGTGCTAGGAACCCCAAATATATGGGGATATTGAATATGTTGTAGTGCTAGTTCCACTGGGTTTGCACACCAAATTTGGGGTTCCTAGCACCAAGTGGCCCCGAGATATGAGCCCCCAAAGTCGGGTCGGAAAATGTCAAGCACTTTTCTGCAGCGAATGACATTTTCCGAACCGACTTTGGGGCCCCGTATGTCGGGGGACACTTAAGGCTAGGAACCCCATATTTGGATATGTTGTAGTGTTGGTTCCACTGGGTTTGCACACCAAAGAGATATGAGGCCCCAAATTCGGGTCGGAAAATGTCATTCTCTGCTGTAGAAAACTTCTTGACTCTAGTATAACCTGAGGGGGGCACTTTCAGCACAAAAAAATTTGCTGAAAAACTCGGTTTATACTCGAGTATATACGGTAATACATATACTAAAAAATATATATCAAGTAAAACATGTAATACATGAGAACACAGCATATACTAGCTCTATGCATTTCCTGGATGTAGCCACTTTTCAGGAGCATGCACGTGGATTGGATGAGTAATGTAATATGATGGGGATAAACTCTAATGGTAAATAGACTTTTAAAGATAAAACTGTATAGACGCCTCTCTCCACTCAAATTTACCTGAGGCTAGTGCAAAGAACCCTAAAGTCCGGAATGATGCGTAGAGTAAACCAGTGTGAACAGATACAACCACCATTGTGAAACAACCATCCCTTAATGAGGCCTAAAAGGGCACAGCTGCCCTGCCCACCATCGTCACGCTGTGGGGTATTGTGGAGGGGAGGCGCCTGTAACTGGGCGGACAAGCCGCCCAGAACCGGCGCCAATATCGTCCCTCCATTAAGCCGATCGATGTAAACAGCCGCCGGGGTGCCGCAACCCTGCCGCTGATTATGTGACATTGATGTGAGGCACAGGGATGTCCACCCTCCCTGGGAGAAGTAGGAAGGCCCGCAGGACACATCGCAGCTCCCGAAAATTATGGAACCAGAGCTCCTAACTGGATAATGCAACACACTCAACCATGACAGAATAGGCTATATCTGATAACGGGATGGGAGATAACAGCCCCATCCCATGGGGGTTAACCCAAAGGAGAGAAGGGAATAGGCGAGTTTAATGAAGTAAATAATACAAAATAAAATTAGGATTAATCTGACCAACTAGAAAGATCACGTGCTTCCATCGCTGTATGAATAAGAGGAAAAAACACTTAGAACTTAAAATGATGCAACCCCATCGCGAAACACTCCCTGTCTGTCTGGGATAAATTTAGTAAATCCTGCAAACTTCAATCCCCACACAATCCTCTATCGTTCCTAAGAAACCCAGCTTTTTACCCAGCTTGGAAATTTCCTAAGTCATTTTCAGCTTGGTCTGCTTCTAACTTAACTAGATTTCACCAATTAAGCAACAATTCCACTATTATTGCATTTCCATTGCTTTGTGATACATACGGACTCCCAAGAGCTGAAATCTTTCGATACCTACAAATCAAAAACTTCTACACCCCTTTACTTAATACTGGTTCGATAATCAAATGTCACAATTTGAGCGTATTTCTAAGTGTGAACCACATGTAAGAGGGGTGATATCTATGTTATATCAACAACTGAATGCACTTCCTAATGATGTATTACCCTCTTATGCGGATAAATGGGCCACTGATATGAATCGAGTAATAGACACTAATGACTGGTCCAAAATATGGTTAGCTACAAAAAAATTCTTCCCCAAATTGTTTTGCCTTGGAAACGAACTATACAGATGGTACCTGGTACCAGCTAGAATTGCAAAATGTATCTCGACATATGCAATAAACTGTTTTAGAGGTTGTTCATCCCCAGGTACCCATTTCCACATTTGGTGGCAATGCCTGATAGCCCAAGAATTCTGGAAAAGTATTTTTGCAATGGCCTCTAAAGCCCTGGAATGCCTTCTATCTCCAGATCCAGCCCTGGCACTTCTTAATTTAAAACCTGCTAACCTAACTCATGGCCAATTCCATTTATCCAACTTAGTACAGCAGCTAAACAAACTATTGCAAAAGCATGGAAGACTCAAACCTTGATAGTTGCGGAAGCTAAGCACAGAATGAACAGAGCTCTTATATATGCTAAAATGACTGCTATAGAGAATAATAATATTAATAAATTTACAGAGATCTGGCAACCATGGGTCAAGCATTACTTTTCCACGGACTTTGACCAGTCATTACTGTTACCTTACTAATATATACCTGACTGTATATTATTTATCCACATGTTTTATATTCCATTCGGACCACCACCTGGAGAGTATCTTTCCTTTCTTTCTTTCCCCCCTTTTTTTATTATTATTTTATTCTACTTTCTTTATTCTCTTACCTTTCTTAGACAATAAGTTACACTCATGGGATATCTTATTATTATTGTCGTTATCTCTATCCCTTATAAATACTAGGTTATAGTGTTTATGAGACATACTTATATATTTTTTTGACTATGCATCATAATGTGAATTACAACATATCAATGCATATATTTATACCTATTCGTCATTGTTTGTATCCCATGTTTGACTTGAATACATGTTATTGTTTTACTTTCTATTTCCAAAAACTCAATAAAAATATTGAACGAGAAAATGAGGCAGTGACCTGGTAAGGTTGATTGCCTTCATCCCTATCTAAATGAAACGGGGGGCAAGGAGTTGGGACTCTAAATGCAGCATATAGGTGAAAATCAGTATAGTAATATAGAATGGTAATCATAAACATATAATATCCAATACAGTTCATATAAATCAATGTAATTACAATGAGGGCAGTTGGCCACATGATTTCAGACAGTTGGTATCACACAATACATATACAAAAAAAATCTATATCAAGTAAAACATGTAATACATGAGAACATGGCATATAATAGCTCTATTCATTTCCTGGATTTATCCACTCTTCAGGAGCATGCACGTGGATTGGATGAATAGTATAATATGATGGGGATAAACGAATGGTCTGACCCTGGGCAGACAAGCCTTTGGGCAAACCCCCACGGGATGGGGCGGTCATCTCCCATCCCATTATCAGATAAAGCCATCTCTGTCATGGTTGAGTGTGTTGCATTATCCAGTTAGGAGCTCTGGCTTCATAATTTTTCGGGAGCTGCAATGCATCCCGCAGGCCTTCCACCTCCCCTTCTCCCAGGGAGGGTGGCCGTCCCTGCGCTGCAAATCAACCTCACGCTATCAGCGGCAGGTTTGCGATGCCGCGCCATGTGCCCCCCGCGGCTGTTTACATCAAGTGGCTTAATGGTGGAATGATATTGGCGCCAGTTCTGGGTAGCTTGTCCGCCCAGTTGCAGGCGACTCCCCTCCACAATACCCGCCAGCGTGACGTTGGTGGGCGTAGCAGCTGTCCCCTTATAGGCCTCATTCCAGGGCGGTTGTTTCACAATGGTGGTTGTATCTGTTCACAACGGTTTACTTTACGCATCACTCTGGACTTTAGGGTTCTATGCACTAGTCTCAGGTAAATTGTTAGTCACTTTTATCACTAGTTCCAACTGGCACATTTAGGTTGATCTTTATCTCTTCTGCTTGGTGATTTTGTCTCTCATTTTAACTATTCCAACACTTTTCACTTATATTAGCTCAGACCTCATTGATACTCTCCACTATCCCCCTGTCCTATCCTTTAACGAGTATAGAACATATTGCACACTAATTAAATATTTTATTTTTCTGTAGTACCCTTTGATGGTTCCAGCACTCACAGTCACTTTTGATTATTTCCACCTTGGGGGTTGCCCTCCCTGGATATCACCCTTGATGGGCCATGCATACACGCCAACTCAGCTACCGGTGCTGATGCCCTTAGTGGGATCTCTGGCTCTCAATGCCATACTCCTATCATGCAATACCTCAGAGAGTGGAGTCCATACAGTTTTATCTAAAAAGTCTATTCATTTCATACTTTTTTTTCTCCTTGGCAGGGTCAGACCATAAGAATTTATTCTCATCATATTACACTACTCATCCAATCCATGTGCATGCTCCTGAAGAGTGGATAAATACATGCAATGCATAGAGCTATTATATGCCATGTTTTCATGTATTACATGTCTTATTTGGTATTTTTTTAGTATATGTATTATGTGATACCAACTGTCTGCAATCATTTGGCCAACTGCCCTCATTGCAATTACATTATACAGAAATAAAAAAACGTGCTACAGGTAGTGCATAATAGGTGCAGGCTGCTGCTCAACGTGGGATAGACACACAAAAGTACATAAAAATAAAAGAAAGAGCTGCGCCAGTAAAAACAATTTACACAAATAAATTGAAGCAGAAAAATAATGGGGGGACTGAATGTGCCCCACTAAATAAAGTCTCCACAGTAATAAGGAGCTTAGGTAACATAGAACTGCAACCACTCTTGGTAGCACTTAAAGGTAGCGGTCCCTGCTTGCACAGTGAACTATCCTCAGGACAGCAGTGCAAACAGAAAAAACAGAAAAAAACTATTTTAAATGTCCATAAATTAATCATGAAAGTCCTCAGATGGTAGCAGTAGTAAAGGAGGTGATCCTGACATCCAGGTGTGAGTTGAAAGAAAACACCTTAGTGACTTGCAACACAAGCGGTGATGAACACAGTGCCCGACACCCTCAAACACTAACTGCTTACCAGATGGCAAAAGTAAATAGACTTTGCTAGGACACAATTAGCACCCAGCTGCATTATCATTATCAATGAGAAAACTGCAGTTACCATAGCGCCAGTTGCGGGGACCCTATGTGAGCAAGTGGACCCCCAACTTTCTACTACTCAGAGTATTGTATGATGTGGATCGGATACTAGTGGAGTCAGGAGGATCTGCAGCTGTGTGCTAATTGTGTCCTAGCAAAGTCTATTTACTTTTGCCATCTGGTAAGCAGTTAGTGTTTGAGGGTGTCGGGCACTGTGTTCATCACCGCTTGTGTTGCAAGTCACTAAGGTGTTTTCTTTCAACACACCTGGATGTCAGGATCACCTCCCTTACTACTGCTACCATCTGAGGACTTTCATGATTAATTTATGGACATTTAAAATTGTTTCTGTTGGCATTGCTGTCCTGAGGATAGTTCACTGTGCAAGCAGGGACCGCTACCTTTAAGTGCTACCAAGAGTTGTTGCAGTTCTGTGTGACCTAAGCTCCTTATTACTGTGGACACTTTATTTAGTGGGGCACATTCAGTCCCCCCATTATTTTTCTGCTTCAATTTATTTGTGTAAATTGTTTTTACTGGTGCAGCTCTTTCTTTTATTTTATTGCAATTACATTGATTTATATGAATGGTATTGGATATTATATGTTTATTTTTGATTACCATTATATTTTACTATACAGATTTTTAATAAAATTGAACTTGTATACCTACATGCTTCATTTAATGTCCCAACTCCCGGTCTCTGATGTTGTTTTAAAAGAAATGTTATGGTCTCTCTATGCTCGTCGCTTCAATCTGATATGCAAACGTGCTTCCAGACATTCTCGAACAAGATCCAAGATTTGGGAGATAGGATTAACCATTTGGAGGATGGTGTGAGTGCATGCATTACATCATTTATTTGCATTTAGCTATTTAGCTTAGGCTGCAGTCACACTGCAGCTTTTGAATTGCAGGCAAATTTTTCCACGATTCCACCAGCGATTTGTAAGTGCTGATGTGTGAATGACAAATTGTGGTACTCACATTTGAGAAAATCCTGGCCTCCCGTATGAAAGCCCAACGCATTAATCCAAAATCCCCTACCCATTACACTCGCTTACCAAGAAAAGAGTGACAAACCCCCAGGACATTGCAGATGCATTTGCCGATTATTATGGCTCACTGTATAATTTATCGGTAGATCTGGGCACCTCTCAGCCAAATCCATCTGCAATCTCTACTTTCCTTGATCACCTTCAATCCATAGCTCCATCTGACCTAATGGCACATGACTGCCCTTTTACAGACCAAGTAGTACTTTAGTGTGTGTCATCAAAATTTTGCATAAAGGTAAATCCCCAGGCACTGATGGATTCACCAATGAATATTATCATGTATTTGGTGACTGCATAGCCCCATAGCTTACCAAATTGTAGAACGTTGCAACTGAGAAAGGTTCCTTTCCCTCGGAGATGTTGAGGACGCATATCATGACTCTCCCTAAGCTGAGGAAGGACCATGACACCCCTACCAAATTTATACCCATTTCCCGCCTCAATTCAGATATCAAACTGTATGCAAAAATGAAAACCTGCTGCATTTTCACCATAATGCCCAAATTAGTACAAGTTGACCAGATGGCATTCATTGTGGGGAGACAAACCTTTGGTGCTACCAGGAGGTAGCTGAACGTTATCTATCATGCAGAGCACATTCAATTACCTTTCCTTCTTTCTATTGAAGGGGTGAAAGAGTTCGACTGGGTTCACTAGGGTTATATGCACCAGGTCCTGAACAAGTTTGGATTTCAAGGCCCAAGCTGTGCTTGCTTTATACTCGGCACCACTGCCCAAGTATACACTTCTAGCCTCTTGTCTAAACCATTTAATTTCACATGCCAGGGTTTCCCCCCCATCTCCACTGATCTTCAATTTAATGATTGAGCCTTTACCGGAGAGACTTTGTTCTCATCCCAATAGACATGATTTCTCCATAGCTGTAAGGTCATGCACCGTGAATCTGCTCACGGATGATGCATTTCTTATTTTAACTAAACCATATATCTCCCCATGCCCATGCTGTGATATCCGAATAAAGCAAAATGTAATATTATAAAGTCAACAATACATTTTTAATTCTGAATATAGGTATTCCCCGCCATAGGTCATCACAACTCCAAGATCAATCCCCTTTATCTGGGCTGCTACCAGCATCGGTTATCTGGAATCCTCCTAACCCCCTTTACAGCCTCAATAGCTGGGACAAATTATAAACCATTCCTAGTAAAAGTGGACAAAACTTAATCTGGCAAAAATGGAGCTATCTTGGTTGGATAAGCTGGCAGCCTTCAAAATGTTCATTCTACCCGTTTAGGACACTGCATATCCCCATGTATTTGTGCGGTAAAAGGGTGAGGTGCCCTCATTCCATTTTCATCCACCACAGATCTGTTGGTGGCATGTGGATGGTGGATATTCATGTTATCACACTGCAATGCAGTCGGACCAACAGAAAACACTGGTTCTCCACTGGGGAGACCCCCCTTTGGGTGGATATGGAACACTTTCTCACCAAATCTGAGAGGCTGAGTAATCTGCTTTTTTGCAGACGGAGGGCACTACTGATATTGTCTCTACAAATTACTACCAAAGCATCTATACTAGCGTGGAAAGACCCTATGGAATTGACAAACATATGTTACAGTGTAAGCATAACATTTATATTTGCGGACTCCGATGTAGCTACAAGCTACTTGTTATTACAGCAATTTTTGGATGCAAACCTTCTAAAGAAAAAAGAAAAAAAAAAGCGAATAGAACTTGTATCTGCTGGCTATTTTAATAAAATATTTTGCATCTCGGTATCTGGTGTTGCTGATAAAATGAAAAATATATGTTAGTTGTCTGTGTTGATCTTACCCTACAGAGGTACGCTCGAGCATACACAGATACAAGAGGGTCTCCAATGCCTTTTATCATCGATGTTAACCGAGGAAGACTTTCTGATATTCCACTAGACAAATACGAACAAAAAAAAATTAAAATTAACAACCAACATAATGGTTAACAAAAATAAATAAAATCAATCACTTTAAAATCTGTTCACAATGAACATCACACTGGTGGAGGGTTATGGTAGCAGTTATGGAAGCAGGTTTTGTGCAAACCTATTAACTACACATGCAGCCCTGGTGTAAAGCCTTACCTTTGTAAAAATTCTCCTACAATGCCCTACACTGGGGAAATGAAGCTCAATAGCATAGCAGGTAGCATATATCATGTCATGGCACATGCAATATTTTGGGGGAGATGGCATATCAAGACTAAAAAGCACAAGGTATGTACAAACCCAATGTAAATTGGGGGTGGATCCTATCCTGAAGATCAAAACATTCATCCTCATTAGATAAATAAAATGGAGCAGGAGCAGGATATACACTGCTCTACAAAAGGATGAGAGTAGCCATAGGCATAATACACCTACATCAGCTTCTTGCAGTGGGTTTGAATGCTTAAGAAAGACCTGGGAATTTAGTTCTGTAATAAGTCCCTTAAAGATTAGGGTAAGTTTATATATCCATAATTTCTCTTCCCTTAATAAAATATTATTGAGATATAAAAAAAATATATATAATGGTATTCAATCTTCTCCCCTAGAAAAGTTGGCTATATGCCAAACAAGAGAACTAACCAGTACTTTCTCCTTTATGTTCCTGAGGTGAACATACACAGATCCTAAGCTGACACTTGGTCTTCCCTATATAAAATCTGTTTGTACCAGCAGGTTTCAGAGTCTGTGCCCCCCATGCCACCATCTGAGGATTGGTACCCACTATTCCTGAAAGAGTGTGGCTTTGGGCAAGTATATGCCAAAAATTCAAAAAAGTTAATAAACGGATTCTTAAAAGTGCAAACATTCTTCAAATCCTCCCAAAACAGCCGAATGCCTAACTCAACAGGAATCTTGGCTGCTGGCGGATAGGACATAAGAAAGAAGATATAGTGTAATACTTAATGAAATTACAATATGTACTACAACTGTGCATGCAACAAATGTGTATAAAATTGCAGAGCTAAAAAAAAAAAAAAAAAAATCTATAAAAAGTTCATAAACTGATTCTAAAAAGTGCAAACGATCTTCAAACACTCCCAAAAAAGCCGAATGTCTCTCAGAAATCCTGGCAGGCCACTTAAGTGCAGCAATAATGCATGTATACATAACCTCCAGGGTAACTGGAAACTCTTTAGGACTCTGGATATGGCATAGGAAGAAAGACTGTATGAAATAACCATATGTACCACAACAGTGCATGCAGTGTCACTCACAAAACAGTGCAAGACACGTCAATGCCAGTTCCAAACAGAATGCAGGTCACAGGGATCCTTCCAACAGCAATGCAGATTGTGCTAGTATCCTTCCAACATTCTTCAGGGAGCACAGCACAGAGGCTCTCATCCATCACATGTATATATCACTGCCACCGAGACATCCAGTATCAGAGGTATCTCAGTGACGTCTGCATGGTTAATTCACAGTAGCTTTATTGCGGCTTAACGTTAGGGCAGCATACAGTGCCTTAAAGTATTCATGCCCCTTGAAATTTTCCATTTTGTCATGTTACAACCAAAAATGTAAATGTATTTAATTGGGATTTTATGTGATAGACAACACAAGGTGGCACATAATTGTGAAGGGGAAGGAAAATGAAAACAGGATTTTCATAACAGCTTACCTGTAAAATCCTTTTCTTGGAGTACATCGGGGGGCACAGAGCCATAGTAGTTACTATGTGGGTTATAGGCCACCTTCAGTTGATGGACACTGGCACAGCCCAACAACCTCATGCAAAGTTGAATAGAAGGATTCTTCTTTGCCTTGACCACCTGAATCAGTTCCTTTATGGCACTGATCTTCGCCTGGGGCAAGAATACCCTTCCCTGGGCTGTGAGGATTTCTATAGGTTGATAATTCAACCTAGGTATTCCAGCTAGTTGCCTGTGGTGATCATACTTTGATCTAAGCGGGCTACCGACTGGTATATCAAGAGCAAATCATCTAGGTAAGCTAAATTCATTATACCTTGGGCCCTTAATTTGGCTAGAGGAGGGGCCAGGACTTTTGTAAACACTCGAGGTGCAGTAGCTACACTGAAAGGCAGAGCTACAAACTGAAAATTAAGATTTTCTACCTCGAAACGTAGATATTTCTGGTGAGCGGAAAAAATAGGCACATGGCGGTATGCATCCTTGATGTCGATTGACGCTAGAATTTCTCCACCTTGTAGGATGGAGACCACTGATCGGATTGACTCCATGCGAAAAGAGCGGATATTCAAAAACTGGTTTAGATCTTTGAGATCTAGAATGGGTCTGACATCTCTATTTGGTTTTGGTACCGTGAAAAGGTTTGAAAAACCCCAATCCCTGGCTCTTCCATAGGGACCGCTGAGATCACTTTTTGAGACAAAAGATGGTCCAATGATTGAAAGAGAGACTTCTTTTTCTCTGGATCCCTGGGTATGTTTGATTTAAGAAAATCGAGAAGACGGGGACTTTCAGAACTCTAGTTTGTACCCTAGAGTTATTGAGGAAGTCACCCATCTGTCTCGACACTTCCTGCCAGACCCTTGAGAACTGCTGAAGTCTTCCCCCCCACTCAAGCGAGCGGGGGCACCCCTTCATAAGGAGGCTTTAGTATTTTGTTTCGTAGGTTTCCTCCCCCAGGACTTTTTGTCCCTGGGGTGGACCCTGAGGTTTACCTCTTAAACTTGACGGTGGAGGCCGTCGTGACTGCCTAGAGGCAGATGCCCCTGGCACCGGAGAAAGAGCTTGTTTAAATGAAATGCGTTTACTCCTCTTCCTAACTGGCAAAAGGGTACTTTTACCACTAGAAATTTTTTGGATGTATTTATCCAAATCATCATCAAACAGCCGTTCACCGTGAAAAGAACTAGCCAGGAGCTTTTTGCATGGCGCTTTGTCTGACAAATTTTTCAACCATAAGATTCTACTTGTATGCACCAGCCCAAGCGCAAGGCTGAAGGAGAATAGAATCTCTCATGGTGTCTATTGCAAAACATAACGCCGCTGGTAGTTCGGCTAAATCCTGGGCCTGCTGATGTGGAATAATCTTGAGCACCTGTTTAAACTGGTCTCTCAAGGATTGACATATACCAATTGCTGCCAGCGCAGGCTGAGTCACTGAACCTGCCAGAGAAAAGGTGTTTTTTAATAGGAATTCCAACTTTTTATCCGTTGGATCCCTAAGCATTTGAGCATTGTCTACCGGACAAGTCAAACTTATATTCACAGAGGATATAGCAGTGTCAATTGCTGGTATCTCCCACTTTTTAGAGAATTTCTCCTCCATAAAATAAAGTATTGAAACATTTTTAGGAGGAAAAAAAAAATGCTCATCTGGGTGATCCCACTCAGAATACATAAGCTTTTCCAGCAATGGACAGGAAAGGCATGCACAGCTTGAGGAGGCTTTAGCAAACCCAAACAAGTGGGCTTATCAACTGACTCGGTTAAGGGTAGCATAAATGTGGAGCAGACCAAAACTCAGTAAGAGATTGCACCATCAATCTTTCAGATTGTGAAGCTGATCCTTCCGCATTTGACCCCCCAGAAAAAAAAGTCATCAGCCTCTTCACAGTCCCCTGAGGGAAATTCATCTTCTCCAGCCCCCAGTTCCTCAGTTTGAGGGTCCTGGGTAACGGAAGGGAACCTGTCGCATTTTGCCCCACACTGGGATGCGATTAAAGCTGCTAACCTTTCCTCCCAACTTATCAGGGCTGAGGAAAAAAACCTCTTCAGTAATAGACAGGGGCTGCAGTGTTGGAAACAGTTGCAACACTTGACGGCCCTGATGGCTCACTCTGACCAGCCACCTCAGATCTCTCAGGGAGGATGCCATTGTAGAGATGAGTTTAGGCTTTTTTTGAGCTTGAGGGAGACCCTTTTGAGCCCTTTTTTGGGGTGTTTCTACCTCCCCTTCTGACCATTCATGGCTATTAGTGCTCAGCCTGGTGCTTTAGTAAATGTGCCAAGGGAATGCCTGTGTCACCACTTACATGTCCCCTTTTTGCTCTCGTGTCCCTCCGACAGCTGCAGTCAGCAAAATGGAGCTTTTTAAATGTACTCACATGCTGGACGTTGCCACACGCCAATGCCGCGCTAAGTCACGCCCCCTCCACATTCCCACTGCGCCCCCCCCCTAGTTTCTAAAAAGAGTGTTTTCCGACCGGATCAGCGTGTGTGTGTGTGTGTGTGTGTGTGTGTGTGTGTGTGTGTGTGTGTGTGTGTGTGTGTGTGTGTGTGTGTGGCAGCATGGAGGAGAGCTGTGACAAACCGCCGTGCAGAGGCGGTGGAAAACGGAGCGGCATCTGCCGATCGTTCTGGCTTTTGTCCAGGTGGGGGGTGTTTTTAGAAAAAATCCCCCCCAACATCTTACCGGATGCTTGGGACTGCTAACCGGGGGAAGATCTGGAGATTCTGCTGACACAGTGATCTGAGAAAAGCATGACAAGGTACATGCTCTATAAAACCCCCAGTGGTGACTTTTAGGCATGACATTTACTTTTAAAGGAGATAATAAGAAAAGAAAATTCCTTAGAAATCTCCACTTACCTTTCCCGCCGCAGGGATTCTTCACCCTACATGGTGGGCTCCGTTAAAACTTCAGGAACCGGGGGCCCCTTTTTAATTGGGGGATCCACACTCCTGAACCCGTAAAGCACCCTGCCAGGAAAACTTTATGGCTGAAAAAGCAAAGCACTGGGTCCCGGGGTCCAGCTCTCTAAAAAGAGCAGCGTTACGGGCTAAACCTAGTTTCTTCCGCTACGAGGCCCAGGTACCATTCAATTTGGCCTAAAAAGACACTTTGAATGTATCCGGTTGCACAGCCTGCCCCAGCAAGGAATATTCCAGTGGAGCTCAGCATAGCACAACTTTACTCGTGACCAACACTTAAGAAACTGGTACTCCCAGTAGTGGGAGGGGTTATATAGGGTGTGCCAGTGTCCATCACCTGAAGGTGGCCTATAACCCACATAGTAACTACTATTGCGCTGTGTCCCATGATAAAGAAAAATTGTTTATTTTTTACAAATAAATATTTGAAGTGTTGCATGCATTTGTATTCAGCCCCCTGAGTCAATACTTTGTAGAACCACCTTTCGCTGCCATTACAGCTGCAAGTCTTTTTGGGTATGTCTCTACCAGCTTTACACATCTAGAGTGACATTTTTGCCCATTCTTTTTTGCAAAATAGCTCAAGCTCTGTCAGATTGGATGGAGAGCGTTTGAACAGCAATTTTCAAGTCTTATCAAAAATTCTTAATTGGATTTAGGTCTGAACTTTGACTGGGCAATTCTACCCCATAACTATGCTTTGATCTATACCAGGGCTCACCAAACCTAGTCCCTCCAGCTGTTGTGGAACTACACACCTCATAAGGTATTGTAAAACTGACTTTCACAGACATGACTAGACATAATGGGAATTGTAGCTCCTGAACAACTGGAGGGCCATAGTTTAAAGACCCCTGATCTAAACCATTCCATTGTAGCTCTGGCGCTATGTTTAGGGTCATTGTCTTGCTGAAAGGTGAACCTCCACCCCAGGCTCAAGTCTTTTGAAGACTAACAGGTTTTCTGCTAAGATTACCCTGCATTTGGCTCCATCCACCTTCCCATCAACTCTGACCAGCTTCTCTGTCCCTGCTGTAGAAAAGAATTCCCACAGCATGATACCGTCATCACGTTTCATGGGGTTGATGGGTGTGTTCAGGGTGATGTGCAGTGTTTGTTTTCCACCACACATAGCTTTTTGCTTTTAGGCCAAAGAGTTCAATTTTGGTCTCATCTGAGCAGAGCACCTGCTTCCACTTTTATGCTGTGCCCCCCACATGGCTTCTCGCAAACTGCAAACAAGACTTCTTGTGTCTCTCTTTCAACAATGGCTTTCTTCTTGCCACTCTTCCATAAAGGCCAGATTTGTGGAGTGCATGACTAATCGTTGTCCTGTGGACAGATTCTGCCACCTGAGCTGAGCTGCTCTACTTGTCCGGCCTGTCAGTTAAGGTGGATGGCCATGTCTTGGCAGGTTTGCAGTTGTGGCATATTCTTTCCATTTTCGGATGATGGATTAAACAGTGCTTCGTGGGATGGCTAAAGTTTGGGATTTTTTTTATAATCTAACCCAGCTTTTAACTTCTCCACAACTTTATACCTAACCACTCTGGTGTGTTCTTTGGCCTTCATGATGCGGTTTGTGCACTAAAGTTTTTTAACAAACCTTTGAGGGCTTCACAGAACAGCTCTATTTATACTGAGATTAAATTACACACTATTAGTAGTAGACTATTTACTAATTCGGTGACTTCTGAAGGCAATTGGTTTCACTAAACTTTAGTAAGGGGTATCAGAGTAAAAGGGGCCAAATACAAATGCATGCCACACTTTTCTGATTTTGTAAAAAATGCTGAAAACCATTTATCATTTTCATCCCACTACACAATTATGTGCCACTTTGTGTTGGTCTATCACATAAAATCCCAATAAAATATTTACAATTTTGGTTGTAACATGACAAAATGTGTAAAATTTCAAGGGGTATGAATACTTTTCAAAGGCTCTGTATGTGATGGTGAGTGTGCACTACATGTGGGTGGCAGTTGGTGTGGTGATGGCTCTCACTGGCGATCAGGTGTCTCAATCGATTTTGTGAGCGACACTGCATGCGCGGATGTGGAATATATGGCAATATCACAGTATTACACTATATAGTCTTTCTTCCTATGTCATATCTGGAGTCCTAAAGACCTTTAAGAGGTTCCAGTTATCCTGGAGGTTTTGGATACATGTGTCATTGCTGCACTCAAGTGAGCAACCAGGATTTCTGGTTAAACATTTGGCTCTATTTTGGGAGGATTTGAAGACTGTTTGCACTTTAAGAATCACAGTTTAGGAATTTTTTGAACTTTTTATTGCAATTTAATACACATTTGTTTCATGCATGGTTGTGGTACATATGGTAATTTCATACAGTATTACATTATACAATATAGTCTTTCTTTCTTCCTTTGCCATATCCGGAGTCCTAAAAGACCATAAAGAGGTTCCAGTTACCCTGGAGGTTATGGATATTGCTGCACTCAAGTGAGCAGCCAGGAATTCTGGTGAGTGAAACATTCGGTTATTTTGGGAGGATTTGAAGACTGTTTGCACTTTAACCACTTGCCTACTGGGCACGTATACCCCTTCCTAAACCAGGCCAATTTTCAGCTTTCAGCACTCACACTTTAAAACTTGCAGACCAGCCGCCGTGACACAAACTTTTGCGCAAACCAATCAATATATGTTTTTTTGCAATTTTTATTACCAAAAATATATAGAACAGGCATATGCAATTAGCGGACCTCCAGCTGTTGCAGAACTACAAGTCCCATGAGGCATAGCAAGACACTTGACAGCCACAAGCATGACACCCAGAGGCAGAGGCATGATGGGACCTGTAGTTTTGCAACAGCTGGAGGTCCGCTAATTGC
The DNA here is from genome assembly GCA_028564925.1 of Lithobates sylvaticus. NCBI lineage: Eukaryota > Metazoa > Chordata > Amphibia > Anura > Ranidae > Lithobates > Lithobates sylvaticus. The sequence goes on along the minus strand of CM053031.1, from coordinate 170,843,153 downwards.
ATATCCCTGATATAGAATATATATCGGCCTAAAATTAGCTTTTTTTTTAAAAAATTGGGGCTATTAAAGCAAAAGGTACAAAACAGTGTTTTTTTCAAAATTGTCGCTTTTTTTGGTTTATAGCGCAAAAATTAAAAACCGCAGAGATAATCAAACACCACCAAAAGAAAGCTCTATTTGTGGGAAAAAAAGTCTGTCAATTTTGTTTGGGTACATCGTCGCAAGACCGTGCAACTATCAGTTAAGGTGACGCAGTGCTGTATCGCAAAAAATGGGCTGATCATTGAGCAGCCAATTCTTCCAGGGCTGAAGTGGAGCCCTGGAAGCGGACAATTACTCAGTCATGCAACACTGTACCTATATGGAATTGTCTTTTCACACAAATAGAGCTTTCTATTGGTGGCATTTAATCACCACTGTTTTTATTCTTTTATTTTTTTGCATTATAAATAAAAAAAAGGACTGAAATTTTGGAAAAAAATATGTATTTCTTTGTTTCCGTTATAAAATCAGTGTATATTATTTGGTCTTTGTGAAAGTTACTGAGTCTACAAGAAATGACGCCAATCCTTGAAATTTTATCACACCTCATGTACTGACAGTCTATCCAATTTCTTGAGACAACAAGCCAGGACAGTACAAATAACCCCCAATTGACCATTTTTTGGAAAGTAGACAGACATTCCAAAGTATTTAGTAAGAGGCATGGTGAATTTTGTGATGTTGTAATTTTTTCCCACAATTCTTTGCAAAATTACGATTGTTTTTTCTTCTCACAAAATTGTAATATTAAGTTTTTTTTTTCTCACATGGCATATGCATACTACACCCCAAAACACATTCTGCTACTCCTGAGTATCATGATACCACATATGTGAGACTTTTACAGCCTAGCCACACAGAGAGACCAACATGCAGGCAGCACCAGGTGTTCTAGGAACATACATTGCACATCTAAGTTCTTGACTACCCATTACAATTTTAAAATCTCTGGAGCACCAGGATAATGGAAACTCCCACAAAATGACCTTATTTTGGAAAGCAAACTCCCCAATGAATATTCTATGAGGCATAATAATGAGTCTTTTTGAACATGTAATTTTTTCCACATTTTTTTGGAAAATGTGAAAAGAAAATTAAACTACATTTTTTTTTTTTTACACATTTACAGCACTGATGGGTGCTGATGAGGATCCACTGATAGGGTGGCACTGATGGGCACTATTGGGCACTGGTGAGCACTAATAGGGCACTGTAGTGACATGGAGTAATAGGGCATTGTAGTGGCACTGATGAAAGCTCACTGATGGCACTGTAGTTCACTGATGAGCACTCATTGACACTGATGAGTACTGTAGTGCGTAGGGCACTGATGAGCACAGTAGTGGCACTGATAGGGAACTGATGAGCACCGTTGGAACCTTTAGTGGTACTGATGGACACTGTAGTGGCACCATATGGCACTGTAGTGGCACTGATTAGCACTGTAGTGGGACTGATTGGCATTGTACGGCACTGATGGGCACTGCAGTGGCACAGTATGGCACTATAGTGGCTCTGTAGGGAACTGACACTGATGGGCACTGTAGGGGCACCATAGGGCACTAATGAGCACCTATGAGTACTGCAGTGGCACCGTAGGGCACTGTAGTGACACCGTAGGGCATTGTAGAGGCACAGTAGGTCACTGTAGTGGCACTGTAGTGGTGGGACCATAGGGCAATGTAGTGGCATAATAGGGCACTGGTAAGCACTGTAGTGGCACCATAGGGCACTGGTGAGCACTGTAGAGGCACCGTAGGGCACTGATGAATATTGTGGTGGCACTATAGGGAACTGTAGTGGTACTAATGGACACTGAAGTGACAGCATAGGGAATTGATGAGCACTGTAGGGCACTGATGAGCACTGTTGTGGCACCGTAGGGCACTGATGAGCACTGTAGTGGCACCGTAGGGCACTGATGAGCACTGTAGTGAAATTGTAGTGGCATTGTATGGCACTGCTGAGCACTGTAGTGCCACCGCAAGGCACTTATGAGCACTGTAGTGGCAGTGTAGGGCACTGCAAGGAACTGATAAAGACTGTAGTGGCACTGTAGGGCAATGATTAGCACTGTAGGGCACACAAGATTAAGCAAACTCACGCTGCTGGGGGGTTTCTCTCTCCTCTCACCAATACAGCCTGTAAGGAGAGGAGAAACACTGCAGCAGCTCGAGTTGACCCAGACTAGATCCTGGTTTGCTGCCAAAGTTAATACTTAGTCATTGGACAGAGCGATCACGTGGTAAAGGGCCGCTGTGATTGGCTCCTTACCCTGATCCGTGATGCGCTGGGTACTAGGGACCCAGCGAGCATGGACACTTCCGGGTGCACGCCCCAGGGAGCGCATGGAAAGAGCGAGCACAGAAGGCGTCATATGATGGCCTGCCAGAACAAGCTGGCCATGCTGTAGCCATCATTTAGCTATAGCGTGACTGGCAAGTGGTTAAGAATCAGTTTATACATTTTTTATTTCACCGATTTAGCCCCGGAAGATTTTACCCCCTTCCTGACCAGAGCACTTTTTACAATTTGGCACTGCGTCACTTTAACTGACAATTGTGCGGTCATTCAACGCTGTACCCAAACGAAATTTGTGTCCTTTTTTTTCCCACAAATGGAGCTTTCTTTTGGTGTTATTTGATCACCTCTGTGTTTATTTTTTGCGCTATTAAAAAAATATTCTTCTACATATTTTTGGTTGAAAACAAAAAATTCTAAATCGCATATATTGATTGGTTTGTGCAAAAGTTATAGCGTCTGCAAACTATGGGAAAGATGTATGGCAATTTTATGGCTTTTATTTTTTTTTTTAACTAGTAAATGGTGGAGATCTGCAATTTTTAGTGGTACTGCGAAATTGCAAAGGACAGGTCGGAGACTTTTGACACTTTTTGGGACCATTGGCATTTATACAACAATCAGTGCTATAAAAATGCACTGATTACAGTGTAAATGTCACTGGCAGGGAATGGGGTTAACACTAGGGTGTTCCCTCAGCCTGTTCTAACTGTGTGGGGATGTGAGTGACTAGGAGAGGAGCCATATCATTTCTTTTTTCCTTCCTTCATAGGAAGAAACAATAAAACTCTTCTCCTCTGACAGCACAGGGAATTGTGTGTTTAAACACACAAATCCCCATACTAGTGCTCGTGCACGCGATTGTGCGTGGCCGGCAGCGATCGTGCCAGCCGGCCACGTGCATCGGGTTGCGCGCCCTCTGGTGGCCAAAAACGGGTAGGACTTACCCGTATGGGATTTCAGCCAGGCAAGCCACTGTGCCACAGTATATCTGCGTGACACAGTTGGCAAGTGGTTAAAGGGTAACTCCACTTTCATGGGGAAAAAAACTAAGAAAAAATAATAAAGTGCATATAATTGCGAGACTAAATCATACTGTAATTGAATGTTATTAAAAATTACCTTTCCTTTTCAATCTGCAGCTCTGTAATTTTCTGAGAATGCATTGCAATATGGCTACCCTGGGGTTGTTCTGTACACAGTGTGTACTGACCACTCACCAGAAACAATTTCCTGCTTGTGTGATTTGCTCACCAAATTTTCCCAGAAACCTGCACTGCTATGCAGGCCATACATGGTCGAATTTTGAACGAATTTCCTTTTCAATATCAGAAAGTTCGTTTTTTTTGTGAGCCGATGGTGCCACCATTGATTTTCGAAATTCGGCCGACCAAGCCTTCAATTTCACCTCATGTTGCTACAGAAAATAATTTTCTTGGCCAGGAATCTTCTTTTCTCTCCGTAAATTTTCTTTTCTTATTAAATTTCTCGCACGATTATCCCATCATTGATTAGAAAAATCGGTCGTTTTTCAAAAATTTTTTAACATGTCCGATTACTCAAATTTGATTTCCGAACGAAAATCGGCTGTTAAAATTCTTTTGAAATTCAAACCGGCCATACAGGCCGGCATTACAAGTCAGATTTCAGGCACCCCCTGCAACAAAAATTACATTTTTGGAGAGATACTTTCAATAGGAAACCGTCTAAAGGGATGCAGGCCCAGCAGATTTCCTCATTAGTGCCCTGCTGCTGCCACACCTGACAGGTAATTATGAAACCACTACCATTAGACCCGCTCAGAACAGAGGCAGAGACAAGCACACATGGATTTCTTCAGAATAACAAAAAGTTAGGAATCTGCAATAAAGTTTGTTTTACTCCTTGCAATGTACATAGATCACCCAGAGGGGAATGTTTTTTCTCTCAACAAGTGGCGTTACGCTTACATTTTTTAGCGCTGCAATTTTATTTGTTCCAGGAAAATTATATGTTATTATAGTGCATCCGGAAAGTATTCACATTGCTTCACTTTTTCCACATTTTATGTTACAGCCTTATTCCAAAATGGATTAAATTCATTATTTCCCCCAAAGTTCTACAAACAATACCCGATAACGATCATGTAAAAGAAAAGAAGTTGGTTTGAAATCTTTTCAAATTTATAAAAACAAAAAAATAAAATCACTAGTACAGAAGCATATACAGCCTTTGCTTAAAGGGGTTGTAAACCCTCCAGTTTTTTCATCTTTAACAAACACTTTCAGGCCGGACCATTTTGCTGGCTTAAGACCAGACCACTTTTTTGCGATTCGGCACTGCGTCGCTTTAACGGACAATTGCGCGGTCGTGCGACATGGCTCACACAAAATTTGCTTTTTTTTTTCCCCACAAATAGAGATTTCTTTTGGTGGCATTTGATCACCTCTGCGGTTTTTAGTTTTTGCGCTATAAACAAAAAAAGAGCGACAATTTTGAAAAAAAAAAAAAAAAACGCATTATTTTTTTACTTTTTGCTATAATAAATACCCCCCAAAAATATATAAAAAAAATGTTTCCTCAGTTTAGGCCGATACGTATTCTTCTACATATTTTTGGTAAAAAAAAAAAAAAAAAAATTGCAATAAGCAATTATTGATTGGTTTGCGCAAAAGTTATAGCGTTTACAAAAATAGGGGATAGTTTTTTGGCAATTTTATTAATATTTTTTTTTTTTTTTACTAGCAATGACAGCGATCTTTATTGTGACTGCGACATTATGGCGGACACATCAGACATTTTTGACACATTTTTGGGACCATTGTCATTTATACAGCAATCAGTGCTATACAAATGCACTGATGCCTGTGTAAATGACACTGGCAGTGAAGGGGATAACCGGGGGTGGCAGTGTAATGGTTAAGTGTGTCCTAGGGGCGTGTTACTAACTGTGGGGGCGAGGCTGTGCGTTAGTGATCACTGATCTCTGCTCCAATCACAGGGAGCAGAGATCAGTGTCACGTGTTGCTAGGCAGAACGGGGAGATGCTGTTTACTTCCGCATCTCCCCGTTCAGCCTCCTGAGACGATCGCAGGTATCCCCGCGGCAATCGAGTCCGTGGGACCCGCAACCGGACTCACGGGGGTCCCAACTGGCGCACGCGCCGCCACAGCAGCATTTTTAAAGGGCCGTACCTGTACGCCCTTATGCCTGTCCGTGCCAGTCTGCTGACGTACATCTGTGTGCGCCGGTCGGGAATCGGTTATTGCATCCTATGCATTAAGGTGAAAAAACTTCTGCCAGTGACCGGCCCCCCAGCTCCCTGTTTTACTTACCTGAGCCCCGTATTTCCCTCAATGGAGATGCGCTGTCCTGACTCTTGATTGGATAGATAGAGAAAGGGAACCACCACTCCAGGATAGCCCTTCAGGGTGAATGCTGTTTCTCCTATCAAGGAGCCCCAGGTGCTGGCTGATAACACAATAGGCAGGAAGTAGCAGAAAAACTCTGGCTAGCCGTACACCGGAAAAAGATAAAATCCTGTGTTGTTTATTGAAAATCAAGGATCACATTACATCTAATGGTCCACAGCAAAGGAAAAAAGGGGGTACAAAACTGACGCGTTTCGCACTAGAATCAGTGCTTACTCATAGCTGGCCATCTCTCAAACATCAAATATATAGCCCTAAAAATACATATCACATGATGAGATAATTGTTGAAAGCTATTACAAACAGCTGGAAAACAGTTATAATTGGATCCCAACGTGTGTTGTCAAGCAGCCCAATTAGAAAAAGAAAAGCCAATTGAAAAAAGCAAACCAAAAATATATAGAGAAATGTGCATTCTGTGTTAAAGGAATGTGTGCATGTAAAGCCGTATAGACACATGCATACATGTACACACATGTGTCGGTGATAATGTAAAGACAGGGGGAAAAGGGGTGTATTCTGCAGTAATGATATGAAGAATAAAAAAAAAAAAAAAAAAAAAGTGAAAGATATGTATAAAATTCCAATAAAGGAATGTGAACATATGACGAATCAAAAAAAAAGTGAAATTGAAAGTAAACAATTGAAAGTAAAAAATTGTGAAAGAAAACATATCTTCATGTGTGTATACATACATATTTACAGTGTTTTCATTGTATCAACAGTGTGAGTGAAACGTAAATAAATGTAGGAATAAGGGCAGACCACCATACACATATGTATAGTGTATGACAAAGTGTGTGTGTGTGTGTGTAAAAAAGCACATATACATATGTGCAACATATGGTTGAATACTTCAATCAAGTTATATATTGAATATCAAAGTATATTATATAATATGTACAATGTGTCCAATGAAACTATTTGGCTGCTTATAGTTAAAAGGGGGACTTGTGTTGCAAAATATGTGTGTGTATAAATCCAGCGCAACAAGCTTGTACGCTGTGTATTGGTCATATTGGTCTTGATTGGATAGATTGACAGCAGCAGGAGCCAATGGCTGCACTGCTACCAATCAAATCCAATGATCCAGGGGCGGGGCCGAGTCCGGCATTCGTGTCTATGGACGCCAAATGCTGGATTCAGGAGCGTGCCGCAAGGTAAGCCCCTGGGAGAGCGCTTCTCCTAAGGGGTTATCTGATGTGGGGAGGAGCTACCAGCGCCGCCAGGGGACCCCAAAAGAGGATGATCGGGGCCACTCTGTGCAAAACGAGCTGCACAGTGGAAGTATGACATTTTTCTTTTCTTTTTTTTTTTAAACAACAAGAGGGTTTACAATCACTTTAATACTTTGGAGCACCTTTGGCACCAATTACAGTCTCAAGTCTTTCTTGGATATGATGCTACAAGCTTGGCACACCTATATTTGGGCAGTTTCTCTCATTCTTCTTTGCAGGACCTCTCAAGCTCCATCAGGTTGGATGGGGACCGTCGGTGCACAGAGATGTTCAATCGGGTTGTGGTCTGGGCTCTGGCTGGGCCACTCCAGGACATTCACAGAGTTGTCCCGTAGCCACTCCAATGTTAACTTGGCTGTGTGCTTAGGGTCGCTGTCCTGTTGGAAGATGAACCTTTGCCCCAGTCTGAGGCTCTAAGTGCTCTGAAGCAGGTTTTCATCAAGGATATCTTTGTGCATTGCTGCATTCATCTTTCCCTCAATCCTGACTGGTCTCCCAGTTCCTGCCGCTGAAAAACATCCCCACAGCATGATGCTGCCACCACCATGCTTCACTGTAGGGATGGTATTGGCCAGGTGATGAGCGGTGCCTGGTTTCCTCCAAACATGACGCTTGCCATTTAGGCCAAAGAGTTCAATCTTTGTTTCATCAGACCAGAGAATTTAGTTTCTTATGGTCTGAGAGTCCTTTAGGTGTCTTTTGGCAAACTTAAGGTAGGCTGTCATGTGCCTTTTACTGAGGAGTGGCTTCTGTCTTCCCACTCTACCATACAGACCTGATTGGTGGAGTGCTGCAGAGATGGTTGTTCTTTTGGAAGATTCTCCTCTTTCCACAGAGAAACGCTGGAGCTCTGTCAGAGAGACCATCAGTTTGGCCGGGCGGCCTGCCCTAGGGGGGAGTCCTGGTGGTTCCAAACTGCTTCCATTTATGGATGATGGAGGCCATGGTACTCATTGGGACCTTTTAATGCAGCAGAACCTGTTCTGTAACCTTTCCCAAATCTGTCTCGATACATTCCTGTCTCGGAGGTCTACAAACTCCTCCTTGGACACCATGGCTTGGTTTGTGCGCTGACATGCACTGTTAACTGTGGGACTGTATATAGAGGTGTGTGCCTTTTCAAGTCATGTCCAATCAACTGAATTTACCACAGGTGGACTCCAATCAAGTTCAAGAAACATCTCAAGGATGATCAGTGGAAACAGAATGCACCTGAGCTCAGATTTGAGTGTAATGGCAAAGGCTGTGAATACTTATTCACATGTGATGTTTTCGTTTTTTATTTTTAATAAATTTGCAAAGATTTCAAATAAATTTCTTTCACATTGTCATTATGGGGTATTGTTTGTAAAAGTGTGAGGAAAATAATGAAGTTATTCATTTTGGAATAAGGCTGCAACATAACAAGATGTGGAAAAAGTAAAGAGCAGTGGATACTTTCTGGATGCACTGTATATCACCTTATTGCCAGCAGCTGTAGGACAGGTATTTAGTGCCATTTTTGTTGCACATGTGCCAAAGCTTAACAACTGTGCAATTAACCTATAAGGTACCCCAATGACACTCAAGGGCTTATTTTTTAGCTTTCCTGATCTGTCTGAGTTATTGGAGTAACCCTTTACACCTGTCCTGCCTTAGCCTTAAAACCTTTATACAGTTTCATTGGATATGTAGAAACTGTCCGGCCAGGATCCCATGTATAAGTGATCTAGGATGGTGGCTAACTGCTCACAGCAAATATTGGCTGCTGTCTCTTTTCAAAACATCCTTGTGACGAAGCCCCTATTTTTCTTAGAGAACAGTTTTTTTAGATCTGATGTTCAACAAAGGTGTAGGTCAATGTTATGTTACTGTAATTTTTCATTGCGAACGCAAAAGGTAATCATGTAACTATTGCTGAGCCGCTCCAAATCAACAGCACATCATCTATGTACCTCAGTCAGAGTAAAACCCTACTAAAAGATACATCAGGCAAGTTGTAAACCACATTTTCCTCCTAATATCCCAGATGAAAACATGCATAGGAGGGGACTCAGGGGCTCCTATTGAGGATCCTTTTGTCTGCTGATTAATTTTTCTCCATAAATGAAAAAAAAAAAAAAAAACACAGTATTTATTAGGTAAAGTAAATTCAAGGAGTTCCAGTAGGCATTACATTTTGTGGACCAATTCAGATCCAAGAAAAAGGAAAACGGCTCTCAACCCACATGCATGTGGAATTAAGGTATACAGGGACTTCACATCAACTCTCACAAGAGTGATTCCTCTTCAATTTTCACATCTGCAATCTTTGAAAGTACAGCCTTTATACCCTGGTCAGAGGACTCCTAGTGTGGAATCATTTATTTTAAAAACAGACAGTCCATGTACGTACCCACTGCCTCCATGAGGCCCTTTATAGCTGATACAATGTGCCTACCTGGTGAGGGGTGGGGGTTTAAGGCTCATGTGTACTTTGGGGATAACCTAAAAAGGTGGATGTATGGTGCTCATTGATTCTTAGATATTCATATTTCTTTTTTTTTTTTTTGCAATATTCCCACAACTCTTGTAATTGCCAATTTGGAACAAAGGCCTAGTATTGGGAAGAGATCTTCAGACAACTTTATGCTGACTGATCATAAGTTGAGATTTCACCTCCCTCATATATAGATCTTCACTGATGAGGACGATGCTGCCACCTTTATCACTCCTTTTAATCACCAGGTCCTGTGCATTCTAGAACTCACCCAATGCCAACCTTTCTTCTCTACAGAGGTTTTCTACCCCCCTAAGGGGCTTAATACAGAATAAAATTTCCAGGTCTGAGGATTAGAACCCTGTAGGTGTATTATGACTATCAATACTCATATCTGTTGTAGAGTGCTGTATATGGTCCTGCTCAATTTTGTTTATCCAGGGAGGATTAATGTTTTGATCTCCAGGTCAGGATCCACCCTATATTTACACTGGATTTGTACAAACTATAGAATTTTTGGACTTGTTATGCCATCCCCCCCAAAATATGGCATGTGACATGACATGTTATATACCAACTACTATGCTATTGAGCTACATTAAGAAGAGCTATTTGCAGCTCCCTGCTAGGAAATTTTCAATGAAAATCCCAGGTGCAGTCTTTTCTGATTAATAATTTGCCATTTAGATCTAATTGCGGCGGACCATAAACTTTTGGTTTGGTATAGTGTCCAGGAATGATTAGGAACCAGTTTATTATTGTTTGGTAACAAGAATAATTGTTTAGTCATAGAATTTTCGTAGTATATTTCAGTCAGTCTATACTAAAAAGGATGCAGTATGTCTTGAGTTGCAAGTAGTTCTAACACCAATATACAGTGGGTAAAATAAGTATTGAACACGTCACCATTTTTCTAGGTAAATATATTAATAAAAGATACTATTGACATGGAATTTTCACCACATTTCGGTAAGAACCCATGCCATCAAAAGAAACCAAAACAAATACGTTCAGAAATTAAGTTATGTGTAATAAAATGGAATGACACAGGGAAAAAATATTGAACACATGAAAAAAAGGGGAGGTGCAAAAAGGCATGGAAAGTCAAGACACCAGCTGAAATTGATCAGTAATTTGAAAGCAATCCTGCCCCTTGTCAGAGAAAATTAATAGCAGCTGGTTCAGTCTCAATTGATGGCCTATAAAAAAAAAAATTGTCTCATTACCAAGGTGCCACACAAGGAACATTTCATGACATTTGCAACCTTATTGTTGCAAACCTACTGATGGCATTAGTTACAGAAGGATTTCTAAAATTCTGAATGTTCCAGTGAGCACTGTTGGGGCCATAATCCGGAAGTTAAAGCGGTAGTAAAGCCGCTGAACTTTTTTTTTTTTTTTTAACACCTGTAAAGGAAAAGGCATAATGAGCTAGTATGCACCGCATACTAGCCCATTATGAAATACTTACCTTAGAACGAAGCGTCGGTAACTCACCTGGTCCACGCCAAGGTCGCTGACATGTTGCCTCGGCGTGTCTTCCGGGTATCGCGGCTCCAGCGCTGTGAGTGTCTGGAGCCGCAATGTCGTCACTCCCGCGCATGCGCACGGGAGACTTCTTCCCGGCAGGGTTCGGATTCTGCCGGCCCTTCAGCCGAGAATCCCCCGTGCGCATGCGCCGCTGCAGTCAGCGGCGTATTGCACGGGGAATATCTCCTAAACCGTACAGGTTTAGGAGATATTTTTTTTACCTACAGGTAAGCCTTGATATAGGCTTACCTGTAGGTAAAAGTTATAATTTTGACTTTACTTCCACTTTAAAAGAACATAATTTCACCATGATTTCTGAAGGAGGAGTGAAAAGAATTAGAAGAGTTGTCCAAGAGCCAAGGAGCACTCATGGATAGCTTCAGAAAGACCTGGAATTAGCAGGTACAATTTGTTTCAAGTAATACAATCAAACACCATGGGCTGTATGCACGCTCACCACGCAAGACTTCATTGCTAAAGAAAAAGCATGTTGAAGAGCTTTTAAAGTTTGCTGCAGAACATTTAGACAAGCCTGTGAAATACTGTGAGAATATAGTCTGGTCAAATGAGACCAAAATTTAACAATCTGGATGCCATAATACACACCATGTATGGAGGTCAAATGACACTGCACATCAAAAACACCATACCAACAGTGAAGTTTGGAGCTGCTTTTCAGCATACAGTGTTGGAAAGCTTCATGTCATTGAATGAAGGATGAATGTAAAAATGTACCAACACATTCTTGATAAAAAGCTGCTCCCATCTACCATAATGAAGATGAAACGAGGGTGGATGTTTCAGCAAGACAGACAATGATCCCAAACACAAAGCCAAGGAAACTCTAAATTGGTTTCCAAGAAAGAAAACTGACCAGAGTCCAATAGAAAATCTATGGACAGATCTAAAGATCAGATTTCATAGAAGAGGCCCACGGAACCCTCAAGATTTGAAGACTTTGTGGCAGAATGGGCCAAAACCACACCTGAGCAATGCATGCAACTAGTTTCTCCATACAGAAGGAGTCTTGAAGCTGTCTTTACCAACAAAGGATTTTGTACAAAGCATTCAATATTAATACTTTTTTCCCTATGCTGTTCCATTTTATTGCACAAACTTAAATTCCTGAACTTATTTGTTTTGGTATCTTTGTATTTATGGATTGCATGGGTTGATACCGATACGTGGTGAAAATGTCATGCCAATAGCACCTTTAAAAATATATTTACCTAAAAAAAAATGGTGACGCGTTCAATACTTATTTTACCCGTTGTATATTCCAATCTTGAAGAATTTTCTGACTAAAGCTACAAAAAGCTAAAAAGCTTTAAAAACTGCTTTCATATAACAAAAGGAGGGAAGTGACTGGAAGATTCTTTATCAAAAATACACGTCAATTTAAGAAAAGGTTTTACCTCACTGACTTTGCAGTATTCACATCCATTACCAAAAACAAAAGGAATGTAAATCTCCCTAACAAGATACACTGGCCTTGTATATGAATAAAAAGGGTTGTATTCTATTGGACCACTTAATAGCAGTTGTTTTGGCTATAGCCAACAATTAGTGCAATAATGAAGTTATATCTCAATGCAATGAAACAACCAGCATTCAACAACCATCTTAAAATGAACTTCCTTACGTTTCGGACAGAAATTTGTTGCATTCCAGTATTGCTACTTCCACATAGCTGGGAAGGGGATGTGTGTTAAGTCCAAATATCAGGAAATTCTGTACAAGACATTTTAGATTTGGTTTGGCCAGCAAGAGCACACAGAATAATTGGTAAAAAGTGCTTTGACCCAGAAAAGCCTTGTATTTAAAAGGGTGGACCCTATTTGCTGTGAGTGGAGTTTGAAGTTCAGTGTGAGCCTTAATAAACTTTATGAGCTGGGTAGGAACATAGCAGCCAATGGCCAGCAGTTTGTGTATGCTTTTTTTGTATTGTCTGCTTGAGTTCGTTTGAAGTGTCTCTGGAAGCATATTTGAATTTGAGCCTGTAATTTTACTTTATAATGCAAGTATCATTTATTTGTGTATAATAAAGAGTGTGGTGATTGTATTACACAATGCAAGTCTCGTATACATCCATGTGGGATCTTTTTGGAGCCATCATGGCTTGCTGCAGTTTTAGAGGATGTTTTGGTGGATTCCTCTAACCAGAAGCTACAAGCTCTATCAGCCCAATCTTTAGTAAGATAATGGAATCTCACTCACCAAAAATAATTATCTGAAGATTCCCCAGGCGTTTCTCAGAATTAGATTATATACCTTTTGGATTTTATTGAAATTCATTTTTTTTTTTTAACCACTCCTCCTCCCTTAGGCCAGTTATAAACAGCCTTGGATTGAAGTGGTTATACGAGGATCATGACTGTTCCTTTCAGACGATGATTCTTTTAGGTTAAAGTGATCTGAGTGGCTATACACCTGCCTGATCGCTTTTACAGGTGGCGGAAAGTGTCCATCCCTCCCCACCCCTTTACCAGGATCTCCCCATCGCATTGAGAAACCCGGCATGGATATGACCAGCGGCATCGACTTTTCATGACACAGCGAGGAGAATTGATGTTGTTCCTCCCACTGTGTAATGTCGATCTGATGTCAACAAGTCATCACCAGTTTGTGAAAGCATCTGATTAAATTGATTTTGGTTTGACCAGATGCTTTGGAGGCCAGGGGAGAGATATAGGGTCTAATAATTTCCCAGATCTCTCAAGGACCTGTCATGGACCATGCTATCACAAGGGGGCAGTTTCATGGGTGTATGCAATTTTAAAGCGTGACATGTTGGGTATCTACTTCGCGCAAAACCTTTTATATTTTATAGAAAACTGGGTGTTATATTGTGTTTGTCAAACCGCTGGGCAAATATTGTGCAACATAAAAATTTGCAGCAACCACCATTTTATTCTCTAGTTTCTCTGCTTAAAAAAAAAAAAGAAGATCTATTGTTTGGGGGTTTCTAAATAATTTTCTAGCAAAAAAAAAAAAAAAAAAAGCAGATATCTACATGTACAAGAGAAAATGTAAACACTGGAACAGATTAAAGCAGAGTTCCACCCAAAAATGGAACTTCCGCTTTTCCGGTTCCCCCCTCCGGTTTCACATTTGGCACTTTTCAGGGGGGGGGGGGGGGGGAGCAGATACCTGTCTAATACAGGTATTTGATCCCACTTACGGCGATAGATCGCCGCAGATTTAGCAGTGATCTACACCATGTCTGGGCCCTCCTCTGTCCCCCCCTGGGAATTACACAGGTCCCAGAAGACACCAGGGACCAGTGAGGATGTGCAGCACAACTCGCGCATGCACAGTAGGGAACCAGGCTGTGAAGCTGCAAGGCTTCACTTCCTGATTCCCTTACTGAAGATGCTGGTGCCTGCACCCGGGGCGAAGGGACAGATCGGCTTCGGGTGAGGACATCGCAGGTGCCATGGACAGGTAAGTGCCCTAATATTAAAAGTCAGCAGCTGCAGTACTTGTAGCTGCTGACTTTTAAATATTTTTTTTGGTGCAACTCCGCATTAATCACACAAACAGTGTGGATGGTACTCATGGTGTTATTTTATATTTTATGTTCTGAAACTTTATTTTAGACATATTGACACTGAGTGGGGTTATCAATATACAGCTGCTAAAACCGATTTGCACGGTGGTGTTATTTCAAACAGTGTGGCAGGAATAATTGTATTAATCATTTAAAGAGAACTGGCACACAGGGTTTTCACACACCACAAACACTACTCTCACTAGCAGTTATAAGTCAGCCAAACCAGGGAATACCCTATAGAGAATTCCATATCTTGGAGTACAGTACAGGGTACATGTAGCATATTAGCATGTAGCATATTCATACACCACGAGTTATAGGGGTCTACCTTCAGGTGATTTGACATTGGCAGAGCTTTAGAGGATACCGCCCTGGGCACCACCCAAATAAAGTAAATAAATTCTGCGCTCGTCTCTAAAAGGTGAAAATATGAAATGTAAATACAGCAAACTTCTAAGATTAAATACTTAATCCAAACAATATTACTAAACACAAAAAGTTGTGCAAATACAAATGGTGAACGTGTGTGTAATAACACCCTTAAAACAATTAATGTAATTTTGTAAAAATCATGATAAAAAATACAAACATTTTTGTATGTGTAAAAATTCAAAAAAAATTCTAAAAATCTATATAAAATTAAAGGGACTATGTGAAAAAAATAAAATAAATAAATAAATAAATAAGTAAAAGGGAGTCATATATGTTGCATGTGAAATGCATGTGAAATGATGATCAATCCAAAAACACACACACACACATACATATATATATATATATATATATATATATATATATATATATATATATATATATATATATATATATATATATATATATATATATATATATATATAAGTTCAGAGCGGGGAGATGAAAACAGCTGGTGTGATCCTACAGACTCTGTGGCCATATCATATTCATCCTACACAGGTATATCAGATATTGCACATCGATCCTTGCAGGGGACAAAAAACAAGCAGCCAGATGGCTTCTTACCAGATCTGATGGACTCCTGATCACGGGAGTTGTTCTCGCAAGATTGACTGAAGGAATCAGCTTCTGGTCTCCAGCTCTCCGGTAATCTGTATGCACACCTGCCTGTGTTTCTCCTCAATCACAGGGTTGTTTTCCTGGATTGTGAGCCACAGGTCTCTCACGGTCTTGTTACACAACTATTTCCATAGAGTGTTTTAGCAAAGAATAAAGTGGTTCTTTATTTTATCAGCTCAGATTTCATTCAGGTTTTAGAAAAGGAGAAAAAACAGAGGGGAACTCATGTGCAGTAAATTCTTTAGGAATTTATTCCAACGATAAAAACTTTTTCAAGCACATTTAAAAAGGATAATATAAAAAAAACTCAGCAGCAAAAAATGTCATTCACATTGCCTGCTGGTGTGTGGTGACATCACAAACAGCTCTCCTACCGACTGGTTTCCTTGTAAAAAGCATTGACTGGGAATGGAGATACCCTACCCCAGTTCGGAAGTCCTTCGTTTTGTAGCAAGCAATGGACAGGAAACCAAGGAATGGAAGGGGGGTGGCCCATGGCTTGTACCCAAAGATATGGAATTTAAAGATAAACCAAAATACCTCTCATCTTAATCATACAGTATAGGACACAGGCAAAGTATTTATACATCATGGGATGTCTCCAGGATATGAAGAAGAAAGGTGGGCAACAATGAAACAGAACTGTTCCAGCAAGCCCAAAACGGGTCACAAAACCTCAGAATGCTGCTGCGTAAACCTTGTGGCCAGACTGGATGTCCATCTGGTAAAACTATTGAAAAAATATGAACAGAAGATCAGGTAGCAGCCTTGCACAACTGGGATGCAGGGTCATGTTACCAAAATGCCCAGAAAACACACACCAATCTGGCGGAAAGGGCACATAAAAGAGAAAAGGAGATCTCTCAGATTGTAAACTTGTGTTCAGATTCCTTCTCATAAGATGGTGGACTCTGAAACAAGGTATCCCTTGTAAGGTCGAGGACAGGACAAATAGGGAATCTGTTGGTCTGATCAGAGCAGTTTGATATATACTCCAATGGCTCTGACTATATCCAGTCAATGTAGAGAGATATAATTTGCATGCTAAGAACAGTGCATAATGATGGGAGGATAATGTCCTCATTGAGGTGGAATGCGGAAAATAGCCTTCAGAAGAAAGGTTGGCCCTGGGTGCAAGACAACCTTGTCATATAAAGTATGAGGAAATGCTCTTTACAGGAAAGGTTTGCCATCTGACAGACATTATCGTGACCAAAAAAGACTAGATTTGAGAGATCCTCTAGCGCACATGTCAAACACAAGGCCCATGGGTCAAATTTAGCCCGCCAGGCCATTTCACGTGGCCCTTGCACCCAGGGCTTTTTTTCAGTCAGAAGGTGGCAGAACTCTGGAATACTCTTTCCACTGTCATTGTAAACACAGAAGCCTTCTGTGTTTTACAAGGAAAGCTTTCCGTTCAGCGGCTCTCACAGATGCAGTGTGGGATAGGGCATCTGTGAGATCTCCATCGGTGCCCATATGCCAACCAATGATCTCTCTGTAAGAGAGAGAGGCAGAACTGCCTACATTGCAGGGAGGTACTAGGGCTGGGTATATGCAATGCAAGGAAGCTTGGGGGGGGGGGGGGGGTTGGGAACCAGGGCTTTAGAGGGAGATGTGTGCAGAGGTCAAAGCTACAGAGTAGTGGAAGCCCTGGACTCTGTATGTAGTGCACTCCTCAACCATGCACTCTGTACATAGCACATAACACACTCCTGGTATTTAATGCCCCTTTAAGATTCTCCCATTGTTGGTGCAATTTGGCCACACCCTCCATTTGATGCAGTTTAGGGGGCATAGTTGAGTCCCCATACCTATTGTCAGAAAAAAAAAAGCCTGGATAAATTCATATAGATTTACAGATCCAACCAGGCCCTTTCAGGGCAACCATAATGCTGATTTGGCCCTCAATGAAATGAAGTTTGACACCGCTACTCTAGAGAATATCCCCGATGGGTTCAAAGAGTGGTTTCTATAGGGCACAGAGAACCAAAGTGAGATCCTAAAGAAATGCAAGATGCAAGATGCTGCAAGGGAAATTTAAAACGAGATATACCTTGAAGAAAGGTTCTTATAAAAAGGAGAATGACGCCAGAAGCCTTTGAAAAAGAATGAATAAGGCCAAGACCTGACCTTTGTCAGTGCTTAAGGAGAGGTTCTGCAAACTATTTTTGAAAAAGGAACACCAAAGCTGAAATTTGACACAATATACACAAGGTCAAGCGCTGATACACTCCAGACTGAGGACCAGTTCACATGAATTACACAGAACTTGCTAGGCATTCCAGTGGGATTTACATATGATCCGGGTGCAGTGCAATTTTAGCCCATTCATTGGAAAGACTGAACCAGTGGCATTTCCTGGTGATACACACAATACTCTAGCCAAGCCTTTTTCAACCAGGGTGCCCAGGCACCCTGGGGCGGGTTCAGGTTTCTTTGGTTTCTTCAGGGTTGCCTTGGTAAAAATGCCTAACAATTGCCCCAAAACTGTATACAAGCCAGTGGATGGATCAAGCCTTCCTTTTAGGTACACAAAGACAGAAGTTTTCATTGTGCACCATTACATAGTAGTGTTGTTTGCCCTTCTCTGTAAGCACTGGAATCACATTAGCTGGGCAAGGGAGAGAAACTGAGGGAGAAGATAAACATTTGAATACTTGTCAGTACCTGTGTGCAAAGGTGTATTTGTTTTGGAAGAATACATCACCTCTAATGTTGGGCATCCTGTGTGTGTGTGTGGATGCTATTGCATTATGTAAAACTATTACTTACATTTTTTTGCATTTTAGCATGGGGTGCCCTGGGAGTGCACATAATTTTAAAGGGTGTGTTGGCTTTCTGAACCCAGTGGAGTGGAGCACATGTTTATGTTAACACAGCACATGGGTTTATAAGAACAAACCTTTTTACCCTGTGTAAAATATGAAAACACCAACTTAAGTGACTAATGCAATTAAAACATATTTGCTAATACATTTAAAAAAAAAAAAAAAAACATGTCTATATAAATAATGCAGTCCACCAGTGACATAATTGTGTAAATATTACACCAGTGCTCAATAACGTCAAAAAGAAAAAAGTAAGAAAAATAAAAAAATGTCCCCAATTCATATTCCACCTAGTGCAGCTCTTATTTGATGCTGCGAGGCTTCCACCCCTAACTGTCCGAGCACTCACCAGAATGCGAGACCCCTTAAATTGAGTGGGTCCACTGTGCTAAATGGTCCTCCAGAAATGATGCAGCCTCATTCTAGTTAGTGCAGAAACATTGTTAGTGGACTGCACTATTCACATAGAAATGTGTTATATGTAGATCTTGATTTTATAAATGTATTTGCAGATGATACGTTTTAATTTGCACCGGTCACTAAGTTGCAATGTCCTCATATTTTGTACAAAGTTAAAGGGGTTGTTACATGTAATGTTTGCAATTATAGCAGTTCATGTACTGATAATGGTTTGGTTACACATTGGGGTTGATTTACTAAAGGAAAAAAGACTGCACTTGCAGAAGTTGCTCCAGAGCTTAGTAAAATGAGCAGGAACTCTGCTGAGTTCCATCATCCACTCATGTGTTTTTTTTTTTTATTTTCCTTGCACGTAATTGGGTACTCTTTGCAAAGTGAAGCCATACCTCATTTACTAAGCTCTGGAGCAACTGCACTTGCAGAGGGCAACATTGCAAAGTGTACAGTCTATTGGCCTTTAACCATCCCAACAGTGGGGTTGATTTACTATAGGATTAGGACACTGTAATAAAATCAATCACTGGGATTATCTTTGTATTTAAATCAGAGATCAAGCGTGCATCGCTTGATCCACTCACTGTATGTAATTTTGCTCAGCCTGCTACGGCTTTCTGTTCTGCCTATTAGTGGTGAACTAAAAAGCACAGCATGACTGTAAATGCCTGTCTTTTTGCACATCCTACTAATACTCTAAATGCTGGACTATGAATCCAAATAATATTGCTACTGACAACTGCTCAGCTTGTTTTAGCTTGGCCTGTTAATACCTTAAGTGGTGGACCACAAAGCATTTTGGCTACTGCCTCTCATTCAGCCAACTACAGTCTGCTACAAAGTAATGATATTATCCACGCTTAGGGGATGGAACTGCTGCCCCCCAAAAAAAACTTCACCGGAGTGAAGCCAGAAAATGTTAAACCACTAGGATAGGGTGGTGGCGCTGTTCTGTAAAATAGTAAATAATGGCAAGGGGCATAAAATATATGTATAAATAGATGAAGGAAATAATGTCTGTAAAATTACACACCAAGGATAAAGTGCATATACGTGAAGAAGGTGAGCTTGTGGTGGATACTTTTGAGGTAGCCACAAACAATTAATTATTATTCACAAAATAAGGTGTAAACCATCACGATAAAAGATAAGTAATAGGTATAAGGTGCTATGTGCAGGTGCATAAAGTAAATAGTTGCAATCAAGTGAATATATTTTGCTGAATAAATGAACACAGCTACAATATATCAGAACCGTGAATAAATAAATATATGTAAAAAATTATTATATTCAATAAATATTGAAAAATGTATATGTAGGTATAAAAGCAGAAAAAAACTTCTAAAACCACAACTTGATAGCTCCACAGAGCCAGGGAGGGGGGATTGGGTGCCTCCCAGGGTCACCCCCACCACAATATACGAGTCCTTTATGCGATACAGAAATAAAAGTAAAATAAAATAAAAATATTAAAAATAGATGAAAATCCAAAATAGAAAAAATATATATAAAAGTGAAAATGAAAGTCCTCAATGCAAAGAGCCTCAGACGACGTCCTATGACGAAACGCGTAAGGCAGGACTATCTTCGTACACAATAGGTCACGTCCGGGAAAGCCGACTTCCGGTTTTTGAGTTACTGCAGCCGTGGAACGCACGCCGCATCCCGGTATAGCGGCGGCTGTTTGCGCCGGTTTTCTCATGTGTTATGGGCTTGCTAGCCCCAATCCCCATATTACCACTGAATGTTGGTGGAGTTTTATAAAAAAACTTGTTTTTTCAATAAATACCTCCCTGTTTCGCACGGATTCACCCTATGAGATTGTCCTTTTTACCTTGCTGCTGAGAACACCCTGGAAAAGGCAGCGATAGGAGACCGGATGCAAGTGACCCCCTGGAGAAAAGGACACCCCCTGACCAGACGAGTGAGGCCCTGCAGGGGTTGGGCGCTCTGGTGAGTGTAACCACATAAGGGGATTTGTCTGACGGAGGGAAGCACTGGATCTCCATAGCTGATCTCATCTTACGACAAGAAATATTGCTCACTGAAGTGTATCTGATTCCAAGCTGAATCAATTCAGACTGTATATATTATATATATATATATATATATATATATATATATATATATATATATATATATATATATATATATATATATATATATATATATATATATATAAAATATACTTTATTCCGCTTCTAATTATATACAACATATATCTTATTCATGCTTTTGCATTGAGGACTTTCATTTTCACTTTTAAATATATATATATTTTTTCTATTTTGGATTTTCATCTATTTTTAATATTTTAATTTTATTTTACTTTTATTTCTGTATCGCATAAAGGACTCATATATTGTGGTGGGGGTAACCCTGGGAGGCACCCAATCCCCCCTCCCTGGCTCTGTGGAGCTATCAAGTTGTGGTTTTAGAAGTTTTTTCTGCTTTTATACCTACATATTAATTTTTCAATATTTATTGAATATAATAATTTTTTACATATATTTATTTATTCACGGTTCTGATATATTGTAGCTGTGTTCATTTATTCAGCGAATATTTTCACTTGATTGCAACTATTTACTTTATGCACCTGCACCTAGCATCTTATACCTATTACTTATCTTTTATCGTGATGGTTTACACCTTATTTTGTGAATAATAATTGTTTGGGGCTACCTCAAAAGTATCCACCACAAGCTCACCTTCTTCACGTATATGCACTTTATCCTTGGTGTGTAACTTTTAGAATTTTACAGACATTATTTCCTTCATCTATTTATACATATATTTTATACCCCTTGCCATTATTTACTATTTTATAGAACAGCGCCACCACCCCTTCCTAGTGGTTATACAGTCTGCTACAGCCTACTTAGCCTGTTAATAACTTGAGTGGCTAAGCATAAAGCCCAGTATTACTGCTACTGCCTACGTTCAGTCTGCTACAGCCCACATAGCCTGTTAATTGCTCAAGTGAGGCACTATTAAGCTCATCATTTTTACTATTGCCTGCTGTTCAGCCTGCTATAGCCCACTTAGCCTAATACCCTAAGTGGCAGACTATAAATTGCCGTTACGATATTAACAAGTTGACCGAGCTGTAGCAGGTGAACTATAAAGCCCAGCATTGCTGCTACAGCCTACTGTTCAATCTGCTATAGTCAGATAAGCTTGCTATTAGCTTAACTGGTGTAATACAAAGCCCAGCAATACTACTACTGCTTACTGTCTAACCTGCTACAGTCCGCTTAGCTTGCTAATACCTAAAGTGGTCAACTATAAAGTTTAGTGTAAAATTATCTAGAATACCTCAAATAGGTTAACTGTCACAGTCCCCGAAGGGAAAATCACTTAACCACCCAATAATTGCTGAATAATAAATCCAATAAATTTAATTCAATTAATAAACAATTTAATTATCTAATGTATCATAATATAGAATACATGAATCATGCAAATAGAAGCATAATATATGTAGTAGTAATCAGATTGACATATTTAATATGAATATTAAATAGAGCTATTGGTACAAACAATCACAATAGGTAAATAAAATGAACATACAAATCGAGTGCACCATTATTATCCTAATAAATGTAGACATTAAAAACAGTTGATGATAATCATAATTTTAGGCAAGCTTGACTAGGCATTCCTGAGTGTAGACTTGACGCATTTCATGTCGTTTGAAGCCAATCATCAGGAGTAGGATGCATAAGTAGTGGCTAAAGAATAGAATAAATGGTTCAATAGGTCAATCAAGTCTCTGCTAATAAATCATGCTTTCAAAGAGAGAGCAGAGTTGGAGAATGTATACATTACCTATGGTTAAGCCCAAGTGTATAGCCCAGTAATCCCCATATTGGAGTGTGGTGGTGGTCCCGAATGCGCTGTCTCCCCCCTGGGGTTGAGGCGGGTACAGACCCCCCTTCTCCCCCAACCATAGATTCTCCAACACATAAGGAAAACCGGAGATAGGGAAGCGGGAGACAAAAGACCAGGGAGAAAATCGGACAGCAACAGCAACATGCCAGAGTGCGAGTTTAACACATATGGGACACACGCCAGGTTCTACAGAGGAAAAAATAGGAATGAATGAGTGATGGATATCAACAGTAAACTAAAGTCACAAAAATATAAAAAAATAAATAAATGTGAATTAATGTTTGAGAAATGCTGGTGTGAGTACCCACACTATATGTGTGTAAATATAAATGAAATATGTGAAAATTTTACCAATGGTGGCACTTGGACTTATAAAAAATATTTTGGCAAGAAATTAATGGGTAGTGAAAAACCAAAATAATAAATACCAAAGTTTTGCCAATGCAATAGTATAAAAGTAATGTATTGTGTGAAGTGAAGAGAATAAGTGGTTGAGAATTGAATAGTGTGTTAATTATACCGCCAACATCCTAAATGATATAGCAAAAAACATGCATTTTATGCATATGGGGGATGCCCCCTTGGACTTTTTAAATGGCAGAACAACAAGTATAGAAAAAGTTCAACATTTTGTAAAAAGGCACAATGGTGTCAACTTTATTAATTAATATATTTATAAAAGTATATATATTAAAAATATAAGGAAAATACTGCGCCAAACCTAAATTTCTAGCTTCTGACACGACAGACACAATTGTATAAAGTATAAATAGTAAATAGTGCAGTGCTTAAGTAATCATATGTCCCTGTTTCACATAAAGCAACGCAGGAGAATGTGAACCTGCGGGCAAAAAATGTGTGACAGGAATATTTATGGTGAAAACACTCTAAATTTGAGTGTATCATTAAAATATGTCAACTGATATGACTAATATTAGTATCGATGGACTGACCCCAAAAAAACTAACGTGTTCCTATGAGGTACAAGTAAACGTGAAAGTATATATGTTAAAAACAACTAGCAAAATGTGATAATTGTGCAAGATATACAACCAGCTTTTCCCAATTTTTGATATCCGGGGAACCTATACTATTCCCCTGTAAGGTGAATATAGGTTTCAAACGTGATCCAAACGATATGCGATTCCAAAAAAATTGCATGGGTGTAAAATAACATATGGTAACTATATTAATCTTGAGATGAAAAATATAAGTGCAGTGATGCCTATATAAACAGGAGACTATGCAATGTGAAAAAAACCTTATACATATAGGTCCAATTCCACTGTATGGTATACACTATTTGGCCAAATTATTCTTTTCCATATACAACCTAAATACCCGCGCTGGTTTGGAGAAATTTGGTGTGTTGGTGTTGGAGGAGAGGTGATGTTGGAGGAGAGGCGATTATACCATTGATGACTACAGGCTTATATATTTATTGCATCTGGTGAGTTTACCCCCAAGAGGGGACCATCGCACGTGGTGAAGTCCAGTTTTTTTGGTGGACGGCTCAGAGTTGCTGCAAATTCATTATATAAGGACTGTTTGACACATCATATTTATCGGTCACAGCTAAAGAACTGATTACGTATCTGCACAAACTCATATGGATTTTATTTATTCAATCACGGACTGAGTTTTTATATATATATATATATATATATATATATATATATATATATATATATATATATATATATATATATATATATATATATATATATATATACACATACATACACACATATATACATACATACACATATATACACACACACTTTTTTTTTTTTATTCACTACCATTTTGGATGAATTCATATTTATATTTTGTCTTTACTTATTTATTGATTAATCTATGGTAATTAAATAAGTATTTAGTGCTGCTACAATCCAAGAAAAAGCGCACACCAGCACAATTTCTTTTATTGTAATATTTCACTGTTCTATTTATCAAGCAGCTGCTTACCAATGTGTATATAGGGCAACCACTAGCACATTGGGGAAATTGGGAATTCAACACATCCACATTTCCTTTAATTATTGCACATTTTGCACATACATTTATTTATATTTATTTATAGCACCAGTGTATTTATTTATATTTATTTATTACACATATTAAATACATAGAGATTTTAGTTATTTCAAATCTCTCATACCGTAAATATCTACCATCATTTTAGCGCAGAGCGGTGTTTATATAGGAGGGCGGCATCTACAAAACACTTTGGTCACAGAGAGAGCATCGTGTCAACATTGGATGGAGAAAGAAGAAGAAGAAGAAGCAGAAGGCGGCAGCGATGACAGCGACGGCAACAAGAACAGAAGAGACCCCCCCGAAGTCGGAACAAGACCCCCAGACGACGGCGGCGATGAAGAAGAAAGCCGTGCTTCTCCGCTAGTGAAAGAGCTAGTAAAAGAGCAGAAGATAGCGGAGGAGTCCTGCGAGAAGACCCCCCAAGAAGGAAGAAGACCCCCGGAGCTGTGCAATAAAGTATTTAAAAAAATTGTGTCTTTTTATTTCCACTTTTTTCCTTGGGTGAATGGGTAGGGGTACCCCATACTCATTCACATAGGGTGGGGGGCCGGTATCTGGGGGCCCCCTTATTAAAGGGGGCTCCCGGATTCTGATAAGCCCCCCGCCCGCAGACCCCGACAACCCACAGCCAGGGTCGTCGGGAAGAGGCCCTTGTCATCAACATGGGGACAAGGTGTTTTTGGGGTGGGGGGGGCCGCAGGGCCCTCCTTTCCCCAGGGCACCCCCCATGTTGAGGGCAGGCGGCCTGGTACGGCTCAGGGGGGGGGGGGGCGCTCGCTCGTCCCCACCCCCTTTCCTGACCGGCCGGGCTGCATGCTCGGATAAGGGTCTGATATAGATTTGGGGGGGACCCCCACGCCGTTTATTCAGCGTAGGGATTCCCCTTTAAATCCATACCAGGTGAGGGGCTAGCGCAGCGGCATTCACTGCCTTCGCTAGTCCCGTCTACCTGGAGTCACGTTCTAAATGAACGGACTTTCCTCTGTGTGCAAGGCAAGTCCGTTCATTTCAAAAGTCCCGCGGACTAGCACACAGACGGCGGGATTGTCCGCCGGACTGCCGAGTCCAGCGGACAATTTTAAGTCTAAACTTAAAACTTAGTCCACCGGATGTTTGGGAGGAAAAAGTCCGCCGAAGCCCACACACGGTCGGAATGTCCGGCAGACAATCCCGTGGGAAAGTACGCTCGTGAGTACGTGGCCCTATGCATCCTACTCCTGATGATTGGCTTCAAACGCCATGAAAGGCTACACTCAGGGATGCCAAGTCACGCTTGCCTAAAATTATGATTATCATCAACTGTTTTTAATGTCTACATTTATTATGATAATAATGGTGCACTCGATTTGTATGTTCATTTTATTTACCTATTGTGATTGTACCAATAGATCTAGCCAATATTCATATTAAATATGTCAATATGATTACTACTACATATATTATGCTTCTATTTGCATGATTCATGTATTATATATTATGATACATTAGATAATTAAATAGTTTATTAATTGAATTACTCAGCAATTCTTGGGTGGTTAAGTGATTCTCCCTTCGGGGACTGTGACTGTTAACCTATTTGAGGTATCCTAGATAATTTTACACACATATTCATGCCTCATTTAAAGTCCCAAAACCCATTCTCTCTTCTATTTACCGGGATGGAAACATGTTTATGTTGAATCAGGGTCAAAACAGTTTTTTTTTTGTCATTTTACTTTTTATTGCTACTTAAACTACTGCTTAATTCTTATCCTGCTATAGTCCACCTGGCCTATTAAAAGAGTGGTGAATAAAAGCCCAGTATTCTTGCAATTGCCCACCAGCTATAATTAAGCCTGCCACAGCCCACCTAGCTTGCTAATACCATAATGTGGCGTACACACGGACGGACTTTCCGGCGGGATTGTCCGCCAGAGCCAGTCCAGCGGACAAACCGCCAGACTTTCCAGCGGAGCTCCGCTGGACTTTCCGGGCGTGTGGACTTGCCCACACACGCCCGGACTTTTCCGGCGGACAATCCGCCGGAAAAGTCCACGGGACTTTTGAAATGAACGGACTTGCCGACACACGATCGGAAAGTCCGTTCATTTAGAACGTAACTGCAGGTAGACGGGACTAGCGAAAGCAGTGAATGCCGCCGCGCTAGCCCCCGTCACCTGGCATGGATTTAAAGGGAATCCCTAAACCGAAAAAACGGCGTGGGGGTCCCCCCCAAATCCATCTCAGACCCTTATCCGAGCACGCAGCCCGACCGGCCAGGAAAGGGGTGGGGACGAGCGAGCGCCCCCCCCATCTGAGCCGTACCAGGCCGCGTGCCCTCAACATGGGGGGTGCCCTGGGGAAAGGGGAGCCGTGTGGCCCCCCCGCCCCAAAGCACCTTGTCCCCATGTTGATGAGGACAAGGGCCTCTTCCCGACAACCCTGGCCGTTGGTTGTCGGGTTCTGCGGGCGAGGGGCTTATCGGAATCCGGGAGCCCCCTTTAATAAGGGGGCCCCCAGATCCCGGCCCCCCACCCTTTGTGACTGAGTATGGGGTACGATGTACCCCTACCCATTCACCTAAGGTGTAAAAGTGTCAAAAAAAAAAAAAAAAAAAACACAATTTTTTTTAAATATTTTATTACACTGCTCCGGGGGTCTTCCGTCTTGGGGAAAATTCTCGCCGGACTCCTCCGCTCTCTTCTGCTCTTTCACGAGCGGGGGAGCCCGGCTTTCTTCTTCGTCGTCTGGGGGTCTCGTTCCGCCTTCTGGGGTCTTCCGGGGTCTCTTCTGTTCTTGCCGCGGTCGTCGTTATCCGCGCCGCCTTCTTCCTCTTCTTCCGATGTTGACCCGTCGCTGTCTCTGGCCGGAATGCCAGAGCCGCACTGTGCTGGGACTTATATAGGGACAAGGGGACAGGGTCACATGCTCATGTCACATGGTGACACCGCCCCCTGTGATGTCACAGTCTCAGCATCCTCCGGGACTGTGACATCACAAGGGGGCGGGGTCACCATGTGACATGAGCATGTGACCCTGTCCCCTTGTCCCTATACAAGTCCCAGCACAGCACGGCTCTGGCATTCCGGGCAGAGACAGCGATGGGTCAACATCGGAAGAAGAAGAAGGCGGCACAGAAAACGACGACCGTGGCAAGAACAGAAGAGCCCCGGAAGACCCCCGAAGGCGGATCGAGAACCCCAGACGACGGCGTCGACGAAGAAGGTAGCCGGCCTCCTCTGCTCGGTAAAAGAGCTAGGTAAATAGCGGAGGAGTCCAGCGAGAAGACCCCCCAAGACATAAGAAGACCCCCGGAGCAGTGCAATAAAATATTTTTTTTAAATTGTGTTTTTTTCTTTACACTTTAGGTGAATGGGTAGGGGTACATCGTACCCCATACTCATTCACATAGGGTGGGGGGCCGCGATCTGGGGGACCCTTATTAAAGGGGGCTCCCGGATTCCGATAAGCCCCCACCCACAGACCCCGACAACCAACGGCAAGGGTTGTCGGGAAGAGGCCCTTGTCCTCATCAACATGGGGACAAGGTGCTTTGGGGTGGGGGGGCCGCACGACCCCTCTTTCCCCAGGGCACCCCCCATGTTGAGGGCACGCGGCCTGGTACGGCGTGGGGATTCCCTTTAAATCCATGCCAGGTGACGGGGCTAGCGCGGCGGCATTCACTGCCTTCGCTACCTCCGTCTACCTGAAGTCACGTGCTAAATGAACGCACTTTCCGATGAGCGGCAAGTCCGTTCATTTCCAAAAGTCCGGCGGACTAGCATACTAACGGCGGGATTGTCCGCCGGACTGCCAAGTCCAGCGGATAATTTTAAAACAAAAAACTTAAAAACTAGTCCGCCGGACTTTTGGCGCCAAAAAGTCCGCCGGCGCCCACACATGGGGGGATTGTCCGGGGGACTCGAGTCCAGCGGACAATCCCGCGGGATAGTCCCTTTGTGTGTACGAGGCATAACTGAACCCTCCCATATTACATATTATAAATGTAATGAAGTCAGGCTGTATGGTCAGTAATACATACAAGTTTTTTTTTTTTTTTTTTTTTTTTTTTTATACCACCCTTCTGCAGCAATGGTTAAAATACCCGGTCATCGCTCAACATTTAAAAAAGGTTCAATTAAACTGTGTGCTAGTTACAAAATAACCTATATAGTTCATGACTTAATCAGCAGTATTGATATAAAGTAAAACTAAAGGCAATTTTTCTTTTTTGCCAACTGTCTCTTTGGGGGAGATTTCCCTTCACGTCCTGTCCTATAGCCAAAACAAGAAGTGAGGGAAATCTCTAGCTGTCACCAGAACTAGTGTCCCCGCAGGAAGATTTTACCTCAATTCTTGTGCTGGTGACAACACAAAATTGGGGATCTTCTTTCACTATTGGTTAGATTGTAACAAAACGAGATGGTGAATCTCCCTATTGGGGGCACAGAATGCAATAAAAAAAAAAAAAAAAAATGAATCCCAATAAGAATAAAAACCAATGAATAGTGATATCCACAAACAGTCAAACACATTACATTGTTACAGAATCATAGTATGCCATTCCTATAAAGGATACAATCTGGGTACAAGCTCACGTATAGAAGCAATCTTGAAAAACCAGTTCAAACAAGTCTCCTTTGCAGTATCATTCACGTAGTCTGTGGTGAAGTTTGCTAAAAAAAAAAAAAAAAAAAAAAAAGAAGACGTCGTCAACATACTGTACATTTAAGAATGCTGACATTCTGGGATTTCCATTTTAATTTGTCTAAAAGTGTCCACCCAATGTCTGTAGTTCTGACAGCTTTAGGTAAAAAACTTAAGGTTACGGTTGATCACAAAGGTAACCTTGAGACAATGTTATCTTGTCACCAACAAGGGTCCAAGATGGAAAGATTTGTTTTATTCGTCATGTTGTTCATGTTCATGCCATTATTCTGCTTCATAACCGAAGCAATGTTCTAAAAGAAGACTAGGGGCTTAATCTTCAAAAAAAAAAGCTGAAATCTTGTAGACCCAACACAATTTATTAAATATTATCCATGCGGGGGCGTGGCCTGGAGCTACATGGCATAGACCATGCAGAGTGAGAGCTCTGTCTGAGACGATATCCTTATACCTCATTCTCTGGGGAAATTCTACCAAAAACACGCCGCTTTGCAGCCCACAGCGACCATACACACAACAGCCCTCATGTCACCGCCGAAGCGGACTTCTGAGGCCATAGTCAAGCTAGCTAAAAACAACCATGAGGGACAGGACACTAAGGAGGAAGATGGCGCCGGCCCTGCCCAGGCCGCAGAGGAGTCCCCCTCCAGCGATACGGCTAAAATCCTCAAGGCCGTCTCTGTGTCAGATCACACTCGCCTCAAAAATTGAAGAAGTTACAAATCGACATATCCCTCATCCGGCAAGACATCCAGAAGCTGCGGGACAGGGCCAATGAAACCGAGCGCAGAGTGAGCCACGTGGAGGCAGACATTGCCCCTTTCCAGATCTCCACGAAACCGCTCCAGCACCAGCTCAATGTTGTCCTCCACAAACAGGACGACATGGAGAACAGGTTCAGAAGGTGTAACCTTCGGTTCGTCGGCCTCCCGGAAAGACCTGAGGGTTCCGATGTAGGGGGGCTACATACCTTGAAAACCTCCTCATCAAGACCTTTGGCAGAGAGACCTTCTCCACCACATTCGAGATAGAAAGCGCCTATCGTCTGGCCACGCATGCTCCACCGACCGATGCACCCCCGCGAACCTTCATCGCCAAACTTCTCAACTACAGAGACCGGGACCCTGTGTTAAGCCTCACCCGCGAATGAGGAAACATACCAGTCGGTAATGTCACAGTCGCGGTGTTCCCAGATTTCTCCACCAAAGTGCAGGAGAAACTAATGCAATTCACAGAGGCCAAACGCCAGCTTTGCATCCATCACCTCCCCTATGCAATGTTTCCAGCGAGGCTACAGGGGGTCCGAGATGGCAAAGCCCAGTTTTTTGAAGACCCCGCTGCGATCCTGTCTTGGCTGGAACAACAAGAGGCGGCGGGCCCTGCCAACAGCTGAACCACATCCCCTCCACCCCACAGCTACGTGCAATCTCAATGATGTCCATCAAGGGACACAGACCGAGACAGCCCATCCTCACCCTAAACTGCGAGTTTACACATGCCTGCCTATCCCCTCTTTACCCCTCTTGCCCCCTCACTCTCACACCCGCAAGGATCTCCTGGGGTTACCCGGATTCTCCAACCTGGTACCCACATGCAAGGCATCCTACCTTCTCTCCTTCCTTGACCAACGATCCTCGGAATTTCCCTGCACCACTACTTTTGAAGTGCTCTCAGACACCCCAAAGGCACTCACTCAGACTAACTGCACACCCTACAATCCACCAAGTTGTGTGCTCTGCAGTTCTCTTTATTGTCGCCCCCCAAAACTCGCCATGGTCACCCTTGGAAACGAGTGCCCCCCTATTGCCTAATTGACCTGGCAACTGTTAAGTTACAGAAGTTTTGTTTACCTGGCCAGCTATCACCCCCACGGCTGTGGATAGTGATTGTTTGTATATTTTGCCATGCTGGTCCAGAGATGGCACAGTTACAAAAGTTCATATGTTCTCTATGCAAGGTCACCCACAACTGACTTACCATGTACTCTATGTGCCTAATGTGTGCTACATGCAATGTTTTACCTGCCTCAACACTGCGGGCAGAGCTCTGTGCAGCAGGCCGCACTGCTCTTCGTGCTAAGGCCACCTGCTTGCACAGAAAAGCTGTACCCTCA
This sequence comes from Lithobates sylvaticus, assembly GCA_028564925.1. Classification (NCBI taxonomy): domain Eukaryota; kingdom Metazoa; phylum Chordata; class Amphibia; order Anura; family Ranidae; genus Lithobates; species Lithobates sylvaticus. The sequence goes on along the minus strand of CM053031.1, from coordinate 170,811,629 downwards.
TGGGTCACATCTCCCCAAGGTGCGATGCACGGCAACACTGCGCTAAAGTGGCCCAGAGGCGTCAAAATATTCAAGGTCAATTTGAAACATCACCCGCTCCTGCAATATTGCATACTTTTATTCAACTATATGTCTCCTAATGTCTACCGATTGTTTGCAATGACAGGGGTGACACTCTGTGCAACTAGACACACTGCCTCTACGACCCTAACCGTCTATTTATACAGACTCACTGCAAAGCCTTATGGAATGCCTTCTCATGTATATACCCTGAGCTATAGTATACTATGTGCTACCTGTCTTACCCCCTTGCTGGGCGCCCTCACTGACAGATCCGACTATATGTTCAAACTTATTAGGATACCACATCCACACTTAAAATAATCACCTGGAATATCCGAGGGCTCTGCGACAAACCCAAACGTGTAGCTGTCCTCACCCATCTAAAACGTTTACGAGCAGATATCTCTGTTCTAGTCGAAACACACCACACGGGACAAACCCAAATGGCACTTAAAAAAAGACTGGGTAGGCTGGCTGTACAATGCCCCATTCACCTCTAGCTCTCAGGGTATAGCCATTCTTATTGCCAAAACAGTGCAATTCCAACTTCACAACCTGCAGTCGGATCCACAGGGTTGGTTCCTGTTCCTCCACGCCACTATTGGTGGTCTGGAGATACTTCTCATGGCATTCTACATCCCACCACCCTTCCAGTTCCACGCTCTACAAGAAGGACTTACTTTTATGGCCAAATACTCCACGGTGCCTGTAATGTGGATAGGCGACTTCAACATGACGATCAACCCTGGACAGACTCAGTACGACCATCCAGACACCACCCCCTCCCATATTCCCAGATTTGGCAGGTTCATAACAGTATTTGCCATGACAGACTCCTGGAGGCACAAATATCCAATCAAAAATAGCTTTCTCATGCTACACCCCCTCACAACTAGCCATGTCCCCGCCCTGCTGCACGACCTCATAGACGCAGGATTTGGCACCAGGGTGCTCTCAGATTATTCCCCATACTGGTTGACACTGAGGGTACCCTCAGCCTCTCCTCCTCGCATGTGGAGACTGAACCCATTCTGGCTCACGTTTTTTCCGGAACTGGAGGCCGTTCAGAGGGAGTGGGTTCATTTTTTCCGCACTAACCTGGGCTTGGCGCCCATCGGGTCGGTCTGGGAGGCTTTCAAGCTTCATGTCAGACTGGTTTTATCCACACGCATAAATAGACACAAGGTCACATCCAAACTTGTACTACAACAATCTGAAGAGAGACTGAACTCCCTCGAGCAGATATTTCTCATGGACCCCTCGGCAGCAAACGCCTCCCTTGTCTGCTTACAGTCTAGACTAACTAACCACCTACATTATGAAAAGGCAAAACAGGGCATATTCTTTAGCAGACAATGCATATTTGAGCACGGAGAACGTGCAGGCAAACTGCTAGCTTATATGGCCCAGCAGGATCATAGTCCCCCGGTCGTGTTCCGGCTCCAGACAGCCGCTGGGACCGTGAACTCGGACCCCAATTTAGTGGCAGAGGAGTTAAAACAATTCTATTCTAATCTTTACACATTCACAGCATGCCACACAAGCCAAACTTTCCCAATTCCTTCAACACATTGACTTTCCCAACCTCACCCAGACTCAAAGATCTCTATTGGAAGCACCTATCACCTCAGAAAGCTTTGCCGAGGCAATAGCACAACCACCCTCCAATTTGCCAGGCTCAGCCAGCCTCCCCCTGGAGTTCTACACACAAGTCCAGGAAGTCCTTACTTCCAAACTACAAGCACTGTACCGCCCATATATTTGACACCGCGACCTTCCCATCATCCATGGGAGAGGCTCTTATGGTCCTTATCCCCAAACCTGGCAAGGACCCCATCTACCCAGAATCCTATCGCACCATATCGCCCCTTCAGCTGGATGTAAAAGTCCTGGCCAAGATCCTTGCCCTCCGACTCAATAAAGTTATACTCCGCTTGATTCACTCTGATCAAACCGGGTTTATGCCCAACAAGAACACTGCGTTCAATCTCCGTAGGCTCTTTATGAACCTACAGTCCACACACAATACTGGATCCAGGGTAGTGGTGAGCCTGGACTCCGCAAAGGCGTTCGATTCCATAGAATGGAGCTACCTTTGGGAATGCTTATACAGATTTGGCTTCGGCCCTAAATTTATAAAATGGTTGCAACTTCTTTACCAGACCCCCACTGTCCGTATCCAAATCAATGGCAGGATCTCCGACCCTTTCCCACTGTCCAGAGGCACCCGCCAGGGGTGTCCCATTCCCCCTACTGTATGCTCTGGCCGTGGAACCGCTGGCTATTGCCATCAGGGCTCACCCACATATCAAAGGTCTCTGCGCGGGCCACCTGACCAAGACTCCAAGTCTCTATGCGGACGACATGCTTCTAGATCTATAAGACTCAGGCCCCTCCCTCACGGTGGCCTTACAGAGCAAATAGAGCAGTTTGGGGAGTACATGGGTGTGCAGTGTTCAAGAACATTGATATAGTCTATTAATCTCAAGATAGATCCTCTATTTGCCCTTCTCAAAGCCAAAACCCAAATATGGTCCTGACTCCCCCTTCGGGCTATGGGACGCATAAATTTAGTTAGAAGCTGCTCTATCTGTTCTGGCATGCCCCCCTCTACACACCCCTAGAATCTTCAAGTCCATGGAAGTCACCCTCAACACGTTTGTGTGGGGCACATCTTGCCATAAACTCTCATGGCGCACTCTGAAATGCCCCATCCACCTGGGGGGCACTGCCCTTCCAGACCTTGCCCTTTACTATATCGCCTCCCAACTGTCACATCTCTATTACTATAACCAAATTTACAGATCAATATACGACCCTAGTATGCTCTCCCGGCATCGATCAGGTCATTAACCCATTCCAAGTTCTCCTACGTGGCACTCACGGACCCTTGGGTACCAAGAACAACATGCTGACCCACCACTGTAAAATCTGGCAACAAGCAATGATCACAACCAAGGCCCCCACATTCCACACCCACACGCCCCTATGGGACAATTCCCAACTCCCTGAACTACGCACAATCCCAGACCAAAACCAGTGGATAGCCAAAGGAATCCTTTTCCTCTCCCATGTTCTTGAAAATGGAACAATCAGACCGTTCCAAGCTCTCAAGGATGAATTCAGTCTCCCCAACTGAATGCTCTTTCGCTACCTCCAGCTCCAACACGCCCTCAGCTCCCAATTTGGAGAATCCGCCCCCAGACTTGAGTCGCTGCCTCTTGTGAGCGTGACCCGCGGCCAAGACCCCAAAGGGCTGATTTTTACAACCATCTAATAACACCAGCGGCCACTTCGCAGGCATACCGGCTCAAGTTTAAATGGGAGACGGACCTGGGGGCTGTGGAGGATGGGGACTGGGAAGACGCATTGGCTACCTCCAAGACAGTCTCCCCTAAACTGTCAGATAAACTCACTCACCTATATATGCTACGCAGATCTTACCTCACCCCCACCCGTCTATTTAAGTTCAAACCAGATTACAGCTGGCATGCCCCAAATGTGGAGACCCACAGGGCACATTCTACCACCTGCTATGGTCATGCCCAAGACTCCAGGAATACTGGTCCCAAGTGGTGAAATTCCTTCACGACTGCATGGGTTCTCCCTTATTTCTATGCCCCTCGGCATCCTCTCCCTACCTGAAGAAGAGAAGTACCTTAATACATTTCTACAGGAATAGTTGTTCCTTGCCAGGATGCAGATTGCAGCACCTGGATCAGGGCAACCCCCCCCCCCCCCACACCATTCAGCAATGGAGGGGGGCGATCAAAGCCACCCTTCCCTACAAAAAGGTGCTGTACATGCACAGAGGCTGCCCGACCAAGTTCAATAAAATTTGGGACAGGAGGGTGGAAGACTCGACCAAATGCACGGAAAGGACTAATGCTCAACCATACTACCGCCCCTCAGTGTGTCCCAGATAAGTGCTAGATGTCTTCTAAAACTATGCCCTATTAGCCGATAAATACAATATTGTATGCTCTCCATATGTCCTCACAGACGACCAATGTGAGCTGTCCTCTCGAGCCGCCCCGCTATTTCCCTTACTCGGGTCCCTAGATGGGCCTCGACTACAAAATAAAAATGTATGCATTATCTATATCGAAGAAATGTCAGATGTGATATCCTTGAATTTGGTGGATGTTGCACATAGTACTTTATGTATTCTCTTATTCTCGTATTCTCAATAAACGTTTTTTCTGATTAAAAAAAATAAAATAAATATTATCCATGCAAAAAAGCATACAAAGCCAATGGCATACCAGGTATAGGAGGTGCAGTGTGCCCCAGATAGACCTAGCTTTTGGACAAAAAACAGGCAGCTTATACGATTGCAAAAATGCATTTGAAAGAGTTCACAGATTTCAATCACATCAATATTAGTAATTTCTTTCTGGTCAACCATTTGTAAAGAGATTGCCTGTATATATCAGTGCAAGTGTAAGTACACCTACCTGCTACCTTACCTCACCTGTGTTTAGCCTCTGAAGTAAAGATGGGAAAAGCCTAGCAACAGGGCTGTACATTGGTCAAAACCATCATCAAGTCTATGCAGCCCCCCACATTTTGGACAAAAGCTGTACATTATACAATGACATCAAGCATATCAAATATATTACCAGGTAAAGCCGACTGGTTATCCGTACACATTGACATAATGCGCTCATACACAAGCTTTCCTGCAATAGAACATTAGCATAAGTAATTTGAAAAATAAATGATAAATACAGAAATGGCAAAACATTAAAAAAATTACTTGTAAATTTCTTATCCTGGAGTAGAGTACAGGAAACACAGATTTGTACTCCCAGACCATGGGTTCTATGCAGGCTAAAAATTGGTAACATTTCTAGGGATAACCCTAGAACATACTGCTATAACCACACCCATTCCTTTCACTTAAAAAGGTAGATGATTATCACATGTACCACACTGAAGTAGTTGTAAAGGCAGAAGTTTTACCTTCCTGCTAGAATGCAGCAAGATAAAAAAAAAAAAAAAAAAAACTCTGCATGAAGCTCCATCCACAACTTCCCCCTAAATACATACCCGATCCAGATTTTGATCCAGTGATGTGCATGCTCGCTCCTCATTGGCTCAGATACAGATTGGCTGATGTCGATCAGAGCCAGTGACAAAAAGAGAAAGGGGGGCAGGGTGGGGTCCGTGCCCTGCTCTGTGTCCCTTATGAACAGGGGGGGGGGGGGGGGGGGGGGGGGGGGACAAAAGCGCCAGTGGGGCAATCAAGATGAGGAGGAGATCGGGTCTGCTCTTTGCAAAACCTTGCAAAGAGTAGGTTAGTATGACATGTTTGTAAAGGTATGTTTTTTATTAAAACAATCACTTTATGACAATGGAGAGAATTTCTGTGGAATATTTTTAGCAGGAAATAAGAAGGGAAGAACAATGTTCTAGTTGAGGAAAGCGGAAACTACCTTGGGAGGAAAAGTAGGCCTTAGACCTCAGGAAGGCCTTATTCCTGTGTAACACAAAGACAGACAGACCAATGTGTGTAACACCCTGCACAAAGGGCATAACCAAGAACTGAGAGGTCAGCAGTCTCTGAAATAGCCAGAGTCAAGATTGGCCTGTTGATGGTGCCCAGGGCCAAATGCTGGTCTAAGCCAGACAAGAGGAAGGGCATCATGTATCCCATTGAGTGCTTCATAGGATGGCATTTCCTAGCTTTGCACTATGCAAAATAGGCCTTTGAAATGCTACATCAGATTTTGTGAGACATCTACTTCCAATCCTTCAGGAGCATAGGGATAACCAAAACTGATAAGCCCCTGTCCCTTGGTTCCAAAAGCCAAGCCGTTGGAAGCCAGAGACCCAGAAGTAGGATGGTGGACCAGCACTTGGCACAGATGATCTTGAAGATCCGGAAGGGGCCATTGAGAGTCTGCCAGGAATCTGAGGTGGTCTGCTGAAAAGAGATTTTCTGAGATGCTCACCATCTCGATCCTGTGGAGCAGATGAAAGACAGTTTTTCAGGGAAAGGTGTAGATCAGGTGAATTGATTCCTTGGAGTCACTAGAAAATCTATTGAAGACTCAAGGGTCCCTGGACCTACTGAATTCTGGTCAGGTGACTGTTGTAATTTAAAGTGTAGGTTTACCCAAAACCTAACTAACTCAATCTATTTACAGCCACATACTTAACCTAATCTATCCAAGCCCTATAAAGAGGAATTCACTGTATTGTACTTTTTCTGAAACCGATCTGGTCCTGTCTCCAGCAGCGGAAGCTGTGTGCAGGAGAGAACTGACAATGGCTGTGAAATGCCTGGGAAGTGACATCACCCATAGAGTTACTATGGGGGTTCCATTGTTGGCTGCCTTTCCCGCACACGTCTACACTGCTGTAGCTGACAGCTCAGCGTGGGATCAGAGCGGCTGCAGAACAGATAAGTATATTGATTTCTTCTTTACATGGCTAGATAGATTGGGTTTAGAATGTGGCTATAAGTAGGTTTACAGAGTAGATGTTCAACCAAAACCTAAAACTAAGGTTACAACAGGGACCTCAGTTGAGAGTTTCAGTAGATGGACAAATAAATTGCCCTGAGCTCCAGGATGTTGATGGGAAGCTGAACTCTCTGGCAACCAAGTCCCCTGAATTGAAAGTGTACGCATGACACCTCTCCAACCCAAAAGGCTGGTCTGTTATGGAAAAAAGTCCATGTCGTTGGGGGGAAAACAAAAGGGAGGGGATTTTGACTTGCCTGTAAATTCCATGTGTTGGAGTATAGTACAATAGACAGGCAAGTTATTCATATACCATTAGCTTGTAGGCCTGTGCTTTCAGGTGATTTGACACTGGCAAGCTTTTGAGGACATGTTCTTCTGCAGCACCTCCTCTATAACCCTACCCCACTTTGAGTCCTCAGGTTTTTTTAAAAAAAATTAAGATTTTTTTTTGCAGGTTACAAAAACGGAGCAAAAATTAAAAATGACACAGTCCTAGCGCGACGTCAGAAAAAAACATAGAATAGAGAAAAAAGGTCTGGGGCTGCCTAATCTCTGGTGGTACTATCAAGCGCCCAACTGAGTCAATTCTTGGTCATTTATTACCCCCCCCCCCCCACCCCCCCCCCAGACCGGACCCCCCCCACCCCCCAACCCACCCCCCCCCCCCCCCCGCCCCCCGGACTGGGTTGATATAGAAAGGCAGGCAACTCCTAACCACACTCTAGATTTTCTTACTTGGAGACCACAAAAAGAAAGACCCCCGATCCTTTCCCCAACATTGTCCCACACTTTGGCCCTTTGCAATACTCTGCACAAAAAACAATCCCTGGTCTCGGACTGGCTCCCCCTGGCACACATCTTTCACAACCCCCAATTCCCCCCGGGTCTAGATATCAAGGCTTTTCAGTGGTGGCTCGATAAGGACCTTTATGGAATTGGTCAATTCTTTAACAGCAATGGCCCCCTCTCTCTCAAACATTGCATCTCCAAATTGGACATGCCATCCTCAGAGATTTTCCGTTCAACCAGCTTTCTCACTTTCTACACAGGATGTGGAAAAGCTCTGACACCCCACTATCAGTAACTCCATATGAGCTCTGGTGCTCTTCAGCTATGGGAGTGAGGGGGGGAATTTCCTTTATCTACTCAACGTTAGCTGACCCCCTGGAAAAAGCGAATTACATGTTGAAGTGAGAGCGTGACCTCCAATTTGATTGGGACCTGGATACCTGGCACTCAAACTTTGCCCACTCCTACAGGGGTATACTTAATAGTTTCCTTGTGGAAGCAAGCCTCAAAGTCATCTCCCGCTGGTACCTGGTTCCTACCCGGCTCAAATTCTTTCCCCAGTCCTCCCCACTCTTTCAGAGGTTGCGGCCTAATAGACATTTTGGGAATGCCCCAAAATCAGGGGATACTGGAATAAAATTTTCAGTCTCATCCGCAAGACCACAGGGTATGCAATTAAACAAGAACCCACCACAGCCCTCCTCAACAAGCGAATTCAGGATGTTCCTAAACTGACACACGCCCTAATCCACTAAATTCTCCTGGGAGCCAAGATTACACTGGCACACTCATGGAAATCTCCCTCGGTCTCCTTACGCCAGACCAAACAAAAGATCTCATGGATAATGGCGCAGGAAAAAAAAAGCCAGTGCGATCTTAGACTCCTCAGAGAAATTCAGGCTCACATCGGAGCCCTGGGCTTCATATATGGGAATATCCCTTCTTTACTGACATAGTATTCAGGGTCTCCCCTCTCACTCCTTCTCCCCCTCCTGACCCAAGATCCCTCCGCGAAGGTTCCTACCCTCCCTTTGCCCTATACCTACTTCTTTTACTGTCCCCGTCCTCGCTCTTCTCTCCCCGTCTGTCGTTTTCCCTTTCCCTCCCCCCTTCTTTTCCTCCATTTCCTCTGCTCTCTTTCTAACACCTCAGTTGTCTCAGCTCTAGGTCGTCTCGACCTACAACATGAACCGGAGTGAGCTTTGTACCGAATAATCTCCCCAACCACCAGGCCTAGCTCAGCTGAAGTGAAGGGAGGCCTTTCCTCCCCGTCTTGTTAACTTTAGCTTACCTAGGTCATGTCTCCCCAGACAACGGCAGATTAACCTGGCTGGTCCTTTCCCTTACGGGTTTGGGTATAACGGCTATGAGATCGGCTTAGATCTCTCAGGAAGACCCTCGGTGGCTCCTCAGTTGTCCCCCGCACAGCGTGATCCCTCTCGGGTGCGGGGGTCCGACTGTGGAGGCTCCACGAACAGGGCTCTTTATGTCTAACTTACGAGCTTCCCCAGCCCCTGCTTGTTTACAGTGTCTGCCTGTTCCTCTCAGGAGATCACCAGTTACCTATAGTTCGTATTGCATGATCTGAATTTATTTTGTCTGAATCTTGTTCATGCGAAGTACGTTTGGTAAGTTTTGTACCATCTTCATTCTTGGTTATCTTTGCCTTATTCAGTTGTTTGTTATGCACCAAGTTTCAATAAACTTTTTTGAAAACAAAAAAAAAAGAAGTGAAAAAAAAAAAAAGAAAATATACAGTACCCATACAACATGAATGATGGGGATGGAGATGCTAAAGAACTCATCTCCCTGGGCTTTAGAGGTCTGGTAGGATCTTGACAATAGAGAAGAGTGGAGGGTTTGTTTATCACCTTTCAAAGTCCGTAATGCCAAGCAGAAAGATACTCCTTGCAAAAAAATGTTGGGGGGAGGAAGATATAAGGGAGGAATAGAAAGGGCAGGTAATAGGAGGACAAAAGAGGAAGAGGAAAAAAATGTGGGGGCGTGGCTTGGGCTTCCATGTGAGCAGACATGTCTCACACAGCCCAAAGAGTGCCACTTCATCCACCGCCACCAGGGGGCAATGACAGACCATTTTTGCAGAAGCTCTTACATTACAAAGACATATTATCCTCAGTCTGGCTAGCCAGAAACCCAATATGGAAACACAAGGCTCCAGAGTGTCCATATACCCAGATTTCTCAGCAGCTGTGCAGAAACAAAGGGCAAAATACACAGAGGTTAAAAAGAGATTGCAAGCAATCTCTGTGGTATATAACATGTTCTACCCTGCCAAGCTGCATTTGGTTGCTGATGGCTCGGTAAATTTTTTGGAAAATCCAATGATGGCTACCAACTGGCTTGACCCCCACGAAAGGAACCTGCAGGCGGCCGTACACGGAAACAAACCAGGATAAGAAAACGCATAAACTGATTCCTAATGCTCACCTTCAAAGTAATGGGGCCCACAGAGAGACACACGACTGACTTTATTATAGATTTCTTTTATTTCTTACCAATGACCCCTATGATTTTCGACTTCAAGGGCAGGAGGTCCCAGCCCTCGTGATTACCCCACCAAGAGCCCTGCGGGGCACCATTGGAAGGCTTTTCAATGGAAATTACATTGTTTAAGTTTGTTTTTCTTTTTTCAGTTTTTAAGCCCTGGTTGATTGGGCAATGCATACTTGGGTCACAAAGCAAGTCCTTTTTCTTGTTAGACACGGATCTGCAGAGCGAGACAAACAGCAATAGTCACACGATACACTTACTATGTTCCAGCCTATGCTAAACTGCCTGGAAAAAGGGGGGAAAATATTTTGCACGGTGGTTGAAGGTTAATGTGTGATGAGAGCAGCAAACATTTGCCGAAAGACTAACGGTATGAGGAAATGGTAAAAAGTAGAATAATGTTGCGCTGAAAGTGCTACTGTGCATGTGACCTATGGGTTTTGGTCAAATGTGTAGCAACAGGTTTTGTGTTATAATAATGAATAATAAAATAATAACCATTAAGTGTATAAACACATGTGAATAAATATAAGAAAAGAGTAAATAAACTTATAATCATAAAATAGTGAACCACATATAAATAAATAAAATGTGATAAAACGGACGGACTGAATGCCAGTCAAAAGGTGCTTGTGGGTAATCCAATGAAGGATGTATAGTGATCTGATGACAAAAAAAGGGTGGTTCAAAAAAGGTTTCATAAAGTACTTAGAATGGTACAAAGTGACTAAGTGCTCTGTGGTTATTGTACTGATGAGACAGTCCACATGAAGAGTGAAGTCCTTTTATGAATTTGTGCAATCATCCAGCGGCACTGGAAGGTGTTCTGAGTGAGATGGTGAAAATCCATTGGCATGTACGCCTATAGGAATGCAGCTTACCGGAAATCACAGACTTGGGAAGGCGTATGCCTCGCAAGTCGCGATAGGCTTTGGGCTAAAGAGCTGGTTGTCAATAACTTGGTAGGAGGCAGAGATGCTGGGAGGACTCCCCTTGCGGCCGAGCGCAGCACACCACTGAAGGTGGAACAGCAGGTGTGGTGCCCACAGAAGCACGGGCACAGGGATAAAGTGTGGGTGAATAGCTGCGCTTTCCGAAAATTGAAGCTGCCAACACAACAATATGACTAATTGTAAACTTCTAGATAAACGGGAAAAGTGTGGCGCTAAATAAAACGTGTGAGAACAAACCTAGTGGACGAAAACAGAGAAATCTCGACCACTAATTGGGTGTTCAAATTTAATATGAAAGGTGAAGTGGACGTCAGTCCTTGATACACAACAAAAAAAACGGTGTACCTATCACAGGCAACTATCAACAAGTGCACGTGATATATCAAAAGTATATGTAAAGAATCTCATTAAATCAAAAAAAAGAAACTAAGCGTTAATAGTGGAATCAACAAAATCAACCGATCTCCATATAAGGAGTCAGTAACAAAGATGGTGTGACACTATAAACTAACACAGTGTACTAATCCTTAAAGGTGAAATTTAACACATAAATTGCAAACAATCACAAGGCAGTGGTATGTAAACGAATGGTGGTCTCAATGAGAGTCATGCGCTCTTGCCGAGCAGCGGTGGCGATATCAGCCAACTAGGTATAAGGGACCACACCTAAGGACAAGACAAGATAAATAAACAATGCATATCGAATATGTAGAAATGTGTTTCTAATGATACGGACTAGGTTGGAGAAGGGGTTAAGTGCCCTTTTGTGTTATTAAAACACATTCACAACCACCTCCAAGGAGATGAAATGATGTTCTGGGTAACAAAAGGAAAAACTTATGTTAACTCATAACATGCATGGGACAACGAGGGAAACTGTTCAAAATTATACACTGTCTCATTGAAGAATGCTCAAACGACTGTTTAGAGGTATAATAATGTCCATAGCTAATATGGGTTCAAACGGTTCCCCTTTGTGGAGTTTGAAAACTGTGTCCTCTTGGTATCGGATTCAGTTGCAAACACGGAAATATAGGAATAAATTCGGTACGCTTACCACATCCGATGGAACCACTGACCGGTGGTGAGGGGTCAAACGAGCATGAAATTGTTAGACTTGGAACTGTACTGGATCGCTGCACGAAGTGGAGCTCAGCAGAAGATGTCACTCTACACTCACCGAACAGCAGGAGATCGCCAGCAAACGGTCAACAAGCAAACTTTCACCGCCGGACACAGATCAACAGGACATGTGGAAGTATGTAGGTAAAGAAAAAAGAGAGGGCCTCCTCATCGTGTAAAAAAGTCCAGGAAGGGACTCAATTTATTACTGAAAATGCATTAACATCAGTAATACATCTTAAAAAATGGTAGTTAAAAACAGGACAAAAGCATTAAAGCGCACTAGTAGCAGTATATCTGCAAGGTTCTCCCGACGCGTTTCGTCTGATAAAGACTTCAACTGGGGCTCATTACAAATAGACTGCTAGTGCGCAAATATTTATACATAATGAACCACTTAGGTTAAACTCATTGGGAACAGCCCTACTTCTGGTATTGCCACATGTTGAGTTAGTGTCATTTTGACTGGCTGAAATCCAACCAGTGAACGGTGGACTGCCTTCTGAGGGTTTCATGCCTCATTCTGAATGTCCAATCAGAAATAATCAGACCATAATGATCCAGCCAAAAAGCCAATCCAAGCAAACCGTTCCAATAAGAGCATCCAAGATAAAATGAATAATGATGGCAAATCTTACCCAATAGATAATGCACACAGCATTACCAATCACTGTAGGCGATTTTTGGCGCCAAAGTATTCAAGAGTATATGATAGGAGAGGCATCGGGTGCTGGGCGTGGGATCGCAACCATTCGCCATGTGCGCATTTGGCGCCAAACAGTGGGCGACGAACAACATCACCAATGTAGGAGACAGCGTCACAACACGACGCATCAACCAGAAGACGCTGCGAGCGGCAGTCATCCAATCAGCTCCAATGGAGAGGGTAACGTGGTAGAGAAGCGTCATGTGGGCGGAGCGGCCAATCAAAGCGCAGTGCGCGTGTAACGTGATAAAGGAGCATCATGTGAGCCGGGCGGCCAATCAGAGCGCGGTGTGCGTGTAACGATCACGTGACAGTAGAACCGCCTATCATAGGGAAGGTGTGTGGAAGGTGGACGCAGCTATCCAACCAAACATGCCCACCGCCATTGACAAATTATCAACAATTAAACAACGGGTACATACGTGACAGACGTCTCCACGGCAGCGGTGATCACATGTGCAGAATAGCCAATCATAGACCGGCTAAATTGAAAACGTGAACTGTGTGAGTGATGTGTCTGTTAAAGGGACGTGCCGCAAATGACATGAAGTGTCGCAAAGTGCGGACAAGACAGACATCTGCCTCCTCTAGACATTCACAAGTCCACAAATACAGTCACGAAAATAACAAACACCCAAAGCTCAAAATGCTATAAAAGGGTGTAAGCAATAAGTGTCGCCATGATGATGGGCAACAAAAACCGATGTACAAGTATAAGTCCCAAAAACGACATAAAAGATAAAAAATATTTTTAAAAATGATCATTAAATGGGCGATGTAAAGCCCATAATGTTAAAAAGAACCCCAGTCTGGCTGTTCACAATGGTTCCTCTGAACATTGACAGGTAAATACATCACAATGGTGCATCAGGGTTTTGACAGGTAAATACCAACATAATCATACAATTTGGTCACTAACTAACTAGTATAGCTGGAAGCTCATTGGCCAAAACATAAAGCCAAAGAAGCTACCTAATAGGGCAGATGATCAATCTTTTATGGAAAGTAAGAAAAAAAGTAGATAGTTACACTAGAAACCTCCAAACTTAATATAAAATGCGACAGGATGGTCGACCAGGGTGGACTCTACTAACATAAAAAACACCAAACAAAAAACTAAAGAATAATATAATCATATTAAAAAAAGGTTGGTGACTGCACTGATACTGGTGGGGTGAGTATCGTGAAAAGCAGCTCTAAGAGCGGTTGATGAAAGCATATGTCCCACTCGATGTTGAGGCCAAATGGGAAACAACACTTCATCTGGTGTATCCAGAACGTTTCTAGTTTGGACACTCCGCGCACACTGGATTCCCCTCTCCAGTGGGGCACGAATTTATCTAGGATTTGAAACTTAGAACCTAGGGGGTTCTTGCTGTGGTGGAGTAAAAAATGTTTTGGTACGCTGTGGTTCGTGCGACCCGCCCTAATGGCAGCGAGATGTTCATTCACTCTAATCGCAAATGTGCGAATGGTACGGCCAATATATTGCTTGCCACAAGGACAGGTAATAAGGTAAACGATGTATTTCGTATGGCAGGTGGCAAAACCCTTCATTTTGTACTCTTTACCAGTGTGAGTAGATTTAAAAGTTTCACATTTTCTATGGAATGAGTTATTTTTACAAACGTTACACTTGCGGCATGGATAGAACCCCTTCATATCATGGAAAAAGGTAGGTTGACATGGAGGGTCTATGGTATTCGGTGCAATCTTACCTCTTAAAGATGGGGCACCTCTATAAATCACTCCTCCACGGACAGGAAGAATGGAACTCAATACATGGTCATTTTTTAGAACTTTCCAATGTTTGAGTATGATGTTTTTAATTTGCCTATGTTGTACAGAGAAGCTTGTAAGAAACGACCATCTATGTTTATTTTCTTTGGTTGTAGGTAATTTTTCTGTTAATAAGGTCTTACGATCCATCAAGGACACTTTTTGGATCTCATCTTCAATGTGAGCAGGTTCATATCCCTTATCTAGAAATCTCCCTTTAAGGGTTTCTGCCTGTTCAAAGAAGTCAGAAAGTTGTGAGCAATTACGTCTGATCCGCATAAGTTGGCTGCGGGGAACGGATTCAAGCCACGAGGCGTGGTGACAGCTGTCGACCGGAATGTAACCATTCCGGTGGGTGGCTTTAAAAAAGGTTTTAGTGGAAAACCGACCTTCACATATGCTGATCTCAAGGTCGAGAAAATGAATGGTGGAACGACTAGCTTCATAAGTGAGCTCGATGCCTATGTTATTGTCATTAAGCTCTAACATGAATCGATCGAGAGAATCAATCGAGCCATTCCATAGGAGGAGGATGTCATCGATGTACCTGGACCACAGCACTAATTGTGGGGGGTCCAGGGCATAGACGACATCCTCCTCCCATTTAGCCATAAATATGTTGGCAAGACTGGGGGCGAACTTGGCGCCCATGGCGACACCCTTGGTTTGAAGATAGAATTGACCGTTGTACCAAAAATAATTGTGTTTGGTGGCGTATAACAGTAAATCCATGATGTATCTTTTATGTGTGTTGGAAATGGAACCACTCCTGCCAAGAAAGGTGTCCACTGCTTTTAAGCCTAGATCATGGGGAATACAGGTATATAGCGACGTGACGTCTGCGGTGACAAGTAACATATCTTCACTATACACTACCTGTTGTAATTTCGAGATGGTGTGTCTGGTGTCTTTAAGGTAGGAGGGTATCGCCTTCACTAGTGGTTGAAGGTAAAAATCAATGTATTTACCTATCCTGCTGGTGATTGAATCTAGACCGCTAACTATAGGTTTCCCAGGTGGTTGTGTCACACTTTTATGCACCTTTGGTAGGTAGTACATGATGGGGATGTGGGGTGCCGCAGGTATCAAAAAACTCCTTTCTTTTCTATCTAAAATCCCAAGATTTTTGTTTTTGTTTTCACGTTTTTTGCCTCTTATATGGGACATTATATACTATTCATTTGGACTTTGTTTTATTATTAGCCATATCACTGCATTGTGATTACTTAACGGTGTGGTTATATGCTCAGCCTATTGCTCAATATCAATTGCTCACTTTGGGTATTACAGGCTCAGCCTGCTGTTTATTATTATTGTTCACTCATGGTGTTTTTTCACTTTAAAAACATTGGATGTGTTTATATGTATGATTTAGACCTATCCTTTTTTGAATTCCTTTCCTAAACACCTAAAGGTGGTATTGAAGACTCAGCCAGGTGTTTATCACTGCACACTTCAGGCATTTTCATTTTCTACAAACAAATTTATTTTCATTTTTTCAATTATTATTGTGTATTGTACCGGCGCCTCCACTGTAAAGTGGGACAGTGCGGCCGGTGTGTTAGGCGGCAGCGTTGTGACGTCCATCCACTCACAGCGAGGTGGTAAACCAAACCAAGTCTCGCTGTGGATATGGAGACGCCGCCATCGTGTGGTGAGCGCCACGGCGCATGTGCCGTTCAGTCCAAGCAAAGGTCTGGTAATAGCCAAGCCTCGCTATGGAAGAAAAATAGATGATGGGATGTGAAGGCGGCTGCGCGTCTGCCGTCTGCAGAGCAACATACACTGCTGACACCTGTGCCGAAAACCGGAAGTTTCTGCTGAAGTCCCATACTGAAAATAATAAACTACTTTAGATGTCTGTAAATACAGAATTATTACATAAAATTTATAGTGAATTAGCAAACTACCGGAAAATGACTTCAGGATGGGGTCACATTGCTAAATATTAAGTAATGATTGCACTTAGGCCCCTTTCACACCGGGGCGGGGAGCCGCGGTGATGGTAAAGCAGCGCTATATTTAGCGCTGCTTTACCGTCGTTTTAACCGCGGTTTTCGGCCGCTCGTGGTGCGGTTTTACCCCCCGTGAGCGGCCGAAAAAGGGTTAAAGACCCCCCGCAGAGCGCCGCCGCGGTGTCCCATTCTAATCAATGGGAAGGAGCGGTGTGTTCACCGCTCCTATACCGCTCCAAAGATGCTGCTAGCAGGACATTTTTTGTCATCCTGCTAGCGCACCGCTCCAGTGTGAAAGCCCGCCGGCTTTCACACTGGAGTTAAAGGGGCCGGATTTTTTAATGCAGTGAACAGGCGCTATTTTTAGAGCTGCACCGCATGAAAAACGCCCCGGTGTGAAAGGGGCCTTAGAGTTAAAACTGGATATAAAATAAAATACAACGCACTAAAGTGATCTTTTATAATTAAAATAGTGTCCTATAGATTATTAATGATATGTGAGAATCGTGAGTGCCCTTTTGGTGATAAAAGGACATATTAGTGCTGTGTGAGAATGTTCTATGTGTTATAGAATCAACATTTAAAAATAAAATTAAAAATGTTTTTAGGAAGAGTATATAATTAACCAAATGTTTGGGTGGGTGTTAAAACTGTATTATGATGATATTGTGTAAAAAATAATTAGGATATGGGGGACATAGATTAAAAAATAGGATTTTTTGTACTCACCGTAAAATCCTTTTCTCTAATTCACCGACCGACACAGCTCCTCTCTTAGCCATTGGGTTGTCATGCCACCTTTAGGAGAATACTAGGCATTACTTGTTATGCAACACACAGAACTTTCCAATTCCGCCCAGGGGGCGGTCCCTTGGGTAACAACCCCCCAGCCTGCCCTGCAGCCATCAGTACGTCAACAAGCAGTATAACAAAGAAAAAATAGGAGGGGCGGGTGCTGTGTCGGTCGTTGAATTACAGAGAAAAGGATTTTACGGTGAGTACAAAAAATCCTATTTTCTCTTATATTCACCGACCGACATTGGGACGTCCCCAAGCAGTGCCAAACGAGGGGTGGGAAAAACAGCATAAAAAAACTTCATCCACTAGGCCAGTGGGAACTAGTGAAACTTCACCCACAACAAAACCACAGTGCGTGGATAAACCACCACAAAAACAGGGTACCCTCAACAGGAGTGACTACCCACAACCGCACCAAAACTGCGGAATGTAATGCAACAGTGCATTAACCACTTTCAGACCGGACCAATTTGCAGCCAAAGGACCAGGCCCCTTTTTGCGATTCGGTACTGCGTTGCTTTAACTGACAATTGCGCGGTCGTGCGACGTGGCTCCCAAACAAAATTGACGTCCTTTTTTTCCCACAAATAGAGCTTTCTTTTGGTGGTATTTGATCGCCCCTGCGGTTTTTATTTTTTGCGCTATAAACAAAAATAGAGCGACAATTTTGAAAAAAATGCATTATTTTTTACTTTTTGCTATAATAAATATCCCCAAAAAATATATTAAAAAACATTTTTTTTCCTCAGTTTAGGCCGATACGTATTCTTCTACATATTTTTGGTAAAAAAAATCGCAATAATCGATTATTGATCGGTTTGCGCAGAAGTTATAGCGTTTACAAGATTGGGGATAGTTTTATAGCATTTTTATTAATATTTTTTTTTTATTAGTAATGGCGGAGATCTGCGATTTTTTTTGTGACTGCGACATTATGGCGGACACATCGGACATTTTTGACACATTTTTGGGACCATTGTCATTTTTACAGCAATTAATGCTATTTAAATGCATTGATTCCTGTAAAAATGACACTGGCAATGAAGGGGTTAACCACAAGGGGGCAGTGTAGGGGTTAAGTAGGCCTAGGGGTGTGTTTCTTACTGTGGGGGGGGCGTAGCTGTCAGCTAGTGAATGCTGATCTCTGCTCCAATCACAGGGAGCAGAGATCGGCGTCACTAGTTGCTAGGCAGAACAGGGAGATGCTGTTTATCTCGGCATCTCCCCGTTCAGCCGTCCCGTGAGACGATCGCGGATGTCCCCGCGGCGATCGAGTCCGCGGGGACCACGATCGGACTCACGGGGGTCCCGACCGGCGCGGGAGCGCGCCGCTCCCGATGGCACGGACAGGCAGAAAGGAGGGACTTGTATATACGCCCTCCTGCCTGTACGTGCCATTCTGTCGACGTACATCTGTGTGCGCCGGTCGGCAAGTGGTTAACTTAACGGTACTGTGTTTTTCATCAGAAAACCAGGAAAAAATTAAAATATTGCATACTCAATTGCAACTATACGGCCGCCTGCCAAACTTTGCGCCCAAAACAGGCATCAGCCGATGCACTGACGTCTACCTTGTAGAACTTAGTAAACGTGTGGACAGACGACCAGGTCGCCGCTTTACACACTTGAGCAACAGACGCTTGGTGTCGGAAAGCCCAAGACGTTCCGATTGCCCTCGTGGAGTGGGCCGTGACCGGAAAGGGGGGCACCTGCCCATTCAAGGCGCAGGCTTGTACTACGATCTGTCTGATCCACCTAGAAATGGTGGCCGACGAGACCACCATGCCTTTCTTTGGACCAGCCACCGAAACAAACAGCGAGTCTGACTTCCGGAAGGGAGCTGTGGCAGACAAATACACCTTCAGAGCCCGAACCACGTCCAACGCATGAAGGGCCACCTCCTTAGGATGTGTCGGCTTAGGACACAGGGATGGTAACACAATGTCCTCATTGATGTGAAACGCCGAGACCACCTTCAGTAGAAAAGATGGAGGAATCTCCCTGATATTTTCAAACGGCGGTTTCTGAAGCGCCGATAACACCAGGTTCAGATCCCATGGAGGTAACGGTGGACGCACCGGAGGGACCACATGTTGCACCCCTTGAACAAAGGTACTCACTAACGAGTGAGACGCCAGGGGTCGCTGGAAAAAGACAGCCAGGGCTGACATTTGTCCTTTAATGGTGCTTAATGCCAACCTCTGGTCTACTCCTTGCTGAAGAAAAAGCAGGATTCTGGATATGGAAAAGGAGCGCGGATGCCACCCTTTCTCTTCACACATGGAGATGTAAGCCTTCCAGGTGCGATGATATATCTTCCGAGAAGAAGATTTCCGTGCTCCCAACATAGTGGGGATCACCGAGTCCGACAGTCCCCGGTCCCTCAGTACCTGGCTCTCAACAGCCATGCCGTTAAAGCCAGCGATGGTAAAGCAGGATGGAGAATCGGACCTTGAGACAGAAGATCCTCCCTTAATGGCAGTCGCCACGGGGCGTCTGCCACCAGGCACACTAAGTCTGAGTACCAAGGCTGCTGAGGCCAATCTGGGGCAAACAGAATCACTGGAATCCCCTCGACTCCCAATCTGCGGAGCAGACGTGGTAGCAGCTTTAACGGAGGAAAAGCATAGATCAGCCGATACTGACCCCACGGAGCTACCAGCGCGTCTGACGCGTCTGCCCAAGGATCTCTTGTCCTGGACATGAATCTTGGCACCTTCCGATTGAGACGGGAGGCCAGAAGATCCACGTCTGGTGTGCCCCACCGCAGGCACAGTAGCCTGAACACCTCCGGATGCAACGCCCATTCTCCTGGGTCCAGCATTTGTCGACTCAGAAAGTCCGCCTGCCAGTTCTCCACTCCTGGGATGTAAATGGCCGACAGGGCCGGTACATGTCGCTCTGCCCACCGAAGTATGTGAGCGACCTCCTGTGCGGCGGCTGAGCTTCTTGTTCCTCCTTGGTGATTCATACACGCCACCGCAGTCTCACTGACCATGTGGAGAGGCATAGCCTGATCGCCCTCAGCTCGAGCAGATTGATCGGCAATTTGGATTCCTCCGTCGACCAGAGGCCCTGAGCCGACTGAACCCCCATCAGTCCACCCCAGCCGGATAGACTGGCATCCGTAGTGATCACCGTCCATTTCAGAGGAAGGAACGACTTCCCGGATTGAAGCACCGGGGACCTCAGCCACCAGACCAGTGAATTTCTGACTAGCTGGCTCACCTCGATCTGTCGATCCAGGGTCAACTGAGATTTGTCCCATTGTGATAAAATCTCCTTCTGTACAACTCTGGTGTGGAACTGGGCATACGGCACTGCCTCGAAAGAGGCCACCATGAGACCCAGGACTCGCATACAGAAGCGAAGCGACGACCGCTTGCGGTCCATCAGCCGTTTTACCGCAGCTCTGAGAGTCTGCAGCTTGTCTGAAGGGAGAAAAACTCTCGCTTCCCTGGAGTCCAGCAGCAAGCCTAGGTACTCCAAACGCTGGGTCGGTACTACCACCGATTTCTTTATGTTTAACAGCCACCCAAACTCTTGCAGGGTCTGTACGGTGATCGCAACATCCTCCTCTAACTCTGAGGCGGAAGATGCTCTCAGGAGGAGATCGTCTAAGTATCCCACGACCGCGATCCCACATTGCCGCAGCAACGCCAAAACTGGAGCCAATACTTTGGTAAAGACTCTGGGGGCTGAAGCCAAACCAAAAGGGAGAGCCACGAACTGATAGTGGGCTTCCCCAACCGCAGAAACTTTTGATGCCGGAGGCATATGGGTATGTGCAGGTACGCATCCTGGATGTCCAAGGACGCCAGAAAGTCCCCTTTATGGAGTGCCGCGACTACCGAGCGAACTGATTCCATTCTGAACCTCTGCACCTTCAAAGTGGTTGAGAGCTTTCAGGTCCAATATTGGACGTACCCCTCCCTTCTTGGGAACTACAAACAGATTTGAGTAGAACCCCTGGAAATGTTCCAATTCCGGAACAGGCACAATCACCCCGCGATTCAGCAGGTCCCTTACTGCCCCCAAGAGGGCCTCCCAGCTATGCTGGAGGGGAAGAATCTGTTCTGCAGCCAAGAGAGGAACTCTATTTTGTAGCCGCAGGAAATCAGATCGCAGACCCATTGATCGGATAGTCGGGAAGACCACCGGGCTGCAAACTCCCGAAGGCGTCCCCCCACCCGAGACATGGGTGGGGGAAAACCTTCATGCGGTAGCATATTTGTTTGCAGGCTTGCGGTTCCAGGGACGTTTCTGTCCTTCCGTGGTCGTCCTGTCAGACTGGGGACGTTTGGCCGAAGCTCCGGGCGGACGAAAAAGTTGTTTATGAGTGGAAAAAGAGGGCCCCTGCTTACGGCGTGGCTCCTTAGCCTTCCTGGCCTGTGGGAGTAGAGTACTCTTACCACCTGTGGCATTCTTAAAAATGTCATCCAAAGAGGCTCCAAAGAGCCGGTCGCCAAGGAAGGGAAGATCCGTCAGGGCTTTCTTGGATGCCTGGTCAGCCGACCAGCATTTTAACCAAATCAAGCGCCTCAGCACCACTGCTGACACTGAAGCCCTGGATAACAATGGGAGAGTATCCAGGGCCGCGTCACAAACGTATTTAAGGCCTTGCACTAGTTGGTCTGCTAGTTCCACGCAGACCGGAGAAGCCTGTTGTTCACCCAATTTGCGGTGCAACAGTTTCGCCCACTCAGTGTCTGCGACACCAGTGCGGATGCCAGTACTAGTCGCACGGCTGACCCCACCACCCTAAACAAGGAACGAGCTACTGCCTCTGCCTTCCTGTCCGTGGGATCCTTAAAGGCAAGAGTGCCTTCTACAGGGATCGTGGTTACTTTGTTTAACCTGGATACTGGGGGGTCCACGACCGGAGGAGCCGACCACTTTTTGAGAAGGCTCTCCTCAAAAGGGTAACGCACCGCCATGTATTTGGGGACCGAAAAGATCCGTTGCGGTCGACCCCATTCCTTGTAAATCAACTTGTCAAAATAAGTCGGATACGGGAACACCCTAGGTGAACGGGCTGGCTTACGGGACCCAAAAGGGACTGCTACCTCAGCAGAGGAATCTGCTGGCTCTTGAATCTTCAGGGTATCACGCACAGCCGTGATAAGAGCTCCAACCAGCGCTTTGTCGCGCACGGACCCGGACGGGGACTCATCCTCGCTGTCCGAAAGGTCCTGGTCAGCGTCCTCGACATGAAAGGGGCCACCTGCCTCAGCGGGTCCCGAGTCTGCGTCAGAACTCTCCCCAGAGGACGGGGGAGGCATGGGCCCGCTTTTTAGCACCTTTGCGCCCCCACGCACCGCCTCCATCTTGGCAACGAACGAATTGAGGACTGCCGACAAGGTGTCCAAGGGTACTGCGCAGTCCGCAGGCGACCAGGTTGCAATTGCCTGGATTTCGGGGGAAGAAACACCAGTTTCTGAAGTCATGCTGACCCTACCCTGTCTACCACCCAAAGGGGACTTAAGAGACAGTCCCACCCTCCTTACTGCTGCCGGCTAAGGGGCCCTTTCCCGCAAGACTCACCACCCTGAAGAGTTCTGTGCTATTCAGCAGGTAGTGCCTGTAGTCCCCGTTAGCTCCCAGGTGCAGAGAAAACAGCTCTGCGTCGGTGAAGCAGCTGCTAGTGGCACTGAAACCGTCCTGTAGTGTGCTCAGGCTCAAAGAAAATGGCCGCCGGGTGTCCTATTCAAGGACCTAAAGCCCAGGGAAAATGGCCGCCAGAACACAGGAGCACATGCTGCTGCTAGAGCACAGTGAAAAAACGTGTTTCAGGCTTCTGTAAAATGGCCGCTGACAAAAACACAGGGAAAATGGCCGCCGAAGCCCATGCCCACACCCAAGATGGCCGCCGAATGTGAAAACATGAGGAGACAAACACTTCACAGGCACCTCCAGGGACATGGAAAAATGGACCCAGGACACAACCAGCGCTAAAAACCCCCAGGTGAGAGCCCTGCACAGACACACACACCCCATAGCAGCATACAGGGGGGGAGAGGGGACAGGGAGAGAGGAGAGGGGGGAGAGAGGGCCCCCGAATCGACCTCCCAGGGAATGCCCAGCTGCTCAGCCCCACCGAGGCAGGGAGAGCTGGGAGACATTCCATTGCAGATCTACACTCTGATCAGTACAGACGTAGCTGCTGGTCTCGGCAAACTGACTCAGACATCAGTAGCCCGGTCATATGTATGCCCCGGAGCATAAAAGCTCACCGACCACCTCTGGAGCTGAGGTTTCGTCGTGGCCTGCCGAGCCGTAGCTGCGACCTGCACACACTCGATGGCCGGACTGGGGAGACTACAAGGATAAGGGTATCCAGCCTGTTACCCAGCCGGCTGTTGATAGTAGATCATAGGATCTATCATCTTGCGCAAAAACCAAGCTTCTGCGGAAAAATAGACGGATCGGTGGGCCCGCCAGGGTTCCTAGGTCTTTTCTCCTTACTAGGCAAAAAAAAAAAACTGATGGCTGCCGGGCAGGCTGGGGGGTTGTTACCCAAGGGACCGCCCCCTGGGCGGAACTGGAAAGTTCTGTGTGTTACATAACAAGTAATGCCTAGTATTCTCCTAAAGGTGGCATAACAACCCAATGGCTAAGAGGAGCTGTGTCGGTCGGTGAATATAAGAGAAAATTATTTTAATAAAAATTAATGGATCGAAAGTTAAAATCGAGATTAAAATCGATTTCATGGTGCCCCAAAAGCAGTGTGTACACATCAGGCCTTATTGATGAAAGCGTTGATGTCCCACTCGACATTCATACCGAGTGGGAAATGTGATTGTAATTGATAAATCCAGAACGTCTCTAGTCTCGATACCCCTCTAGTTTTTGCTCCGCCCCTCCAGGGTGCAGTAAATCTATCAATTATCAAGAACTGTGTGCCCCAATGGTCTCTGTTGTGAAACTGTTGGTAGTGTCTCGGGACTGTGTGTTTTATGCTTCCTCCCTTAATTTTGGTAATATGTTCAGTAACTCTGGTAGTAAAAGACTGTATTGTTCTGCCGACATATTGTTTAGAGCAAGGGTACGTGATTAGGTATACCACGTGAGTTGTCGAACAAGTACAAAATTGTTTGATCGGAAACTTCTGTTTCATAATTGTTGATTCAAACTCTTTGGTAGTATGTCTGCCACTTGTGTTGAAACGACATACTGTACATTTCTTACAAGGGTAGTACCCTGTAAGATTATGAAAAAAGGATGGTTTTACCGGTGGGTCGATAATTGTGGGAGCTATTTTGCTACTGAGGGAGGGTGCTCCTTTATAAATCACCTTGGCTTTGTCAGGTAGAAGGGAGCCCAGAAGTATGTCATTTTTTTAAGATGCCCCAGTGTTGTGAGAAGATGGATTTTATCTGTTTGTGCCGGACTGAACTATGCTAAACTGCCTGATTTGGCCTCTCGCATACAGGAGAATAGGATGCACCCAAAAATAAGACCAAGTAAGTGAGAGGCCTGCATGACCCTAAAAAGAGAACTACCATTTTCACCTTCATCTCACAACGGACTCTTACTTTTTTATGTCTGCAAGAGACACATCTCACTAAAGACACCACCAACCTGTTACACCTCTCGAAGTATCCTATACAATACCATTCTACACATACCTGGTATTCAAGGGGTGTGAGTGTACCATTTTCCAGGACTACCTCATTTAAAAAAATTGATGCACAAATTGATGTAGAGGGCAGATTTATTTTTCTGATAGGAACTTGGGAATTGTATGCATGTGTGATCATAAATGTGTATATACCTCCACCTTTTAATTTAACAGTGCTACATTGGGTTTCCAGATTTCTAGCTAAATATCTTCAGGTTCCGGTGCATGTAATGGGGGATTTTTACAGTACTCTGGACACGTCTTTGGATGTGCACAGGAAGTACTGCCCGCAGGGCCCCAGGACATAAAAACCTCTTGCCAAATACTGTATATAACGGAAACTGGGCTTTTTGATTTATGGTGGTGTAAGTTTCCTTTTAAGGCACAATTCTCATGTCACTCACTGACTCACTCCACTTTGTCACGCATTGATTTAGCATTGGGCAATACATTAACACACTACTATGACCCTAAGGTCACCTATCTTACCAGAGGTCTCTCGGACCGCTCCCCTGTTTAAGCTTCCCTACTGTAATACTCCCTATACATTGGAAGATGAACCCTTTTCTGGATACCTCTGTTTAGAGACACTAAACATATGCAAACACGAATTTAACACTTTTTACTGGATAGTAAACATTCTGCCCCACCTGGTGTGGTTTGGGACACTCTAAAAGCCTTTATCAGGGGGGGTGTGTATCAAGGAGATAGCCACAATTAAACAGTGGGCAATAGATGCCAGTGTAGCGGTAGACAAGCAGAGGAGGCATTCTTACAAGCTCCCACACCTGATGGTGAAAGAAAATGGAAAGATGAACAAAAAATACACTGCACCATTCATAACCAACAAGCAGAAAACAAAAACACTTCTTTACTTCACAAACATACTTTGAAGAGGGGGGAAAAAAACAGGTCATATGTTATTGGTAATAGCTAAATCGCAACAACCGTCACCAATCATACACTGCCTGGCGGTGTCACCAACACAAGTAGCTATGGACACCCCCTCAATTATGAAGAGATTCTGTACCTTTTTTCGGGATGTATATTCCTCAAAGGTGAACTATCCAGAAGCCACCTTAACTGAATTGTTAGATGAAATCCCACTCACGACAATACAGGGGGAAGACAAAAAAATACTAAATGCACCTCCATATCTAGAGGAATTGCAACTTGCCCTAGCAACATTCCCTAATTCTAAGGCTCCGGGAAATGATGGTCTCCCAATTGAGATGTACAAGAAATGTGGAGGTGTACTCCTACCGGAGTTGCTTCATACCATCAAGGAGGCACATGCTAATGACTCCTTAAGAGATTCCATGTACGAGGCAGTGGTGGAGGCCCTGTTGAAGCCCGGGAAGGATCCGGACCAACCTGAGTCATACAGGCCCATATCACTTTTAAATAACAATCTAGAATTGATTACTAAAGTCCTCCCTACACAGTTGTCCAAGGTGGTGACAAAAATAGTGCACTCGGATCAAGCAAGATTTATACCCAACAGGTCCACAGAACACAATCTTCACAGATTATATGCAAATATGCAGATTACAACAGATGATCAAGGTCAAAGAGCCATCTTCTCACTAGATGTCGCTAAGGCATTTGATAGTGTAGAATGGAATTACCTTTGGAGGGTGCTGGAGAAATTCAACTTGGGGGGAGACGTTTATTTCTTGGACTAAACTACTATATAGGGCACCAAAAGCTTGCATTAGAATAACACATTGTTTCCCTTCTTTGATCTACACCGGGGAACAAGACATGGCTGCCCGCTATCCCTTTGTTGCTCTTTGCTTTGGCCATAGAGCCTCTTGCCACTGTTATCAGGGGGAACCCCACTATATGTGGCTTTAAAAGGAAAGATTTGGAAGATAAAATAGCCCTGTAAAATACCCCGATATTTAGGCATAGATATTCATCCCAACCTGGAACTAAAATGTTAAACTAAGGCTTCATGTATACTGACGTTGTTCAACCTCTCCTGAAAGATTTAACTTGACAGCTAGAAACTGGCTTCTAAAAACGTCCGTTTAGCCACGTTTTTTTTTTTTTTAATTGCCAAAAATTAAAAACGCCTGTAATAGAAACATGGCTAAACACGAGTTTCTGCATTTAACCGCGTTTGTCGTTTTGAAATGCCTTTAAAGACAGCTTCTGAAGAAAATTTTTTGGGTTCCAAAAAAAGCCTCTAAAGACAACTGCATAGAAACGACTATAAATGAACCAGTGTACATGTACTGATAGGATAACAGAGGAGGGTTTAGGAGCAGCTGCTCCTAAAAGTCTGTTTACCAGCAGCAGCATGAGGCCTTAATGTAAATCCCCTGATTAAAAAATTCCAGGAAAAATAAGCTAGTTGGATTAAACTTCCCCTATCGGTAGTGGGTCGATGTAACCTGATAAAAATGGTCTGGGGTCCACAACTCTTGTATGCGCTCCACAATGCCCCCATCTGGATTCCTATCCATGTTTTCAAAAAATGCAACACTATATTCCGCTCCTTGATATAGAGGAAACAAGTGCCACGTATTAAATTGGAAACATTACAGGAGGCAAAGTACTCGGACGGGCTGGCAGTCCCGAACCCATACTATTACTTCATAGCGGCTCAATTGCAGCACCTAACGGGATAGCAGCACCCCGGGTCCTCTGACCCCACAAGCAATATTATACGCACCCTACTTTCGAGCGAGGGCCTTGTGGAGTGCATAGAAGTGGGAGAACCAAACTATGGTGCTTATAGATAAAATATGGTACAAGGCCAAACACTTTCAATATGTAGGATACTTGGAATGGTCTTGTATCTGGAACAATAGCAACTTCCCCAAAATATGTAAATTGCAAGGCTTTTCCGCGTGGTCTAGAAGCGGGGTGGTATATGTCCCGCAGCTATACCGAAGCGGACTCCTACAGGATTTTCAATCCCTGAGGGAGGAATATGGTCTACCAAAAACATCTTGTTTTTTTCAATACCTACAACTTAGACATGCCATTTCAGCACAGGCTACACTGTCCACATGGGAATTATGTATACCCTCGGTGCTCACACGCTTAGTAACATCAATGTCTAGGAAAGGGCAGATATCATCTATATAGGACTCCCTAATATCACAGGTATCCAAGACTATGACATTAAAATGCAGGACAAGCTGGGGGGAAGATATAGGTCACATAACAGACGAGGAATGGTCTGCTATGATAGAGAACGTACCCAAGGTGTCACTTTCCTCTTCCCAAAAACTCACACACAACTATTCATTATACGCCAAACTTACCGTACCCCATATAAAATAACCAAATGGCATAGAAGAGATGATCCATTTTGTCCTCGTTGCAGGGTAGATAACGGTACCCTTATTCACATGCTCTGGAAGTGCCAGAAACTGCAAAAGGTATTGGTCTGAAGTAATTAACTATTAACAAAATATGGAATCTTACATTTGCAGTTGACCCCAAGCTGTGTCTACTGGGATGGTTAGACAAGGAACTATATATGCCACACACCTACATAGCCATTCTCAGAGTCTTGTTTATTGCCAGAAAACTTATAGCTAGAAAATGGCTTTTGGTGTCACCGCCACACACAGAGTGGGTTAATGCCATAAACTACACCCTATTGAGGGAGAAGTAGACATACCAACACAGAGATAGCCCAACAAAATTTGAAAATATATGGGATCCCTGGTTGGAGGTACCTGGTTTAGCCCCCTTCCAACTGGTTCAGAACAGAGTACTCGGTGGCAGGACAGACGCCCGCCCCCTCTTATGAGGATGGAGGCGGTTTATACTAGGTGGGTAAAGGATGGGATGGTGACACAGATTTAGAATGTGTATCAATCTGAAATAATATTCCTGATGAGAAGGTCTTGCTCTGTAGTGACGAGTTATATGGTTTACTTGTATAAGTTAATGGAAGAACACTGGAAACCCCCCCCCCCCCACTGTTTTTTAGGGGGGGGGGGGGCCTCTACACCAAGCAAATGTCCTTTTTAGGACCGGGAGCGAAGTAGGGGGAACAGAACACTAAAAAGGACACAGTTACTAAAAAGGGAAATATACAAAATGGTAGACACGGTTGTATACATGTAGAGATTTGTCTTCTTACATTGACTGTAATTTCACATAAAATAATGATGCAGGAGAATCAAATCTGATCAGCCGTATGTCTAGATAATAATATGTCCTTTGTAATGCTATTTGATGTATGTATTTGTTTAATGGAAGAATTTTTCTCTTTCTACGTTTTACCACAAAAAAAAAAAAAAAAAGTTGATTTAAAAAAAAAAAAAAAAAAAAAAAAAGGAGTAAAAAATGCAGTACAAGAACCTAGCAAGGTTCCAAGGAGGCAAATGTCTAAAGAATATAAGCTCACCCTAGGATAAGTGGTGTCATCACCTCTAGGGAGCATGGTAAATGCTAACATGGAGAGTCAGTGACTGGTCTAGTAGGTATAGGCCCATCTCATCCAGCAAGATCTGCTGCATAATTGTAGCCAGTCCAATAGAATCAGGTTTTGCAAAACAGTTTCTCCTTACCGTTCTTCCATCATGTAAATTTTGATAATTTTGTGTAGCCAAACACTTATAGGAGTGGGATTGTCTGCTGCCAACACAAGGGCATGGAGGCCTTGGCAGCATTGAGTAAATGAATGGCTAGCGATCATTTGTTGCACCTGGATGACTTTGCAACCAGATGGAGCACGTAGGCCATTGGATCATCTCCTAGTTGTATATTGGCAAGTATAAAACACAAGATCACGTACCGTTCCTAGAAAAGTTGCAGAACTGGGCAGTTCCAGAATATATGTAGATAAGTACCTACCCAAGTGTGGCACTGCCACAACAAAAGGTGAAGTTTGTGGGGTGATTTTATGTATTGGCAAGGGGACCCTACCATCATGTTAAAGTATTGAACCCAGTTTCATGACCAGAGCTGGGTATATTACACTTTACCCATGCTTATGTGGTCTGTTGGTCTGAGACACTAATGCCCAGGTTCGTCTACCATTTAGTGACAGAACATCCAGTTCTGGGAAAGAAGCCAACGGCTTATAAGATGTTGACAAACCATGTCTAATTGGTAAAGGTGCATAGCTTTTAAAAAAAAAGGATATTTGTGTTATGCACCATTCCAGTGCATCTACACAGAAAAGAACAGATGGGAGTTGTTGTAACTGCTCTGCAACTGCATGATCCTGAAAGACCGAGTCATGTTGTTCTTAGTCCTTTTTCAGTTAGCTGCAGTGTGACATACAAAAATAACATCAAGAGCTGGTAGCAGGGCCAGGCCTGCTACGTAAAAGAGCTTTTAAAAGGATCTACATTTTTGGTCAGCAGAATCTGTAAAAGGAGAAACATTCTTCAATAGGTAGATGTTTGATTAGGACAAACTAGAGGGTTAACCACAGCTGAAGTGACTGATGAATCTGATGAAGTCACGTGATACGTGACGATACGCGTAGGAATACTAGGATCTTTTGTACACCGGAAGTGACGTCCGGGGTGCTTGTTTTTACATTGCATGTTTTCTATGTTCAATTGTGAGTACCCCTTCATCTTGTGTTTAAATTTTAAAACAAACTGGCATACTTCACTATTGGGGCTCCTTCCTCTTCCCTATATGATTGACATGATACTATGTGGGAGAACATAGTGGAAATCTAAATTGCAGCTGTGTAAGGTGACAGATCCAGCGCTCTGGATAATTTAACTTTTTTACGGTTTACCTTACAGCAGTAAAGTAAGGAGCCATTGCACCTGGTGTTTGCGGGCACTTTGAAGACGCTGGATCACTTAGTCACATACTCAAGCCACCCAGTTTTTTTGTGTTTTGTTCACGGACTTTGAAATAATAATAATTTTTATTTATTTATGTTGTTTGTACTGTTTGCATTACTTACATTCACAAATTCTTATATTCATTTGTGGACTATTTACATATGACACTCCTGTTTGCACGGCTACCAAGTGTGCACATTTATGGATGATCATGTTGCACTTTATATGATCAGCACAATATTAGTATATTAGCTGGATTAGTAGATTGTATGTATCTCTGTCAGCAAAAGGTTTATCAATTTATTTATGGTACATATGCACTTTACTTTTTTATGTCCGCATATTTTAATAGTTCATATTAATTGAATTTGAATATCTATTGGGACTATTTCCCTTTTATCTCAGCACAATAGTTATTTTGTGGTTCTTTGGAGCGCAACACCATATATTGATTTTTTTCACTATTTTATTTACGGTGGGGTTATCACCCCTGGTGGTGGTTTGCTGCAACCAAATTCTTTCATTTGATTTTATTAAAATTTTATTCACCTACCTGGTTCACATCTTTTAGTAGCGCGGGAATATCTCATTATCGTTAACCACAGGAATAGCCCAGTTTTTTGTTAAAGTTCAGAAAAATTTTGGGGAGTGTTCATCATTTGAGATGCGACCCAGTTGTCAAACTGCACATTCCATCTGTTATGCACAATCTGAATGTTTTCCAAGACTTAGTAGGTCTTTGTGCCCAAAGGGGCATGGTGAGATGGAGGAGAGTCAATCTGTACAATGCCAAGGCAATAAGCTTTTGAACATAAGCATATAGTGTATGCGTGTTCGTATGAAGCAAGTGAAAACTCAGGTTTAGAGTCACTGGCGAAAGAGCAGGCAGATGTGCTGAGTACTGAGCTCTGAGTGGTTGAATTTTACCAATTTTGGAATGTATTAATTTTAC
This sequence comes from Lithobates sylvaticus, assembly GCA_028564925.1. NCBI lineage: Eukaryota > Metazoa > Chordata > Amphibia > Anura > Ranidae > Lithobates > Lithobates sylvaticus. The sequence goes on along the minus strand of CM053031.1, from coordinate 170,780,127 downwards.
AACCTAAACTAGGCAAACAGGTCCATTTTACACAGTGACCCTGGACGACGTAATTCTCTTCCAAATTGCGTAGGGCCGAGTGACGCGCTGACGTCACCTCGTGTTACTGTTCCGTATGCCGAGAAAAACGGGTTTGTCCGATTGTGCGCCAGCCGGCACATCAGACTTCAGGCTTTTACTGATGCAACATTTCTAAGTGTGATACTTTGTTTTAATTTTTTAAATAAACCCAAAAGGTATTTTACACTATTGGAGCATTTATGTTTCTTACATGCCACGTGTATCCACCCATGGGCTTGAATATCAATGAGGCAATCTGAAGAGTAGCGTGCATGCTTGTTGCGCTCTGGAAACAAGCTGTGCCTATACATGCTTTCCCTAATCCTCTAACGGGGGATCACGGATATCCGGTAAGAAGTGATTCTTCTATATCGGTGGTGGATTCAACACAGGTTTTTTCTCATCGGTGCTTCAAGTTAAACACACACACACACACACACACTTGTCTTGTTTGGACATTGAATAATTTTACTTTTTATGGTTCACAGGTTTTTATTGTTTTATAGGTGCATTTTATATTTCATAGTGCAGTTTCTTTTCTTTTTTCCATTTTACACAGTGACTGTCAAATATACAGGGTGACCCTGTCCTACCTGTTCAGGACTGGACTGTATACAAGTTCAGACTTTGCCCATCACCGTGGGCATACCACTGAAGTCTTCAGGGACCGGGATCCCTTGCGATGGACCACAGCCCTGGACCTGTAGCACACCCTGTGGCTAACAGTGCCAAGGTGAGCACCCTATACAGAATCTAGTGCTCAAAGCAACACTGCAGGTCACCTCTACAGCGTAGGGTCCGGGTCTGACTCCCAAGGTTTTAACAAAGTTGCACCAATCCAGATATACAGCTTCTGTAGGCTTGAAAAGTTACCTTACAGCAACAGTAAAAGTTAAATTTAAGAATTCTAGGAAAGTAATAAAAAGTATCAAAGCTGATATCTTCAGGAAGGACTTGTGAAAAAGCGGACTCACAGAGTTGGGTTATACAGAAGGCGTCCCAGGAGGAACGAGCTTGCCAGTGTCCATACACCTGCAGGTAGGAGCCTATAATCCATGGCGTATGAATAACTTGTCCTGTACTGTGCGATTAAGATAAGGATTTTCCTGAATCCAGCTCATCGGGAAGAGTTTAGCCCTGCTGGTCATACACACAAGGCAATACAAAGACAGAGTATGTTAGTCCTTCACAGCCAAAACGTCGAGTTTTAACAGTCTACAGTGAAATTGGGCATGCAGGGCTGCTTCAACGGAGGTCACCATTAGCCCCAGAATCATGAAACAACAAAATAAATGGCTTGCTGTTAGCCCGAGGGGCCTGGGCATGTAGAGGGATAGGCACTCCCGGGGAAGGAGGATCCTGAACAGGGTTATATCCAATACGAAGTCTAGGGCTGAAACAACTAATCGATTATGAAATTAATTGATTACAATTTTCATTAATCAGCCAGTAACATAATGGGGTTAAAAAACTATGAAAAAATGAGCCCTTTATAGTACAAAAAGAGCAAATAGCTACTGTAAATATTATTTTCAGTTCTACAGTAAAAAAAAATTACAGTAGTAATTATCTGCTTTTTTTTTTGTACTACAAAAGGGACAATTTTAGTTTTCAACCCCATTATGTTAAACGTCTTAGACCTGGTTCACATCTATGTGTTTTTTGGTGCTTTTTGCAGAAACTCACTGCAGTTCATTTACATGGTTTCCTATGGGACACGTTCACATCTATGCTTTTTTTCAGCTGCTGCGTATTTGGAAAGGGTCAGGGACTTTTTTTTTTTTAATGCAAAACAGTGCTTTTTAGTTCAATATACTTCAATGGAAAAGCTGTAGAAAAGCATGTAATGCTTTTTTTTTTCTCACAAAAGTTTTCACAAAATTGTTATATTTAAATCAAAATAAAGTTTATTGAGTATAAGAAAATACAGAGTATTACACATCAAATAACAGGTGCAACAGGCACCAACAAGTGTTGATAAATTATACATGGTTTGTCTGACATTCATATCCAACTTCGCTGTCGTCCTAACCTTAGTGCCATCGTAGAAGGAAAAATAGGAGAGAAGAGCCAGGATACAAGTGCATACAGAAAAAATGAGGAGAAAAGATTTTTCCGCAGGCATAGGTGCTGGGGATGATGGAAGCTTGGCTGTGCGGCCACAGTGTAGTGAAAAAATTTGCCTCATTCTGCAGTGGAGGGGTTTTCTATCCACTTGTCCCAGATTTTCTGAAATTTATCTGGACACCCGCAATGAGAATAGAGTACCTTTTTGTAAGGTAGCGTGAGATTCACAGCTCTTTTCCATTGCTGAACAGTGGGGGGAGCAGGTCTGAGCCATAGTTGGGCTATTTGCATTCTGGCAGCAAAGAGTTTCTTGTAAAAATATTGTGAGATATTTCTCTTCCTCAGGTAGGGGAAGAAGGCCAAGTATACATTGGCAGGGGCATACTGTTAAGGGGGATCCCATTTGGTCATGAAGAAATTTAATGACCTGAATCCAGAATTGTTGAATGAATGGACAGGACCAGATGAGGTGGTAAAAAGTGCTATCAGTATCACCACATCTGGGGCAAGTTGGATCAGCATCCGGGTCTATATTTAGACAGTCGGGCCGGGGTGATGTATGATCTATGCAAGATGTAGAGGTGGGTAAGCCTGTCGGATAGCTTGGGAGACACCTTTTTAGGCGTTTCTAAGATTTCACCCCACTGTTCGTCCTCAATTTCCCTAAGGTCCGTTTTTTTTAAGCGGTAAGCATGAGCAGTGGCTTTGGGTGTAAGGAGATGTGTATATAGGATGGAGATCATCTTCTTGGAGTCAGCACCAAGTACCGTTTCCGCTAGGGCCACTGGTTCCAGTACCGGTGTAGAGCGCCCGCATTGAGTCTGGATGGCATGCCGGACCTGCAAGTAGCGAAAAAATGTGTGGTTGGGGAGGTCAAATTCCTCCTTAAGGGTTTGGAATGTTTTGACGGTGTGGCTGGTAAAGAGTTGTGATATATATATGACCCCCTTGGCTATCCATATTTTATAAAAAAAACAGAGATGGCGCTGTTGCTCAATTGTCAGCATATGTACCTTCCATATCATTCAAAAAAATGCAATTCTCATTTAAAACTGAAATGATGATTGACGTAAGGAGCAAGTGAGAGAAAACCCTTAATGTGCTTCTAGCAAAAACAAGTCCATGGCAGCCTCCAGGGGGGGGAAGTTGAAAGCAAACTCCAAAGTTACATGTAAAAAAGAGCACAAGAGAGGTGACACCACATTAGGAACTGCTGCAGTTAAAACACAAAAAGGTGCATACATCCACTTACATATAAACATGGGGTGATTGGCACATAGATCCTCTATGGCGTCAGTCAGCGCTGTATCGCCTGTAATTGTTATCCTCCAGACATGGAGGATAAGCTTGAGGAAGGAGCGCGCCTGTCTGTTTACCCACAGTGCGCATGCTCCGAAACGTTGTCGCTATTGGCTGTGACGTCATCACGCTCGACGCCTAAACTTCACTGTGGACCTGAGCCAAGCCTCGGTCCCAGCGCACACCACTAGAACCAGGAAATCCTGCTGGCCGGGACCCCATGTCTGGAGGATAACAACTACAGGCGATACAGCGCTGACTGACGCCATAGAGGATCTATGTGCCAATCACCCCATCAGGGATACTCAGCAGTTCTGAAAGGTGGGGATTTTCCCAGAGGGGCGTGTGGGCATGCAGGGGGGGGAACCCAAATAATGGCAAGCGCCATATGGCAGATCCTTCTGTGATGTGTTAGCATGTGTCTTTTATTGCCCAATCTTGATAGGCCCTGGTATTTGCAGAAAATGATCTGGAAAGGGTGGGCCACTACATCTGTGGCCGCCATGCATACCAGCGTGGAATATCTTATTCTATCATGGCCATTAAGGTGGTAAAGGTGGGATAGTTGGGAGGCAAGATAATATAGTGCCAGGTTGGGTAGAGCTGTGCTGCCCAGGTGAGTAGGGCATTTGAGGGTCTGCCATGCCAATTTATGCCTGGAAGAGCCCCATATAAAAAGGTGTTGAGGATAGAGTCCATGTTTTTAAACACACAGGCCAGGACATGAGTGGGGCATGCCAAAAGAGGTACAACAGTTTGGGGAGGAGGATCATCTTCACCAAGTTGAGTCGGCCCATGACCCCGAGGGGGAGTCTGGACCAGACCTGTGTTTTACATTTCAAAAGTTCAAAAAGTGGTTCCAAATTCAGAGGTATGTAGTCTGCGAGGGAGCGAGAGCAGTGTACACCTAGGTATTTGATTTGGCTGGTTTGCACTAGGGGTAGGGCCGCCTAAGTGTTTGTAGGGGGGGTGACATCGATTGGGAGAATTTGGGACTTGGACCATATTATTTGTAGTCCCGTGAATTAAGTGCAGGTCTGCTGTCAAGGAGGGGCCCGCATCTTCCAGGTACAGCAGCATGTCGTCTGCGTACAGGCTGATTACCTCAGTCACCCGGCCCATGCATAAGCCCCGAATATTGGGGTGTGCTCTAATGGCAATGGCCAGGGGTTCTACCGCCAGTGCATAGAGCAAAGGTGAGATGGGGCAGCCCTGGCGTGTTCCTCGAGACAACAAGAAGGAGCTGGATATACGTCCATTTACTTGGATACGGGCAGTGGGAGCTTGATAAAGGAGCTGGAGCCACTTAACGAATCTGGGGCCAAAGCCAAACCTGCGGAGGCACTCCCATAGGTAGCTCCACTCTACCGAATCGAACGCATTGGCGGCGTCGAGACTAACTACTACCCTTGTACCTGTGTTGTCGTGAGGGGCTTGGAGGTTCATAAATAATCTTCTAAGGTTGAAGGGCGTATTTTTGTTGGGCATAAAGCCGGTTTGGTCGGCGTGAACAAGGCTGGTTATTACTTTGTTTAATCTGAGGGCGAGCACTTTTGCAAGTATTTTAACATCTAACTGAAGGAGAGAGATGGGGCGGTAAGATTTTGGGTATAGAGGGTTCTTGCCGGGTTTTGGGATGAGAACAATCAAGGCTTCACTCATGGTGCGTGGAAGGGTGTCGGTTTTGTAAATGTGGGAGTACAGGGAATTTTGGGGAGAATTTCTTGGAATTGGGAATAGAATTCTAGTGGGAGGCTGTCAGCGCCTGGGGCCTTAGATGATGGCAAACATGCTAGGGCCTCCGCAATGCAGTCCTCCGTTATGGGGGCTTCAAGGCTTTCTACTTGGGAGTCTGTGAGAGTGGGAAATTCCACGCTTTTTAGGAGGGCATGCAGCTCACTCGGTGGGCGGTTGGCTCTTGAGGTGTACACGTTGGCATAAAAGAGTCTAAATTCCTGGGCTACCTCTTGGGGATCTGAGGAAAGTGCCGGTGTCTGATTGGAGCTGGACCACTATTGGGGGGCTGTGGTCTAGATGGGCCATGTAAGCTAGGATTTTCACCGCCCTCTCTCCGTGCTCATATACTTTTTGTCTGGTGAAAAAGATCCCCCTCTTGGCCTTCTCAAAGTGCAGGTGATCTGTGAGCCTGGACTGTAAGCGTAGCTTAGTTGAATTGGAGGCTGTGGGGTTTGCAAGGAACACTTGCTCAAGAGAGTCCAGTGCTTCTTCAGCCTGTTGTAGGACAAGTTTTGAGGAGGCTTTATGCCTGTTTATGCGTGCAGTCAAGATCATACGGGCATGCAGTTTGAAAGCCTCCCAAATCATGCCAGTTGAAGCCGACCCGCATTGGATTGAAAATAGTGAATCCACTCTCGTTGGACGTCCTCCAAATCAGTAAGGACCGTAAACCAGAATGGGTTCAGCCTCCAAATGCGGGACAGTGGGGTAGAGGGCAGTCGAAAAGTAGCCCAGTATGGCGAGTGATCCGATAGGATCCTGGTGCCAAACCCAACTTCCTGTAGGTATGGGGTAAAGGTGGGGGAGACTAAGATCATGTCTATGCGTGACATGGCTGTCTGGAAAGGGGTGAAGCAGGAATATGCTTTTGTGTTGAGTTGTTTAATCCTCCATGTATCAGTCATGGCGAACTCTGAGAGGAACTTGCCAAATCTGGTGAGAGAGGGGTGAGGTATTGGTGTGGTGGTGCAGTCTGTCTAGAGAGGGGTCTATTACAGCGTTGAAATCTCCCACCCACATAGCTGGTACCGTGGGGTGTTTTGTCTATCTATGAAATCTATACCTTCTTTGAGGGCCGCAAACTAAAAAGGTGGAGGGATGTAGAAGGCTAAAAGGAGAAGTTAAAGGCCCCCTATAGTTGCATGCAGGAAAAGGAATCTGCCCTGCTTGTCCGACTGTAAGGTGTGCAGTTGAAAGTCGACTGATTTAGCCACGAGAATGGCGATTCCCCTGGAATTGTTCGTGTAGGGGGCCTGGTAAAGCCAACCCACCCACGGTCTTTTAAAGGGACATTTGCAGCTGACCTGTAATATGGGTCTCCACCAACACAGATATTTCTGCTTGCATACGTTTGAGATGGGAGAGGACGGCAAGACGTTTAGATTTACCCTGACCCCTCTTACATTCCATGTGACTACCTTAAGGTTTGCCATCCTATAATTTGCAATAGTGTACATTTCAGTCGGACCAGCAGGGGGCAACCCAATCATCCCGCATACAAGTACAATACAATCAATGGGTATACTAGTGTGCATCAAAAAATGAGCTTTATTGCCCACCTCGTGGCGGAGTCGCATACAGGAAGCCTGCAGCGAACCGCGCCAGGATATGTGCAGACGTGCAGCAAAAACATTACATTACAGTGAAAACTAGCACCTGTCAGACAACATGAGAGTAAAAACAGATAGAAATTTGAAAAAAAAAATAATAAATAAATAAAAACATGGCTTTAGAACCTGTAGAGACTTTGCCTACTCTGGGCCAGCATGGCTTAACTGAACTGAAACCGCTCTCCACAGCCATGGGAGCTGAGGCTGGCCAGGGAAACAAAACTTGTAATAGCAATAAGATGCACATATGCCCGCCTGTGTAGGTAGTATAGTAGCTTGACTGGAATTGGGGCGCATACTCAAGTGCATTCTCGGTTGAGCATGGGGGCGAAAAAAGGTCAACTGAGGTGCATAGCGGAGATAGCAAAGCTAGCATCTGGGTGCAGCAGGGGGACAGAGTTAGTGCAAGATCAGCCGCAGGGGTCCGCTGTGTAGAAAAAGAGAAAATGGGAGGACATCGTATGGCAGGCATTGTCAGCATGGGCACCTGTGTTCCTGTGGTTCACATGGAGGGGGGGGGGGGGGGTGGGACACAGGTGAGAGCACCGGGAGTTCGTTGTGCAGGATTTCCAGGAAGGGCAGTCATAGGGGCCAGGGGGAAGACAGGCCGTGGCCTACTCACGGTTCATGGTGCAGGATTCGTTGGTACGGAGTGGCGGGCCTCGGCTCAGCCGACGAGGCGTAAGCAATCAGGGTGGTGCTTTAGGCAGTATCATCGCGTCTCTCCAGACATGCGACAACTGCGGAGGGGTCCTCGAAGAAGTGGGCTGTGCCATCACGGATGATCCGAAGGCGTGCTGGGAACAACATTGCGTAGGCAAAATGGAGGCTGCGGAGTTGGCGCTTGACCTCCGTGAACGGTGTCCGTTTCTTCTGGACTTCGGCGGAAAAGTCCGGGAAAACTGCAATGTGCGAATTTCTGAATGGGATATTTCCCTTCTCGCGGGTGAGGCACAGTACTGTGTCACGGTCACGATAGTTCAACATTTTTGCGATGAAGGTGCGCGGCGGAGTGCCAGGAGGCGGGGTCTTGAAGCCAGGCGGTGCACACGCTTTACCACGAAGGTGGAGAAGGCCTCTGCCAAAGTTGTTAACAAGCAGGCGTTCAAGAAATGTGGGGGGGTCCGATCCCGCCGACCTCTCTGGTAATCCAACAAATCTAAGGTTGCATCGACGTAGTCTGTTTTCCATGTTGTCCTGTTTGCTCAAGATGACACTTAGTTGATGTTGCAGCCATTCGGTAGTTATTTGGAGGGGGGGGAGGGGTGTCTTCGACCTGTCCGATTCTACGTTCCGTCTCACCGACTCTCTCCCGCAGCTTGTGGAGGTCCTGGCGGATCAAAGAGATGTCGAACTTGACCTCTTCAATTCTGCAAGTGAGGGTAGTTTGGCAGAGGGAGACAGGGTCTAGGATGCGAGCGGTATCTCCGGAGGGCGACACCTCCTCACCAGAGCTGGACGCGGCGCCATCTTCCTCCACTGGGTCCGGGTCATCTGCTCTGTATTTACTGAGCCTTGCGATCGCCCCTTGGGCTCTTTTAGGTGGCGACATGGGCACGATGTGTTCACCCAACGGTTTTGGTGCCCAGTGCTGATATAGGAGGCGATTTTAGTCCCAAAGGATCAATAAACAGGATCTCATGCAGCCGGAGCTCTTACTTTGTACGTCCTACGCCATGCAGCTTCAGGCCACGCCCGTCACAAAATTGTTATTTTAGCAGGTTATTTCTCCCACACAGCATATGCATAGCACAAATTACAAACCAAAACACATTCTACTATTCCTCCTGGTGGAGTATGGTGATACCATGTGTGAGACTTTTACACAGTGTGGCCACATACAGAGGCCCAACATGCAGGGAGCGCCATCAGGCGTTCTTGGAGCATAACTTATATATTAAATATCATTTCTTGACTACCTCTTACACTTTTGAAGGCCCTGGAGAACCAGGACAATGAAAACGCCTCATTTTGGAAAGAAAACAACCCAATGTATAATAGATGAGGCATATTGAGTCTTTTGAACATGTCATTTTTTTCTACAAGTTTTTTGAAAATGTGTAAAGAAAATGAAAACGCATTTTTTTTACACAACGTTGTCCATTTACACAATGTTTCTAACACATAGCATGTACATACCAAAGGACACCCTAAAATAGATTCTCCTACTCCTCCTGAGTATGGTGTTACCACATGTGTGAGATTTGTCCACAGCATGGCCACATAGAGAGGCCCAACATGCAGGGAGCACCATGAGGTGTTCTAGGGGCATAAGTTCAAATCTAATTTGACTACCTTTTACACTTTTGTGAGGCACTGTAGTGGCATGGATGAGAATGAATGGGGATGGATGAGCCATGGATGGGAATGGCTGAGCATGAATGAGTATGGCTGGGTATGGCTGAGTACGGCTGGGTTTAGATAGGATGGCTGGGTGCGGCTGGGTATAGATGGGATGGCTGGGAAAGGCAGAGTATGGCTGGGGTGGCTGGGTACGGCTGAGATGGATGGGTATGGCTAATTATGGATGGGGGTGGATGGGATGGCTGAGCATGGATGGATGAGTATTGCTGAGGATGGATGAGGATGGATGAGTATGCAGAGCATAGATGGGTATGCTGAGCATGGATCGGTGAGCATGGATGTATGGGTGGGTATGCCAAGTATGGATGGCTGAGCATGAATGGATGGATGGATGAGTAAGCGGAGTATGGATGGCTGATCATGGATGGGTGGATGAGTATGCCGAGTATGGATGGCTGGGCATGGATGGATGGATGAGTATGCCGAGTATGGATGGATGAGCATGGATGGATGGATGAGCATGGATGGCTGGGTATGTATGGCTGGAATGGACACCGAGCTGCGCTGTGGGCACTACACATCCAGCCCACAGCGCTGCTGCCACCGATCTTCCCCCTCTCCCCTCCCACTGTACCAATAGGTAAGGGGAGGGGAGAGAGGAACCGGACGTGTCGTCTGTTTGTTTACTAGTGATCATTCCGTCATTTGACAGAGCGATCACATAATTGGCCGCTATCAGGATATTCTCGGTTGCAGGATTCTGGGAGGACGTCATAGTACGCCTTCCCAGAGTTATCCAACCGCCCTGTAGCCGTCATTTGGCTATGGGCCGGTTGGTAAGTGGTTAAAAAAAAAAAAAATGGTGCCAAACCCTGGTGATCTTTGATCTCTCATGTTGTTCAGAAAGATTTTCGCCTCTCATAGGTTGCCTACCCCTGCGCTAACCCATTTATGCCACTGAGTGACTGAGAATTCCTTACTTAGGAAGGCAGGAGGAGGAGTGTGCACTGAAGGGTACACTGGATGCCTCAGAGGAAGGCAAAGACTCAAGCTAAGGACAGAAAATTAAAGTCTTGGGAGAAGGATCAGCACCACCCCCCCCCCCCCCCCGAGCTGTTAGCTGAATGTGAGCTTGTGTGGCTACATGCCCCCAAAAATGGGTACTCACAACATCCACTGTGGGGTGGGAAGGGTTAATGCCTTATGTAGGTAACTGGAGACCAGGGAGTGTCCATCGTTTTGCTGTGCAGTAGCAGGAGATGCTGTTCCAGTCCTCGCGCACCAGGAAAGAAAAAAATGGCACATACATCCACAGTAAACTCAATTAGGCTTGCACAATCAAGTGGCAGCTTCCATTGGTGACTAGGGGTACACAGGGACATAGAAAAAGCACCAAATTCAAAAAAGTGCACCCAAACTGACCTAGTCAGTGCACTACTAGACCTCAGGGGATTGCAACACAGCACATTGGGCCCAGGCAAGGGCTGCTAGCCCAGTCTCAGTGCAGAAGATCATCTTCATCACTCAGGAACAGCCTGTTAGCGACAAACCCCATCTTGGGTTTGGTCTCCTAATGGACATACCCCATTATTGGGTCTTCAGGGACAGGCCCCCACCAGCTGATGGACAAAAGCCCTGGACCTGTATAACATCTTGAGGCTAACTCAATGCGATACACTATGTTGGTGAGTGCCCATGTAGCCGAAGCAACATTACAAGTTGGCTCTCATCTTCTTCAAGGTGGGGTCTGGGTACAGCAGCTGTAGACTTGCTAGAAGAATCTTGAAAATGTTTTTTGTTCTCCTCGGAGCAGATAGAGAACATTTTTTTTTTTTTTTCAATTATTTTATTTAAGAATAGTATACATTCGAGGGAATACAGACAGAGGCAAAGAAGGGTATACAGACAGTAAACATTCCTTACCATTAAATCTAGACTTTTTTCATACCACACTTAATACTTCCCTTTTAGTAAGCAATATCTTCTGTTAAATGGCTCCACTCCGTACAATCTCCTCTCTACCCCTGCCCACACTCCCGGGCCTGTCCTATTCAATTTTGTATAATTATGCAAAACAAACTAATAAACCAGAACTGAAGAAAAAAAAAAAAAAAATAAATAAAAAAAAAATTAAACAAAAAAAATAAAAAAATATGGGGCAAGAATAGGACCACTCCATGGAGATCTATCTCCAGAACGTCTATTGCCTAAACGTAATCCTGTTAATAATAATGACTTAGCTATTCCCTTCTACACCTAGGGTGACTCCCTCCTCTGAAGCCATGAAAGTATTCCAGGGCAACCAGGTCCTGGAATATTTCTCTCCTTGAGAGCGTGCTGAAAGGACCAGGTCTTCCAATTTGCTTATCTCCTTCACTTTACCTAGCCACATCTCTATCGTCGGAGGTGATTCAGATTTCCACTTCCGTGGAACACATGCCTTAGCTGCATCTAAAAGATGACAAACTATAGAATCCTTATATAGTTTTCCTGGTATGTGGGAGGCATGAAGAAGAAAAAAAGCTTGGAATTCTATATTCTGTAAAAATTTGAAGGATCCGTCTAATTTCTGTCCAGAAATTCCTTAATTTCGGGCATTCCCAAAAAATATGTAGCATAGTGCCTTTATCGCTCTGACATCTCCAGCACCGGTCTGAGATGTCAGGATACATTTTTTTCAATTTCTCTGGCGTTCTGTACCACCTCGTCAGAATTTTAAAATTTGTCTCCTGGGTTTTTACACAGATCGAAGATTCATGTGTAAACTTAAGGATATGTTGTGTTTGTATTGTATCAAAAGTTTTCCCCATCTCTCGTTCCCATTCACGAACAGATTTCAAGGAGTCAGGCTTCCCTGCTGCCATTAATAAACCATAGTTAACCGAAAGTGCATGTGACATTACTCCTGTTGCTGAACATATTCTCTCAAAGGTGGTAAGAGGTCTAATGAACCTTTCCGGTCCGGGAGGGTACTAAGAAAGTGAACAACTTGTAAAGCACTCCAAAATCTCAATCCGAACATCTCTTCCCTATCCATCAACTCTGGTATAGTTCGCCATTTTCCTTCCTTCATATAAGTAGAGGCTTGTATAAGACCCATGTCCAATAAATGTTTAAAAGCTCCATCATCCATCCCCGGTGGAAAAAGGGGATTTCCCAGTATGGGATATAAGGGAGAGGTCTCTGGTGTTATACCCATATTTGGAAATAACATTACACATGTTTTGATCGTGTTACCTATTAGGGGGTGTTTAATCACCTCCTCAGGGAGATGTGTATAACACCAGAGTGCTCTTCCCAGGAGGACCTTCGATTGTGCATGCTCAATCTGTACCCAAAGTTTATGATCCTTATGTCTGTTCCAGTCAATTATCCTGCCATAATGTATGGCTTGATAATATTTACGTATATCGGGCACTGCCAACCCTCCCTGCCTTTTAGGAAGTGTCAATTGACTACGCTGCAGCCGAGGTTGCTTGTGTGCCCATATAAAGTCAAAAATTGACTTTTGGCATTGTTTGAAGTATTTTACTGGGATCTTTATTGGAAGCGCCTGTAGGAGATAAAGAAATTTAGGAAGGATGTTCATCTTAATATTACAGCGCCCTATCCATGAGTGCAAACCAAGTTTCCATTTATCCAATAAGATCTTCACTTCTTGGAGTAATGGAGGAAAATTTAATTCAAAAATCTTGCTTATATTCCTTGGGATTAATGTGCCCAAATACTTAAGCGCCTTATCTGTCCATTTAAATTTGAAATTTTGTTTAAGCTGTTTAACTAAAGTTTGGGTGCAGTTAAGTCCCATTGCCTCTGACTTATTAAAATTGATACGTAAATTAGACATCCTGCTATATTCCTCAAATTCTCTCTAAATTAGGTATAGAAATCATAGGATTAACTAAAGAAAACAACATATCGTCTGCGTAGGCCGAGATTTTAACTTGAACCTTTCCTACCTGCACACCTATAATATCTTGATTTAACCGGATTGTACATAGGAACGGTTCCAATGATAGGGCGAAAAGGAGTGGCGACAGGGGACATCCCTGACGTGTCCCATTTGAGATCTGGAAGGTTTCTGACAGTACTCCATTGGCCCGTACCCGGGCCGCCGGACCAGAGTAGATGGATGTTATCCATTTCAACATTTTCTCTCCAAAGCCTCCATATCGTAAGACTGCCTGCATAAAACTCCAGTTCACCCTAGCAAAGGCTTTCTCTGCATCTGTATTTACCAGAACACATTGCGTCTGAGTTTTATTTACTATATGCAGGAGATTAAGAATTTTCGTTGTATTATCTCTTGCTTCCCTTTTTGGAACGAATCCAACTTGATCTAAGTGTATTAAGTACGGAATATGCTGTTGAATCCTATTTGCCAATATTTTCGAAAAGAGTTTAAGATCTAAGTTGAGTAGTGAGATCGAGATAGAGAAAATTTTAGTGAAGAATGCAAGGAAAAAACTAAGGCTTGGGTGTTCAGGCGACATGGGAACCATCTAGCTATTACACTCTCAATTTGCAGCCTATTCTTTTTGCTTCTTTGTCTAATCTCCCACTTAACCTGGTGGGTAGAATTAATGTTCTTAAACTTATTTCTGGCTAAATTCAACTATGCATTTTGTAACTTTCCCACCTGGATACTCAAGTCATTCTTCAGGGAGGTTGATCAGTGTGAGGGTTCTTTTATATAGAGTGGGGCCCTACCAAGATCAGCAAAATCGACCTTACATCTGCCAATTCAGAGGGGGAGAGTGGCATTAACCATTCTTTGGGTATAGGCGGTCGACAGCTGGAGACTCCTTAAACCCAATCACTTGTCCCCTTTTCAACCACCGCGGGAGAATACGTCTCTGTATCATTCAGGACCCTCAGTTGTGGGCATGGTTTGAAATCAAAACCCTAGGAAACATTAGGCCTGCTGTTACATTACTTTTTTCCTAACATTTATCTACCAAACAACATCCACCCGTTTGATGTTCCACTACCTCCAGGTAGTGTAGGTGGCACTACCTTCTACCCCTCCCTCGCCTATCCTCTATCCACTCCATGTTCCTTTTACTTCCTGGGTTGCCTTTCCTATTTTTTTATTTATTTTTTGTTAGTTGAATGGATGACATTGTGAGATTAATTAAGCTTTGTGTAACTTATGTGATGTGTCATGTCTACCTCTCTCTGTTATTTACATTCCAGTTTGGTTGTTATGGTTTCTACTAAGGCTTGCTGGGAGTGGAAGGGTTAACAAAAGGGTATCCCTGCTTTTTTGCCAGTATGCAAGTATCTGAAGGTAGCTGCATACAGCCCATGGTTAAGCCCAAGATCCTATGTACTGTAATGTACAATTAAGAAAGTTCTATTTACCCCCCTCTGTAGTGGGAGGGGTGAATCTAATCAAGATGGTATTGGCAGCCCAGTTGCTTTACATAGTTCATAACTACCTTCATGTGGGTTACTCATAAGTGGTATAATTAGATTAATACCCAATTTAGGGAATTACATTGGAAGAAAAAGCCCAAGCCATAATTAAAGTTTAACTACACTGTATCTGAGCATCAGAAACACCATTTTATTCATTTTTAACATTCAAAGCAAATGCGCCGAGAATCAATGTAATAGACATCTGGATCCATGACGGACGTGCCGACGTAGCGTCCGCACGGAGGGAGGAGTTTCCGGCCAGAGGGCCGAGGAGGACAGCCGTACAGCGCAGCCACGGAGGACGCGAGACTGCTCCGGGGATAGGATGGAGCGGATGCCTGCGCACCATCTCGCCCCCTCCGGGGAAAACAGCACAGGATACGCGCCCACCACCGCTCAGGGATAGTCAGCGGGACCAGCAGCTTCAGCAGCGTGGAACAGGTTGTTTGGCTCCGGCCCCCCCCCCCCCCACCACCCTGCCTCAAGCAAATACACCACAAATAAATGTGGTCTGAGCCGTAAGGAGGTCTACAATTGTGAGTATCTATTACACCCCTTGGGAAGCCTGCCCCACCTGGAGGTAAGGATCAACCATCTTTAGATGTGCTGCACGGAAGAGATATTCAGGACAACGTTAACGTTTTTTGCTTTTTTAAATGTCATCTTTCTCTCTTCTTCCTAAGTGGTAGTGTGATTTGACTCTTTTGCCTTCCTACTTGGTGTGGGTGCCTTTTATCTCCCCCCCTCCCATCTACCTACGTGGGGGTATCACCCCCCCCCCTCTCCTGCAAGAGGGGACAGGTGGGCTGCAGTTTAAATAGACCCCATATTCAGGAAGGGAGCAGTAAACAGCCCCTAGTACGTCTCCTGGCCACCCGGCGCTTATACAGCAGTACGAAAACACCCTGGCATATGCACTTAAATGGCACCTGACAGACCCCGGTGTGTATGAGGCCCCAGAGCTAACAATCTGCACAACAGAGCGTTTTTGTTCCCTGCCCTTTAAATACAGCCTGGACACAACTGGACTTTAAAAGCGTTTTTTTTCTGCTCCTTTTTTTTTTTATTTTTTTTTTTTTTTTTTGTTTGCAGTATTAAATTGTTACATGGGTATTTATTTTAATACCCTTGATTATGGGAAGTGTACGGCCATTATAGCATTCAATGGCGGAAATTGGCCCGAAATGAAAACTGCTGAATCCGCCTTTTCATTTGCCATATACTACACATATTAAAAGCAGCACTATGGATTGAAAGTGTGACTCTGATTAAGAGCCTATGAAGTTTTATTATTATACATTTAAAGCTGCACCCTGAAATGCAAGTATGATTCTGATTGGTGTTTAGGAAAATCGACCATCACATACCAAAAAATTGCACGATGGAATGAAAGTAAGATTCTGATGGGTGTATAACAAGATCCATATCCTTAGACTAAGAGCTGCACGGCGGAATGAAAGTGGGACCCTGAATGGGATTCATGAAGTCCTACTGGTCACGGTGGCTTAGTCTGCATGTTTTTTTCTAGGTTTTTCCTAAATATGAAACTGGGGTCAAACTTTAAAAATCACTAGTGCTGCATGTGGCTCATGTCATGAAGAGCAGGGACCCCCAGCTACATTCTTTAAATACCTTCAGATCTTACCAGCAGAGCCATTTGGTTGGTAACCGAAAAGGCGATAACTGTGTATGGTTTATCTAGTGTGGAAGACAACTGGTAGGATGGGCGAATAACCCCCCCCCATCTAAATAGAACAGCTCCAGCCATTGTGTTTGTGCTTCTGTCCTATTGAAGATCCCGCAAGCAGAAAAAGGTTCTCCTTAGTTTTTTGCAAATTTGACTGTATACATTAGAGGGGCACGTAGAAGGAAGCCCTGGGCTTTAGTGCGCAGGGGGACATAAGCAATAAATAAGACCCATAAGAAGCCCGGATAGGACCTTGATAGGGGCCAGGGCCGTTGGACTAGAGATCAAATTTGACTTAAAGGGGCAATCCGGCCCTAACCACTACAAGATATCAACTGGGCGAAGGGGAGACACAGAGAGGGGCGGAGCCTAAGCATCCCAGACGGCCCCGGTATAGTCTGCGAGCCCAAAAGATTTTGAACGACTAGGGGACAAAAGACAGCCTTAAAGCAAGGACCTCTTTAAAAGTTAAGCAGTGTAAAAGGGCCCAGGAGGCCTAGACGTAAAACAAGACTGGGGAAGAGAATCAGACCCACCAAGAAGATCAACATGAGTAAAGACCCAGCCAAACAGCCCAAGAAAGCAACCACCAAAGGCGGCAAAGGGGAGACAAGTACAATCAAACATTATCTAAGACAGGGAGCAAGCCCAAAAACATCGGGAAAAGAAACCCAGGCCGGAGCTTCCCGGGAGAGTAGGGGCGGGGTGGAAGGAGAGATTAATGACTCCAGAGCGGACCTCACAATGGAGACAGAGATTGAGTCTAGCAGGGGAGAGGTGCAACAACCAGGAGCTCACATCCCCAATAAACTGGAAATGGAGGCGATGCTATTACGCCTGGAAAACGCAATCAAACTAGAAATCAACTCCCTACGGGAAGATATGGGCCATCTGCTCTCCAGGGTCGAAGTGGTGGAAGGGAGAACGGACTCTATAGAACTGGAAATTGCGAAGTTGAAAACACATTTAAAAAGGCACCTATCTCACACAGAGAGATACCCTCTACAAAATAGAGGACCAAGAAAACAGGGACAGGAGGCAAAACTTGAGGCTGCGTGCGGTCCCGGAACAAAGAGGGGAAGACCTAGAAAGAAAATTAAGGGAAATCTTGGGCCCCATAAGTGGCAAGGACTCAGAGCACTTCCCCCGCATAGAAAGGATACATCGAGTAGGAAGACCCGAAAGGGGGGGCGCAGAGCGGACCCGGGACATAATTGCCAGATTCAGCCACTTTAAAGAAAAAGAGGACCTGTGGGCTAAAATAAAAAATAAGTCCCCTATATTGTATAAGGATGCTGAAATCCAAGTTTACGCCGATTTATCGGCCCGAACCCTCGAAAGGCGGAGACATCAGAAACCCCTGTTGGAAATACTGAGAAGGGAAAACATAAGATATAACTGGGGCTTCCCCTCATGTCTAATAGGGTCAAAAGAGGGGTGCTCGGCCAGGCTGAGGTACCCGGAAGAAGTGCAGGGATTTTGTATAAAACTCGGGATCCCGGTCCCGGACCTGCAGGGTTGGATTGAAATGGAAGGCTTGGGGGACCCTGGGGGGGGGGGGCGGGGGGCAAATGTTCACCTGTAGCTGCAAAAGAATTCTGTCCAAATCGGCCCTGCCCCCTCCCCCTCTGCGCCCCAAGTTTGGGCCGCGGAGAGAGAGGGGAGGGCTAAATAAACTCCACCTCACCGGGAACCCGGTGTCCAAGGGAAGCCACAAAGGATGGCCCCCAATGACCCAGGGACCCTAGTTGGGGTAAGAGAGGGAGAGAGGGGAGGAGGGCAAGAGGGGGGAGGGAAAGGAGGGGGGGGGGAAGAGGGAGGGGGGGAAGGAAGGGGAGGGGAGGGGGGGGGGAAAGGGGGAGGGAAACACCGTCCGCTGTGGGGCTGCTACCATCATCAATACGCCAGTGGAAAGAAAAATGGATAAAAAAAAAAGACAAAACCCCAAAAATAAATGAAGGACATAGAAATTACATTTTTGTCTTACAATGTGAAAGGTTTAAATTCTCCTGGTAAGCGCTCGAAAATCCTGGAGGAAGTAGAAAGATATGGCGCAGGCATAGTGTTCCTGCAAGAGACTCACCTGGCGCATTCCTCAAATATTAGACTTTTTTCTCCAGCTCTCCCAAATTGGTTTTATGGGGATACTATCTCAAGCAGGGCAAGAGGAGTGGCTATTGGGATGGCGAGGGGTATCGACTTCATAGTGGAGGAGAGAATGACGGACCCCGAGGGGAGATACTTGTTCCTTAGGGGCTCCCTCTTAGGGGTAGAATTAACACTGGCCAATGTCTATGCCCCCAATGTCAAACCTATCTCATACCTTGAAGCAATTCTGGGCAAGCTGAGAGCCTTCAGGAAAGGATATTTGATCCTGATGGGGGATCTCAATTTCGTGATGGACCCCGCGAGGGACAGTACGTCTGGCGGAACGGGAAGGGGCAATGTACAACTGAAACGGTTTAAAAAAAAACTCGGAGGACCAACTGTTGGATGTATGGAGGATCCAGCACCCGCAGTTAAGAGACTACTCGTTCTTCTCCCCCGTCCACCAGACGTATTCACGCCTGGACTATATTTTAATAGACCATGGCATATTGGAAAGGGTCAAAGATTCAGATATCGGAATAACCTCCCTCTCGGACCATGCGCCGGTATCCATGAGGCTAGGATTCCCCGGATATAAACAGCCCTCTAGCGGATGGAAACTAAACCCAGAACTACTATATGACAAAGAAATTAGGGACTATATTAAAAAGGAGCTAGAATGGTTCTTTCAAACCAACGACAATGGGGAGGTCTCAGAGGCCCAACTGTGGGACGCCCATAAAGCGTTCATCAGGGGGCTCCTGATAGCCAAAGCCGCGTGGAAAAAAAAGGAGAGGCTGGGAAAAACGCAGGCCTTAATGGCCGAAATTAAAACCCTGGAGCAAAAGCACAAATCTGGGGGGGTACTTAGCCAGAGTATTTACACAGAGCTTTTGGATAAGAGAGAGGAATTAAAAGATCTAGCAGAACAGGAAGTCAGACAGAAGTTCAATAAATTGGCGAGGGAACAGTATATCTGGGGCAACAAGCCAGGGAAATATTTAGCAAGGAAATTACAAAAAAAGAAAACGAGAAATTTTATTGAAAAAATTCAAACAAGAAATGGGGAGATGAAGTTCATCCCTGGTGAAATTGCCTCCACATTTAGAGATTATTACAAAGAACTTTATGAGGTGAAAACTAAGGGAAACAACGACAGTATTGAAAACAGCCAGAAAACCTCTGAGTTCCTAGGGAGGGCAGGGTTAACGGCTCTAGGCGGGGAGGAGAGAGACGAGCTCGAGAGGCCAATAACTGAGGAGGAGATCTTAGCAGCCATAAATAACTCACCAATAGGAAAGAGCCCGGGCCCGGATGGCTTTACGGCCTTATATTATAAAACGTATAAAGAGATTCTTATACCGAGATTGCTGCGGTACATGAATGGCCTAGGAATAGACTATGATATGAGTACAGAGGCCCTAAAAGCCACGATCACCCTCTTGAGGAAGGAAGGGAAGGATGGATCGGTGTGCTCGAATTATAGACCCATTTCCTTATTAAATTTTGACACAAAACTATACGCCAAGATATTGGCGGATCGAATAAAGGGGCATTTGGGCACGCTGATCCATCCGGACCAGGTCGGGTTTGTCCCAGGCAGAGAGGGGAGGGACAATGGAATCCGGACACTGCTAGCCATACAGAGGATGGGAGATACGAGAACCCCCAGTCTACTACTCTCAATAGATGCTGAAAAAGCATTTGACAGGGTAGACTGGGGGTTCATGTTTAATACGCTGCAGAGGATGGGCTTCGGACCCAAAATTATTCAAAAAATTAAAACTTTATACAACCACCCGAAAACAATCATCAAGGTCAACGGAACGACCTCTGCTGAGTTTGAACTGTTTAACGGAACCAGGCAGGGCTGCCCACTCTCCCCGCTCCTTTTTATTTTATCCTTGGAACCACTGCTAGCGACAATCCGCGGAAACCCAGAGGTGGAAGGCTGTAAAGTCGGCAGCGAAGTGCACAAACTTGCGGCCTTCGCGGACGACGTCCTCTTCTACATAAGTTCACCCCAGAAGTCAGTTCCTATATTGCTTAAAATCTTAAAGGAATACGGGGAATTAACAAACTTTAGAATCAATGCCTCAAAAACATTTATCCTTAACATTAACCTCAATAAAATAGAGAAACAGAACCTGCAGAAAACAGTTAGTTTTGCCTGGAAAAAAAGGATAAAATACTTAGGAATTGAACTGGCCAACAACCCGAGGAAATTATATAAAATAAATTATATCCCGCTCCTAGAAGATATAAAAAAAAAATGCCAAGAGTTGAAGGGAAAAGTCCTATCCTGGATAGGCAGGATTAATTCGGTAAAAATGATGATCTTACCAGTCATCACATATAAATTCCAGATGCTCCCCCTCCCTCTCCCAAAACAGTACCTCGGCAAACTAAGAGCTATTATAATGAATTTCATATGGAATTACAAAAAACATAGAATTTCCCTCCAAGTTTTAAAACAAGACAAAAGCCAGGGCGGCCTCGCGGTTCCAGACATTGAAAGCTACTACCAGGCTATAGCACTACTAAGAATCGCAGAATGGGGTAAAATAGGTAACACGAAAAGATGGGTTAGTTTGGAGGAAGCACTGAGTGAAGCTAGGCTGGGGAGGATTGTGTGGAATCCTCCGAAAAGCCGGACATTGGGAGAAAAAACACATATAATCACTATCACGACTTTGAAAATCTGGGACAAAATATATAAAATGTTTAACAAAAAATATAACTCGCCACTCATAGCACTTAAAGAAAATCCTTTTTTCCCGCCAGGGTTAAAGGAAATAGGAGGTGATTGGATTAGAAAGGATTGCACGAGACTAGGGGAAGTTATTAAGAAGGGGAAGGTTATGACACTGCACGAGTTACAGAACAATGAGGCTTTTTCCATAGATGGATGGCGGCATCTCCAGCTAACCCACTTTGTGGGCTCTCTCCCCAGCCCTCTAAGGGAGGCTAAGGATCTAACAAAATTAGAGAAAATCTTCACGGCAGAATGCTCAAAAAAAAGAATATCCAGAATATACAAACTGCTATTGGAAAGAGATAGGCCGGAGATGCCGCCATACCTAATCAAATGGGAAAACGAACTAGGAACACAATTAGAAATAGGCACAAGTAAGAAAATTTTAAAATTAGCACATGGGTCAGCGGTAGATGCGAAAACTGCAGAAACAAATTATAAGTGCATGGCTAGGTGGTATAGAACCCCGGATAGGGTCAGTAATTTCCAGGCGGATACATCAGCGAACTGCTGGAGGGGGTGCGATCAAAGGGGCACAATGGGTCACTTATGGTGGGAGTGTGTCAAAATCAAAAAATTTTGGGAGACCATCCTAAAATACATAAAAGAAATAACAACGATTGAGGTAAAAAATGACCCTTGGGTGGTACTTATGCATGCTACATCCATGGAAATTAAGAAATACAAAGGCTCATTGATCCCCCATCTGCTCAATGCGGCCAAAAGGGTAATTCCAAGGAGGTGGAAGGACAAGGAAAGCCCACCCGTATGGGAATGGGTCGACGCAGTGGAATCCACTTATATGATGGAATGTGTGTTGTACATCGGTGAGGAGGACAGAGAGGCCACAAGGGCTAGATGGGAGAGCTGGAGAAAATTTAAGAGGTCTTGGAGCTATGGGGAGGCTTTGAGAGTGCAGCCGTGACAACCGATGACTCCTAGGGGGCGAAGCTGAAAGGAGATCCAGCTGTGGAAAGGCAGATGCTAAGGGCAGAAGAAGACACTGGGGAGAAAGGGCCACTATATAACAACAAAACAGCGGATGGGGATGGGGAGGGTGGGGGCACGGTGGGGACAGGGGGGAGGGGGGGGGGGAATAAAAAAAAAAAAAATAAAAAAAAAAAACCCCCAGGGGGGTGAACAGGAATAGAGATGGAACGGAAGCGGAGGGGAGTGGAGGCTGGGTGGGATCGTAGACGTATATATGTATTCCTGGACTTTGTAAACTTTACAGATGCCCGACCCAGGACCCCTATCCCCCCCAAACCGAGGGGGAAAAAAAAAAAGGGGGGGAGAATGAAACAATCCACTAATGATGCTAAGATAAATAGAGGGATGGAGATGCGGGCATAGCTGACATTCACCCACGTATATTCTTTCTGAAGTGGAAAAAAAAAAAAATAAATAAAAAAAGAAAAAAATAAAAAAAAAAAAAAAAAAAAACAAAGCAAATGCGCCCATCTATCCATGCTTTTATTTTCTGAGAAATCATTTTGAAAAACACCCCTTAATGATTTTGGCCGTGGCCATCTTCTGTAAAGGCAGATAATTCATGTAGCATTTACTTCCTGGAATCTGTCTGCCCTTAGCTCAGGCATGCATGCAGGAGGGTATACTTAGCTACGAAAACCCCTCTTCCCCTCCTGAGGACTCCTGGGATGTAGGACATTTGTGCAGTCCAGAAACCAGAAAACAATTAAAGAAATGTAAAAAAAAAAAAAAAAAAAAAAGGAAATTATGACATACTTTCCTATCAATTCTCTAATGATAGCAGTATTGATTGAGAGAGAAGTTCTGCTGTAAGCTTTCTACCCTTCAGCTTGGCAAGGAAGAGGGTGGTTTGACAAGGACTATCCCTAGGAACTACTTTTGGAAAGCAACATTAACCTCTATGCCACAAGTGTCCTTATCCTCCTCACAAAAATAACATTAACATTTATTTTGCAGCAAGTACACAAGACCCAGATCAAATTGTATCAATTAGGTAGAAGGGATTCTTCAATCTGTCCCAATGTATGCTTGCCATGAGAGATTATTTACATGTTGTGGGGCAGTGGCGGCTGGTGCTTAATATTTTTTTTTACGGGGGGGGGGCAAACAAACCTCCCCCTCACTCGCACCACCGCCACCACAAACACCCCCACCTCCTCTGGGAGGCGAGCCGAGATAAAGAGATGAGCTTGATGAGGGCAAAGTAAGTGCTTCTACTCCCGGCTAGACAGGAAGTGGGTACTGAGACTCCCTGGCCAATTAGGTCTCAGGACAAGCTTCCTGACTGGCCGGGGAGGAGAATTAGGAAGACAATAGCAAATATAAATTTGATATTGTTACACAACTGGGTGGGCTCAGAGTGCAGTGCTCTGCGTCCCTAGCCCACCTTTATTTGAAGCCAATTAGAGCCTCAGGCTCTAAACACGCCCCTAAAAAGTGCTAAGGGCAGGAGGAGAATGTTTAACAACTTCCCTACCGCCCATAGTCATATGATGCCCACAAGGTGGATCTCCCATCCTGGGTGGGCGTCATATGACGTCCTCCCATTCCCGGCCGCCTGGGGGGCGCGCGCGCCCCGCGGCGTCGCTCGGGACCCGGTGCGAGTGCCCGGCGGCCGCGATGTCCGCCGGGCACCCGCGATTGCCAGTTAAAACAACGGGACCGTGGAGCTGTGTGTGTAAACACACAGCTCCACGTCCTGTCAGCGGAGACCGATCATGTGATCCCAGTACGGAGGAACACATGATCGGTCTACTCCCCTTGAGTCCCCTCCCCCCACAGTTAGAATCACTCCTATTAGGGAACACATTAACACCTGCAGCGCCCCCTAGTGTTAACCCCTTCCCTGCCAGTCACATTTACACAGTAATCAATGCAATTTTATAGCAACGATTGCTGTGTAAATGTGAATGGTTCCAAAAATGTGTCAAAAGTGTCCGAAGTGTCTGCCGCAATCACAAAAAAAAAAATAAAAAAATAAAATAAAATAAAAAAAATCGCAGATCGCCGCCATTACTAGTAAAAAAAAAATTATGCAATAAATCTATCCCCTATTTTGTAGACGCTATAACTTTTGCGCAAACCGATCAATATACGCTTATTGCGATTTTTTTACCAAAAATATGTAGAAGAATACGTATCGGCCTAAACTGAGTAAAAAAATTGTTAAAAAAAAAAAAAAAAAATGGGATATTTATTATAGCAAAAAGTAAAAAATTGTGTTTTTTTTTTTAAATTGTCGCTCTTTTGTTTATAGCGCAAAAAATAAAAACCGCAGGGGCGATCAAATACCACCAAAAGAAAGCTCTATTTGTGTGAAAAAAAGGACGTCAATTTTGTTTGGGTGCAACGTCGCACGA
The DNA here is from genome assembly GCA_028564925.1 of Lithobates sylvaticus. Taxonomy (NCBI): domain Eukaryota; kingdom Metazoa; phylum Chordata; class Amphibia; order Anura; family Ranidae; genus Lithobates; species Lithobates sylvaticus. Next base: position 170,755,749 of record CM053031.1, on the reverse strand, counting down.
CCGCGCAATTGTTAAAGCGACGCAGTGCCGAATCGCAAAAAGTGCTCTGGTAAGAAAGGGTGTAAAATGGCCCGGTGCTGAAGTGGTTAAACACCCACTAGGTCATTATGTGGTAAATATTTAGGACTACTGCAATAATCTACAGAGGTAATGTAGATTCATGGCCAAGGATATGTATATAAAATCAGTCTGTGTGTTTATTAATCCTTTAAATGTCGTTGTTGTACTCTTGTACTGAATACTAATATGCATACTTGTGTGCTATGAACAAAGATTGAGAGGACAGGAAGAAGTAAAAAAAAAAAAAAAAAAAAGCAATTAATACTTTGAGTTTTGCCTTTAGCCTCTCCATAGCTAATAGATCCTCTGTATAGCTAGTCCCACCCTGTTTTACGTGTGTCTTTGATTTTTGTTCTGAGCACATGTAACTGCTGGAGCTAGACATACTAGGATTTTTATTTTTTTTACTCATCTGATGTCCACCTGAAGATCTGCATGTTTTCGATTCGTTCTACGATATGCAAGATGTCATTTGGATCAAGTCACTGTATCCCATTGTTGCCAACCGCCCGTTAATTTAAGCCCATTTTTGGGCTGCCTGTAAAATGTCCGTTATGGACACCGCTGCCCATAAAAAAGATAGGCGCGAGCCAACCATGCAACTGCACATGCGCCGCTCTGAAGCCAGCCTCGGGAAAGCTTGTACACGCTCGTTCGGGTGGCGAATGCGCAATAACGTGTTTGGCGCCAATTTTGAAAAAAGCCAGTCCACTCGCTCTTTGCGGTGACGCCGGGGCGCCTTGTCTACTTGCTACTTCACAGCAGAGGAGGAGCCGAGGAGGGGTGAGGAGAGTGACACTGTGTAGGGGAGGGGGGTAGCAAAAAGGGGGCAGAGGAGGACATTACTGGGGGCGGGTGAAGCCGGGCAGGGACAGAGGACACTGATGTGGTGCCCTGTGAAGGAGGAGAAAGGGGCACATGAGGAGGACACACCGATGTGGAGAGGTAACATGAAGGTGGACAGAGGCGAAAGCTACTGTGAGGAGGACACTACCATGTCTGCAGCCTCTGTCCACCTCCTGTATCACGTCCACAGCCTCTGTCCACCTCCTGTATGTCCACAGCCTCTGTCCACCTCCTGTATCACGTCCACAGCCTCTGTCCACCTCCTGTATCACGTCCACAGCCTCTGTCCACCTCCTGTATCACGTCCACAGCCTCTGTCCACCTCCTGTATCACGTCCACAGCCTCTGTCCACCTCCTGTATCACGTCCACAGCCTCTGTCCACCTCCTGGCAACACTGGATTGTAACTTATAGCTATCGCGCCATAACACTTGCAATGCTTAGACTGGGGAAGCAGAAGAGTCAAAAAAAAAAACAACATTAATTTAGCTCCAGTTTAACCACTTTAATACCAGGTACTTAGACACCTTCTTGCCCAGATCAATTTTCAGCTTTCAGCGCTGTTGCACTTTGAATGACAATTGCGCGGTCATACAACACTGTACCCAAACAGAATTTTTATCATTTTGTTCCCACAAATAGAGCTTCATTTTGGTGCAACAAATAAAAAAAAAAACAAATTAAAAAAAAACAAGGTTTGCCTTTGTTTCTGTTAAAATTATTTGTAAATAAGTACGTTTTCTTCTTCAATGACGGGCACCGATATGGCTGCACTGACGGGCACCGATATGGCTGCACTGACGGGCACCGATATGGCTGCACTGACGGGCACCGATATGGCTGCACTGACGGGCACCGATATGGCTGCACTGACGGGCACCGATATGGCTGCACTGACGGGCACCGATATGGCTGCACTGACGGGCACCGATATGGCTGCACTGACGGGCACCGATATGGCTGCACTGACGGGCACCGATATGGCTGCACTGACGGGCACCGATATGGCTGCACTGACGGGCACCGATATGGCTGCACTGACGGGCACCGATATGGCTGCACTGACGGGCACCGATATGGCTGCACTGACGGGCACCGATATGGCTGCACTGACCGACACCGATATGGCTGCACTGACCGACACCGATATGGCTGCACTGACCGACACCGATATGGCTGCACTGACCGACACCGATATGGCTGCACTGACCGACACCGATATGGCTGCACTGACCGACACCGATATGGCTGCACTGACCGACACCGATATGGCTGCACTGACCGACACCGATATGGCTGCACTGACCGACACCGATATGGCTGCACTGACCGACACCGATATGGCTGCACTGACCGACACCGATATGGCTGCACTGACCGACACCGATATGGCTGCACTGACCGACACCGATATGGCTGCACTGACCGACACCGATATGGCTGCACTGACCGACACCGATATGGCTGCACTGACCGACACCGATATGGCTGCACTGACCGACACCGATATGGCTGCACTGACCGACACCGATATGGCTGCACTGACCGACACCGATATGGCTGCACTGACCGACACCGATATGGCTGCACTGACCGACACCGATATGGCTGCACTGACCGACACCGATATGGCTGCACTGACCGACACCGATATGGCTGCACTGACCGACACCGATATGGCTGCACTGACCGACACCGATATGGCTGCACTGACCGACACCGATATGGCTGCACTGACCGACACCGATATGGCTGCACTGACCGACACCGATATGGCTGCACTGACCGACACCGATATGGCTGCACTGACCGACACCGATATGGCTGCACTGACCGACACCGATATGGCTGCACTGACCGACACCGATATGGCTGCACTGACCGACACCGATATGGCTGCACTGACCGACACCGATATGGCTGCACTGACCGACACCGATATGGCTGCACTGACCGACACCGATATGGCTGCACTGACCGACACCGATATGGCTGCACTGACCGACACCGATATGGCTGCACTGACCGACACCGATATGGCTGCACTGACCGACACCGATATGGCTGCACTGACCGACACCGATATGGCTGCACTGACCGACACCGATATGGCTGCACTGACCGACACCGATATGGCTGCACTGACCGACACCGATATGGCTGCACTGACCGACACCGATATGGCTGCACTGACCGACACCGATATGGCTGCACTGACCGACACCGATATGGCTGCACTGACCGACACCGATATGGCTGCACTGACCGACACCGATATGGCTGCGATGGGCACTCATAGGCGACACCGATGGGCACTCATAGGCGACACCGATGGGCACTCATAGGCGACACCGATGGGCACTCATAGGCGACACCGATGGGCACTCATAGGCGACACCGATGGGCACTCATAGGCGACACCGATGGGCACTCATAGGCGACACCGATGGGCACTCATAGGCGACACCGATGGGCACTCATAGGCGACACCGATGGGCACTCATAGGCGACACCGATGGGCACTCATAGGCGACACCGATGGGCACTCATAGGCGACACCGATGGGCACTCATAGGCGGGCACTGATGGGTGGCATTTCTGGGCATCACCGTTTTATTGGCACATGATGGTGCCAGTCAGTGCCAATTTGTGGGCACTGACTGGCACAGATTGGGCATCAGTTGCACATGTGGATGGCCAGGGGTACATACCTGGCCATCCACATGTTGCCCACTTCCCTGTGGTCCTAGTGGAGTCCCTGGTGGTCCAGTGTGGGCATCTGAGGGGGGGCTGCGCTAATAAATAATCAGCGCAGACCCCCCTGTCAGGAGAGCCGCCGATCGGCTCTCCTCTACTCGCGTCTGTCATACGAGAGGGAGGAAAAGCCGATCACCGGCTTTTCCTGTTGACCTCGTGATCAGCCGTGATTGGACACGGCTAATCACGCGGTAAAGAGCCTCCGCCGGAGGCTCTTTACCGAGATCAGTGTAGCGGTGTGTCAGACTGACACACCGCTCCATCGGTCGCGGCGACGGGCGCGTGACGGCATGTTATCCTGAAGGACGTCATATGATGCCTAGTCAGGATAACGCAACCACCGCCCGGCCGCCATTCTGCTACGAAACCACCGCCGGTAAACCATATAAACAGAAACAGCAACAGCACAACAGTAACACCATAATCAAGTGTGGTTAATCGCTGCTGTCCTGAAAGACTCCTAGAAATACCGTTACAGGTAAGTCTAACTAAGGTTTTCCCAAATCGCCTTTTAGGACAGCACCTGGAGATAAGCGAGTACTAAGGGCCAGTTCACACTACATGCAGTCCAGTGCCATTTTTTTCTGTATTAAAAATGCATGGTAAGTAGATTATATGTTTTTTAAAGGCATAGTTCTCACCAGTGCTTACAGTTCTAGTGCGTTTCAGTAAAAAATAAAATAAAGTAGAACATGCTGGATTTTTCCTGCATTGGAACTCTGTAAAACCCACTTAAAGGACTGGGATGCACCAGAAAGCACAAAAAACACACTGGAACAAATATGTCCTTATTTAGGGTTAAAAAAAAAAAGATGGTGAAAAATGCAATTGACTGCATCAAAAACACACCAAAAATGTGCATGGAAAAAAAAAAGCATCTGGAACACAACTGCGTTTCTATGGTGTCAACTAACCATTACTCCTGGGTGAGACCACCTCTTGCAGGACTTTTCTGCCAAATGATTGCTCTGTAGCCGAAAGCAAGTCCATCCTATAATGGTAAAATAGTATAATGGCGGGTGAAGATAGAGAAACTTGCCCACGTGGCTGCTTTGCATATTTGTTCTGGCGAAGCACCTGCTCATTCTGCCCAGGATGTTGCCACAGCCTGGGTTGAATGGGCCACAATACCCCTGGGAGGTTCCACTCCAGAGGCCGTGTAAAGGCCCATACACACGATTGGACTTTGACAACAACGGTCCGACGGACCTGTTTTATCAGACAATCCGACTGTCTGTATGCTCCATCGGACAATTGTTGTTGCTTTTTTAACTGTTCAAATGTCCGCTGTGCATGCTCTCAAACTTTTACAACAAATGTCCGATGGAGGATAATCTGATCGTGTGAACACAAGTCCGTCGGACTAAAGTCCGAACACGCATGCTCAGAACCAATGCTAAACATCAGCCAACAATAGCAGGCGATAAAGCTGAAAAAACACATGATTTGGTGAAAGTTGGATGGAAGTCCAATTGTGTGTATGAGGCTTAAGACTCACTAATGGCCACTTAAAGCCTATTTTACTTTTGAAAGCTCCAAATCCTTGACATGGTCCCGAAAAAAGCATGTATAGAGTGCAAGATTTCCTAAAATCCCTTGCGATTTCCTGGTAATGTAACAAACATCTTTGTTACATTACCACAGTCCAAACTGTGAAAAATCTCTCCCTTAGGACAAGGAGGAGTGGACAAAAAGTTGACAGACCACATTAACAGAGTGGTGGACTGGTGCAGTCATTCAACCCATAAAATTATGGGTCACCTTGGAGCAGGAATCAGTGCCGACCCCTTAGCTGGCCTACCCTGGAGTAGGACTCAGTACTACCGATTTTCCTCTCCACACTAATTGATCAAATCCACTTTGCAAAAAATTCACAGATACTACAGGATAGCGGAGATGTCCAGTTTTCCCTCTCCGTTGACGCGATTATTGGCCACTCAGATTTTGTGACGGTGTCGTAAAAAATGTGTCGACTTATGCAGAACCTTGACCGCGTCACTTCCGATGCGGCTACTTCACAACACAGCTGATCGCGGGGCTTCACTGCGCGGCTTCTCTGCGACTATACCGCGCAAGTGCAGACGCTCATTTCAGGCAAGGAAAATTATAGACTCGAGCGGGCAGAGGCGGTGCGAGTTGCTTAATTACATCATCGGCAGCACTGCCTCCAGCCCCGCCCCTAGCCGGCTCTGGAGAAGGGGGCAGGCCCCGTGCATAGCACAGTTTATATCAATGGGACATGGTCGAGGAAAAAGCTGCCCCGCCTCCAGCTCCGCCCCTAGCCTGCTCTGCTGAAAGGGGGTGGGCCCCGTGCATAGCACTGTGTATATCAATGGCAGGTCCAGGAAAAATAGAGCTGTGCCTGTTGGAGGGGCCAAGCCTTTGCATAGAAGACATTCCTCATCAATCTGAGCCTCCACACTTAATGATGTACATAATGTGAAGGGCTGTGCAATCTGTTCAGGAAGAAAAACAGCAGCCTGACACACGGAGCGTTCGCTTACATAAATCTGTCTGTGCACAGCCCTGCAAAATACATATATGGGAGGTGAAGGAAAATTATATATTATACAGTGTGTGACAGCTGGTGCTCAAAAATTTTGGGGGGGGAGCAAACAAATTGAAAAATACTGAAACCACACCCCCCAATCAATTGCAGCCTCACTGTGCCCGTCGTACGCCGCCACTGGTGCCCCTCCATACGCCGCCACTGGTGCCCGTCAAATGCAGCCAGGCGCGTCCCCCGGCTTGGCTGTCGCTTCAATAACCCCCCTCTGGCCGTTCTGGCGGCATTTATCAAGTGACGGGGCTTTCTCCTCTTCTTCTGTAGCGGTGGCTGTGGCTCCTGTGTCCACTCGGCTCTTCAGGCTTCTTCCGCTGTGTCTCCTATTCCACTAAAGCGTTAGGCATCCAATAGGATTGCCTAATGCTTTGGCCAATCGGGAGAGAGATCTCACTGACCTGCCTGCTGATTGGCAGGGATTAACGTTAGTGTGAAAATAGAGAAAATTTATTTGCTATGCCATACAACAGGGTGGGATCCTGGGTGGACGGGGGAAGAATTTTCCTTCACCTCCCGAAGAAGAAGAAGAAGAAGAAGAAGAAGAAGAAGAAGAAGAAGAAGAAGAAGAAGAAGAAGAAGAAGAAGAAGAAGAAGGGTGAAGAAGAAGAAGAAGAAGAAGAAGAAGAAGAAGAAGAAGAAGAAGAAGAAGAAGAAGAAGAAGAAGAAGAAGAAGAAGAAGAAGAAGAAGAAGAAGAAGAAGAAGAAGAAGAAGAAGAAGAAGAAGAAGAAGAAGAAGAAGAAGAAGACGGGGGAAGAAGAAGAAGAAGAAGAAGAAGAAGAAGGCTCCTGGGTGGAGAGGGGGAAGAAGAAGAAGAAGAAGAAGAAGAAGAAGAAGAAGAAGAAGAAGAAGAAGAAGAAGAAGAAGAAGAAGAAGGCTCCTGGGTGGACAGGGGGAAGAAGAAGAAGAAGAAGAAGAAGGCTCCTGGGTGGACAGGGGGAAGAAGAAGAAGAAGAAGAAGAACGCTCCTGGGTGGACAGGGGGAAGAAGAAGAAGAAGAAGAAGAAGGCTCCTGGGTGGACAGGGGGAAGAAGAAGAAGAGAAGAAGAAGAAGAAGGCTCCTGGGTGGACAGGGGAAGAAGAAGAAGAAGAAGAAGAAGAAGAAAGAAGAAGAAGAAGAAGAAGAAGAAGAAGAATAAAAAAAAAAAAAAGAACGAAGAAGAAGAAGAAGAAGAAGAAGAAGAAGAAGAAGAAGAAGAAGAAGAAGAAGAAGAAGAAGAAGAAGAAGAAGAAGAAGAAGAAGAAGAAGAAGAAGAAGAAGAAGAAGAAGAAGAAGAAGAAGAAGAAGAAGAAGAAGAAGAAGAAGAAGGCTCCTGGGTGGACGGGGGAAGAAGAAGAAGAAGAAGAAGAAGAAGAAGAAGGCTCCTGGGTGGACGGGGGAAGAAGAAGAAGAAGAAGAAGAAGAAGAAGAAGGCTCCTGGGTGGACGGGGGAAGAAGAAGA